>OZ020303.1:39519620-40119620 GCA_963971305.1 Arcuatula senhousia | reverse complement strand
GTTTACTTAACAACCGTCTTTCTCAATGAAAGATGCAAACTCTTGTGCATTCAATCCTTTTTTTACGGACTGGCGAAAGCTATTGATGTCATGTGCATTTCCAGCTTCTAAATGAGAGCTTAGCATGTGACATCTTTGAAGTGTCAAAACTATTTGAGTAACCTTAAATTGTCATATTTATATAAATCAGATTTCAGTAAATACAATTTTCTATCCATGCAGATTTCCCAACCGTTCCTGTATGGCCGATTTATTACATAAATTCCATATAAATCTTCCATCACCGTAACGTAATTACAATACTCATTACATGACAAAGTCTCTTGGATATTACAGGAATATTTCGTATATTATTCAACTTACAAGATGGTCTGAGAATCTCAAGAGATTTAAACTTTGTTGCATTCTCTACAAGTCAGAGAAATCAATATCAACGTTCAAGAGTATCCCTGCTTAACCTGATCTAATACGGAGACTATCGACTGTTTCGTTCTAATGCATAAATAGAGAGAATATTGAACAAGTTCTAAAAATAAATCTTCAACTGATTCAATAATAACGGTTTCAATCATTGTCAGTATTAATTAAACATGTTCATGTTTCATTAATGATTCATTCGTACTTAAACTTTTTATCAGACTGAGTTGTAAATGATTTTTGGTATCACTCATTTTTTAAAGCAGTTGTAAATGATTTTGGGAATCTTGTTGATGTTGTCGGGATTGAAGGAAGAATTATTGACACGTTTTCTATAAATCATGTATATAGAATTGTATATTTATTTTGTATCCTTACATGAAGCAAGTTTCGATGAGAAGGAATCATGCAGTAGGCAAAATTGCCAGATTTGCCTTTTCCGCATTTTTAAGTTTCCTCTATTTGCATTGTTTCCCCATCACTTCATCACTTCATCTTCATTCCATGTTCATTTTATCGTCCCTATACTGTTTATCTCTCTGATATAGCCGAATTAGTGCTGCTTGGAAGTATTAAAAGCAATAGATAGCAAAACCTAAGCGAATAATATTAGTCATTCAATACTTGCAAAATATTGATGGTAAATTTGTACCTAAATTGATTAAACTTAAATTACTAGTATGTTGGAAAAGGTGCATTATTGTACCAGTCTCTGTTTTGTAAAGGGTGTGTTTTTATGTTGCTCGCTGATCTAAAGCTACTCAACTCTTAATAAACCGTTAAGAAGTCGACAGGATCGAAATTAAGATGCAGGTATTATAAAATTTCATTAAACATATCAATAAGTACCAGTAAGATCCCCATGCAGAAGGCTAAATTCCCATCCCTATCAATCACCCCCTTTTCCTGTGGCAATCAAAACTCTTCACCCGATGGACCTTGTGTTCCCTTTTCTTCAACTTCATCATCCTCGATAAAGCCAAGATCGCACTGCTTGGAAATAAAGCAATAACTAACTAAATAATTAACTATAACAAACTAACTAAACAGTAAGACAAAGTGTTCTTAGTCATGATACTGGCAAAAAAAAAAACCAGGAAATTTCAGGTCGAGGAATAATTTTCCTTCTCTTTATCCTGTTTCACAATAAGTGAAGTTAAGTTTTGTTGTGCAGTTTTTGCAGTGCTGTTGTTTTCATTATGTAATCTATCTAGTGTTGCTAGGGGTGAAACCACAACTAACTCGTTGCCGGCTAGTTTTGTATTATTTTTGGTCTCCGTTTTACTTAGATATTCAAGTGGCACTTTTGATACTTTGTTTGTCTTTTTCTCTAGAAACAAAACTTACTGCAGTACATTTTATGTTGTCTGCGATGATTTGCAAGTCAACAAATAGGAGTCACTTTTACAATATCCGTCGTCTTGCGTCGTCCAGCGTCCTTCGTCCTTCGGTGTCGCAGCTCTCCGCGCAATTACATGACATAGCCTCTTGATATGTTGCATGTAGCTTCCTCCTATATTACTATACGGTGTAAAGCAAATTTTATTTCATCGCCGTTACTTATCTTATTCCTGTTTACCGAATATTTGAGGACGCAGGCGACATATGTCTGCCATGGAAGACTGCCATTCTATTTATTAAAAAAAATCCCATTTGACCTTAATACAATCAGTATATGTATTTTTTCTTAGTTTAAAAAAATATCTAGGGAAACAGAATGCTCAAATTCGCTACGCCTGGCACGTGGGTAGTCTATCCAAAACTCATCAGAGGCACTATGCCAAAAAAAAAGAAAATGCCAAACCTTTATCGAATCCGTGGAGCACCGACAGTTAAACCAAATATGTCGTGTTAGAACCCAAATTATGACTAAGATTAACCCGTTCCTTGGAAACGAGAACCTTAAAGTTAGATACACCAGTTCAAAGACACGACTTATCGCTCCTAAAATCTTGTTAACAAAAGTCAAAATCCTTTTAACATACCAAACACATTACACATGACATTTCAAGCTCTCTATTTGCAGACGTCACCAAATGAAATCCTACGACTTCTACCTCTAGTGTTTCCAAACTCAATAATATCATAGTACGTTGACCTATCGGTCATTACATGTTTTGAATAGTCTTGGCGTTTGCCACTCTTACGTCACACAGACTTTGACATGCTAATCATAAAAAAATAACCATTTTAATGAGGAAAGGTACCATATTATTAATGAGAAATAAGCACTCAAGTGTCATATTAAGACAGTGTTTTGTTTTGTAAGATCTTGAAAATATTTCAGTTAAAACCAATTGGGATCAACTGGTTTTGTCTTTGCCACTTTTGGACCAACTTCCTATAACCTTTTGCGTCATGAAATAAATCTACATGCTAAATTGTTTCATTTTGACTCCAGAAATCCACAAAGATGTTTCATTTTTCCAGAAATCCTCTTATAACTGTACACACATTCTATATGACACTTGAAACTCGTATAATACATTTTGTGGATGTCGCCAGGTTATGTTCTACAATTAATCCTTTACGACGTTTTAAATGGTAACGTTACTCCATATTTTTAAAGTCTTGTAAATAGCTGGACTCTTACGTCATACAAGCTTTGCCAAATTAACAATATAGAGCGTTGCTATTAAAAATTCAAAATATAACTGCTTCTTGTTTTTTATCATCAAAACTTTTTTCCTATTTAAAATGAGGCGAGATATATACCTATGGAAACTAATGGTTATAACAAAAATTCTTGAATGATATGTCCAAGAAGAAAACAAAACATCGAGGCAAAGACATTTAGAAAACTGCAATGGTGCTGACTTGGTACATGTACTTGTGTTCTATAAGAAATTGTACGGGTTGGTTGAAACAAGTTCTATTTGACTAAACCATCCTCTTCCATTGCGATATTGAGGTTAACACAAAACACGATATAGTTGTGAAACCAAGTTTGGAAAGTGAGGTAATTATCTCGGTACAACATTGAAATCAACTAGTATAGGGTAACCACTCTTTAAAGTCCTTGTAAAGTAAAGAATAAACAATATCCCACATGCTATTTGTGACTCTTACGTCATACAGGCTTAGCCATGCTGATTATGGAAATGACAATTTAGAGTAAGTCTTCAGAGCAATGAAATTCACGGACAAGGATCGATGTTGATCTGTAAAATATATATACTAGTATTCAAAATGCTACGATTGCACTTTTTTTTTAAATAAGACCAAATTTCTTTGTAAAATTTCAAAATTCAAATTCAAGTTGAAGAACGATTTTAATATATGCATATCCGAAAACGATATTTTCGCTCTCCGATGTGCAAAGTGCAATAACATTGACTCCCACGAGACCTATCGTCGACTGAGAGAGATTTTCGGACCATAAACGGAATGTTCTTTAAGTTGAAGGCTGTCCAGTCTGTCAGCCTTTTTGATTTTTGATCCGCAGCGTCCTTTATATGTAGATTGTGGTCCTTGAAACATGTACTGGTGAAAAACAGAATTTCTTGAGCAGAGAACAATCGATTTCGTTGGCATGAATGTTAAAGATAAATGTTCACATATTAGTTTATATGTTCATGATTTCAAATGTTCAGTCTTCGACTGTTCAGTTTCTTTTAAACGAACTTTATTTCATGTCTCTGATGGTGTACCTAGAGTTCTGATATCTGGTCAGTTGGTGTGTCAACTCCTTCATTAGCCCCTTAGAAAAGACGTAATGTAACGGATATTTTGGCATGTTTTATTGTTTTATTAATTTTAATCTTTTTAATGCTGTCTAATTTTCTTTATTTATTCGTTTGGTTTTTTTTTTGCTGTTTAAATCTCACTTTATCTACCATTTCAAATGTGGGACTAGATATCTAAGAACCACTTTTAAAAATCTTTGTGAAGTATAAGAACACAATGATATCCTACCCAACATTTTATTTTTCTCAGAATTCAACAAATACCAAGAACCTCACAAGTGGCTAAACACATCCCACATAACATTTGAAGATTGTTATCTTGTATATGTCATCAATTTAAGTTCTAAGACTTCTCATTGTCCAATATGTTTAAAAACTCTTTGCCGTTATTTGTCGGTCAATGCATATTTTGAATAGTCTTGTCATTTTGCGACTCGTACGTCATACAGGCTTAGCCATGCTAATTAGGAAAATGACAATTTAAAGAAAGTCCTCCGAGCCATCAAATACGAATACGTTTTTATGTTAAATGATTGATATATTGTATAACTAAACTGATCGATGAACAGTGAGCCTTGATTTCTTTGTTTATGCGTGGGAGTCCGTATATATAGCCATCACGACTTTGCTCTCAACGCATCTAAGAGATTCCATTGTCATGTCAGTGCTGTCTGATGACGTATCTAGTTCTCTTGCCTATCGATCCACATAAACACATATATCGATATTTGTATTTTCCACCAGTAAATCAAAATTCTATTATGGGGGTTTTTAGGTAGAAACGTTGTATCTATGGATAGACTCGTACTGTAGAATTCTTCTGAGCTTTATAGTGCCTAATGATGAGGTTGTCAATCAGTGTCGTGTTCTCTCTCTTCCAGGAAACGATAACAGCTACCTAAATGTGTAGAACGACATGCGACAGACGACAAATGCTCCCGGCAATACGGTAGGTGTTTGAGTCTTTGGTTTATCTCGAAACATTATTTTATAGCTACTATATAACTTTTCAGGACAGCTTAAATGTGTTTACTGTATTTACAATTCAAGGATAGGTTTTTAACTTTAAACAACCTACATGTCCTTGAGAGCTAACATATCTTTGCTTTTACTTTTTTTTTATAAACACATGTCCATGATATAACATGGTTTTGTCTTGTAACATGTAATATTTCTATATATATATGAAAGCTAATTAACCTGTCTTTATTGTTCCATTAAAATAAAATTTCCGGGACAACGGATAGAAAATGTTTCCTGGCGAGATTTTACCTCATAACAAATATACATTTGCAGGAGATCTAGAGCTGTCATTTTTGGACTCGTTTGCTATTGTTGACATTTTCTGTTTCCTTTTAGAAAGGTGCACAATTAAAAGTGGGGAAAAACACTAAAACTTTTGAAGGAAAACCTGTTTTCAATCGCATACAAAAACAGAAAATGTCAAGAATAGAAAAAGAGCCCCTAAACGACAGAAAATTAGGTCTGCATGAGACTGAGCTTACATATTCCTTCAGGTCTTTGATTTTACCGTAAAACATAATTATACATTTTCAAAAAACACTTGCATGTTGATGTGTGTTTTTCCTACTATTAGGTATAAACTATATACCCTTTACGATGTAAAAATATCTGACCACCTTTCCAGCATTTAAGTTCAAAATTTCCCAAATTACAATATAATATTACTAGTAAATAGGAAAGTCATATGATTTAGATAAAATCATGTTTAAAAAAAATCTACTATTTAATCAAAGCTAATGTTATACAATATGTTTTGAGGCAAAACAATAAAATCAGGGGTCACCAGCTGAATTTCTGTATACATTACAAACCTTTCTAATTGAGGGGGCAATTTTCTCATGAATTTATCTAATGAAGACATAAAAAGGACCCTAAAATTGAATGAAATATTCAATGGAATTTCATCATGCACATGCATATAGAAATGCACTTTGATTTCGACTTAAACATGGTTTTAAAATGTCATAATAAGACCAACTTGTTTCAGAGAGATCATTTATCACCTGTGACCTTTTACGGTAAAGATAAATGATTCGATATCGCCCAAGCTGCTGAACAACACCATAATTTTTATTAAGTATACTCCATACATTTTTATGCCAAAGCTTGGTTTTCATAGAATACGATAATTAAAAGGGAAATTTTCACGGAAGTTTTATTTTCGCGTAGACATTGCGCGAAAATTAATTAGCGCGGAATATATTTGTCTTCTTTTGAACATTCTATGGACAAGAATTTAAAACTGCGCGAACTAAATTTCAGTCGCCCTAATGCGAAAATGTCTAGGTATACAGCACTACTATTACGTACAGTTCTTACAAAAAGGAAAAAGCAGATCTCACTAGCATAGTTATTATTTGTTGTTTTAGCAACATGTAATTCCTATTTACAATCTTAGACAAAAACAAATGTATGTTGATTTGAATCACTCTGGCTGATATAGTATTCCTTAGACTGATCTACATCTAGTAGCAAATGTAACAAACTCTTTCCGTGTTTGCTAAAATCAGGTTAACAAAATCATAATTATATTTACGTATAAAAGTATTATTGTTGCAACTAATTACATTGTTTTGATAATTTTTTTTTCCAGAGATACACGTCAGCCAAAGGGCAAGTTGCTCCTGAAATTACCATCAGCATTCTCGTGGCCGGAGTACTTGGAGGGCTCATCATAGTGATTGCTGTCATCCTCTTCTGTAAATATTGTATCAAGAAGAATAAAGACTTTAGAAGGTATCTTTACCATTATGGATCTGATATGTTATCATTGAGGGCCTGTTGTGGTGAACTAGAGGACTAGGTCGTTGTTCAACATGCCAAAGTGTCATCAATCCTTATACTTTAAAAGTTACCGACTTGTTTTAACATGAAACCCCCAAAAAAAGAAACAAAAACCTACGATACGGGTTCGTGTGAAACCGGAAGTGAAAGTAAGATTAAAATCCCGTCTAGACTGTCCTGATAACTGTGCCAGCGATTTTCCTCTGGGATCTCTGTTTAGGTTCATGCAGCATGTCGATTATAACCTAGTACAGACGTCCTTAAAATTGGTATCGACCAAAGAGGATCAAAATACAAAATACAGATGTGCTTTAAATTTTAATCCACCAAACATTTAAATATAATAAATTGCATGAAAAATAAGAGTTTCAAAATTAAAAAAAAGCAACATGAGTGTGGTATCGACCATCGGAATTCAAAATACTAAGCATGAAAGTATTTTAAATTGGTATTGACCAAAGAACATTTAACGTACTCAGATTCTTGTGATTATATAGGTAATGAAGTGTCTTTTTTTAATTGGTATCAAACTAATACAAGAGGTTCAAAACTCTAAGCAGAGAGGTACGATCGAAGAGGTCTAAAATGTGCCTCGAAAGATGTTTAAAATACTATTAGTATGAACTGAAGGTTATCATTGAGAAGTACAAAATACTTTAGTACCAAAGTCCGACCAAAGAGTTTCAAAACACTTGATACCAATCTGATGAATGGAATCGATGAATGTCAAAAAAGTTACATAAATGTCAAAACAATTCAAATATCTCCCACATCTACTGAGCACATGTCTAAATGTTCGTTCTGATTTTCACAAACCTTTTTGTTGACAAAATACAGTTGACGTGCCAAATTGAATTTATGTTAACTTGTTCTGCGTGGCCATTTTCAAAATGACTGCCGTTTTCCATCTAGATGCGCGATGGTTACTGGTTGAGCGATTCATGCTTTTGGGGGTTTCTTGATCGTTATTTAGTTAAATGTTTCCATTTCAAAGAAATTCAGTCAGAGTTTATGTACAGAAACGTTCAACTTTTTTAACTTTAAATTAATATGAAATCGGTTAGTAATTGTCTGAACCTCTAACACAGGCAAATCAATACTGTCTGGTAAAGCATGTCGTGGATATCTTTTTATTTCTGTTTCATAATGTCCTTTCATTTATTAATTTGTTTGAAACCTACATTTTATCTTATCCTCAAGTCACGTTTGTGTACTGAAAGCATAAAAACTGAAACTTAAGTGCTCATATGTCCATTTGGGACAAATTAAACAACATTATTTAGCTTTATTTGAATAACAATCTGTCTTTAAGAACTGTTCCATTAGAAATAGGTAGGAGTTCACGAATGTCGTTAGGGATCGCCTTAGCTGTGTTTTCTCTCAATTATAATCATATTTCTAGCTTATCTGGTCCTAAAAGCAACAACTTGTCCCTAGGATTAGAAGACATTTTTGTCCCCCGCCGCAACGCGTCGGAGGGACTTAGTAATGGTCTCCGTCCGTCCGTCCGTCCGTCACGTTTTTTGTGGGTGCAACTCCTCGGACACTACTGAACGGATGTTGCTGAAACTTTACACACTGATAGGGTACAATTAGTAGATGATCATCCCATATTTGAAATTTTCAAAATGGCCGCCGTTTCCATGGAAACAGGGAAGACATGTCAAAATATAGGACATCCAATATCTCGGTTACCTAGGTGCACAGGGTTCTGAAATTTTGTAGGCTGATAGAGCAAAAGGTACTCTATAATAATACGAAAAAAAAATTTGAAGCGATATTTACGGTTTTTGAGTTATTTACGAATTTGTGATTTTTCAGTCCGAAAAATGGGACTTTGTCAAACGTTTTTGTGGGTGCAACTCCTCGGACACTACTGAATGGATGTTGCTGAAACTTTACACACTGATAGGGTACTATTAGTAGGTGATCATCCCATATTTGAATTTTTCAAAATGGCCGCCGTTTCCATGGAAACAGGGAAGACATGTCAAAATATAGGACATCCAATATCTCGGTTACCTAGGTGCACAGGGTTCTGAAATTTTGTAGGCTGATAGAGCAAAAGGTACTCTGTAATAATATCCCAAAAAAAATTGAAACAATATTTACAGTTTTCGAGTTATTTACGAATTTGTGATTTTTGGTCCAAAAAATGGGACTTTGACATGTCAAACATTTTTGTGGGTACAACTCCTCGGATATTATTGAACGGATGTTGCTGGAACTTTACACACTGATAGGGTACTGTTAGTAGGTGATCATCCCATATTTTGACAACCAATTTCAACCGTTTCTCAGAAAATATTTCTCTTTAATTGACATACCACACAACTTTTATGCGGCGGCGGGGGACACATGGCTACGCGTAGCAATCTTGTTTTTTCAAGTGCAGAATGATATAATTTGCCTTTAATGTAATTCAGCTTTTATATTGTCTCTCTTGTGTTTTATTGTGCAGTGGTGAATCAGATGATTGATTTTGTAAGTTGTACCATATGCACCCTTTGTTGACAAAAGAGGTGGATCGGTCGGTTCCCACCTTTAGTAAATTGTATTAGATGTTACTATTAATTGTTATCAATAAAGTTAGGATTCGACTAGTATTGTTTCCTGTTTTATATCAGTAGGACAGACTCTTATGGTAGTCGTAGATTATCTGACAGAGAAAGAAGATTTAAGGCATTACAGAGGTACGAGACAATCAACTCTGATGTTTTCTCAGAACCTAGCACGGGATCTATGGATGGGGTGCCTATCAGTCCTAGAATACACCACGAGTGAGTATAAAATAAAGTGATCACTTCAGTAGTTATTTTACTAGTACATATGTATGCTCGGGAGTCCTGTATATTCGTGAATTTACATTGCAAAATTGTACTTGAAGATGTCTACTACTCTATTTTATTAACAAAGTTGGGCGGAACTTAGGTTGTTCGTTCTTTTAGGTAAGATTTAAAAGAAGAAGTCCGAAATGATTGACCCGTGAACAGCCCGTACAACAAAATAGAGTAATGCCTTATCTTGTCTATCAGTGCATGTTTGAGTATTTCAAAAAGTTGTCAAATCTCTTAAAAAGATATTAACAGATTCATTTTAACAATTCAGAGTAAACAAATTGGTTTTCTTCTTGCACTATACAAAGATTTATTACATCAAAGAACAACTACTACAAGTGTATTCTATATTGAAGGGTTGAAAATACTTTTTGTCGATTTTCTTGAGGTGTACATATATTCCTTATCCCATATAATAGTTACCATGTAATGTTGTTTTTAGACTTGAAAGATACAGCGAAATAAACGAGGTGGACGAAACAACACAACTGAAGTCAGACTTTGACAAGAGTTTGTATATATTAAAAAAAAAACATTCGTGTTAACCTATTTTTTTCTTTGCCTATTTTTTTCTTCGACATTAAGAATCCCCATTGTACCTCTTTGCTTCCTTCTTCCTTAGAATGATATTTTTATTAAATGTATTTTAAAGTATTGCATCATATTTCATTACATTTTAAATATAATTGAAGAAAAATATCACCAGTTTCAATCGATATCCTTCATTCAGTTAAAACATTAATAATTCAAAACAATTAAACATACAATTTGCAGGAACCTATATTCTACAAAAAGGGATTGATTTTACTTGCAACTAACTCACAACTGACATTTTATTGCAAATTAGAATAAAGTACATTTTCTTTCCTTGTTATTCACATGGTAAATTTATTAGATGTTAGATATTGCTTCCCCTACCGAGCTTTTATTTGTTTAAGTAGGATTTCTACCAAAAAAATATTTGGATGTGCCAATGCGTAATAAAAAAACAACCAAGCAATAAAAAAAACAGACATATCCACAACCTATGTATTATCCATGCACAGTGCAAGATGACACTGATTCTCAATAGCATATTTAAAGGGATTCTTCCCATTGCGACGAAATAAAATTAAGAATTTTGAATTAAAATTCACATACAAAACCCAGCAAAAACTAATCGTACATTCATAGATGCAACTACAGAAGGTAAATAAAGTAATTTCATGAACATTTTAATATGATCTTTCTTTTCTTTTATGCTAGGACAAATATGAATAACTATTTAATAATTTAAATAGTTCATATAGTAGACGTTAATAGTATGTTTTTGTTTTAGCGTCATACAAAGAAGTCAGTAAACCTCCAGTTGAAACAGAGCTACAAACCACAAGTTTTTCGGAACCAAAAATAGGCAGGCGAGTATCCTTCAAATTGGATGAAAAACCAAGAGAACGCCGGACTTTGGGTCAGCAAGGAAGAAGGTGTGACTAAACTGCTTAAAGATTACGCGTCAGAAGGATTTATTTTAGCTTAACCTATCTAAATTTTATATTCTAGCCTAACTTTATAATATATCTCTTAGATTTTGTATTTCATATTTGTTGTTTTCTTACCCGCTAGAAATTCTACTTTTATTGAAAACTTGTTTGTGCATGTTTAATTTCAGCAGTTTTCATCCGACCTTTCCGGCGTTCCCTTGTCTTTCCCCTCTTTTAAACCTTTTCTAACATGTAAGTATACCATTTATTTGAATATATCTATATTGCATGCCCTTTCAGCATGAATAACTTTTTGAAAAAATATACAAAACTAAATGTCATAGTTTTATAAAGTGACTTCAAATATAAAATTGTAAAGTTTATACTGAATAAAATTTATTTACATAATGATATACAAAGCAGAGTGTAACATTTTGCAAAATAAATTTTAAGGCATCAAATATATTTGTAAACAACTTCTTCTTGGCTATTTTTTAAAAAACAACTTAAAGAGGGATAAATTTTGCATTGAATCCAAGTTTGCCGAACAGAAGGTTGTGTTACTGACACAAGAAGTTTTGAATCTGGGTCGCTACCTTTTTGTTTTGTTTGCTTTTTCTAGTTGTTTACCTTGTTAATTTTAACCTCACAATTAAAAAAATGCCTTTTCTTCCTATTTGTTATATTTACAATGAAAAGATAACAAAAAACAATCTGATATGGCCATTCAAAATTTTTTATTACTTTACCATGTTTACCTGATCGATGAAATGATTTTGCTTATAATTTTTATAATGTAATCTTTTTCCTATTTATTTACAGTAGCAGACTGAAGGTAGAATATATAGTTAAACGAGGCCCATCTTTGGTCAGTCAATGGGTCTCTTAGCAAAAATCAGAGTCCACTACTGTTTGTTAATTCTATCTTATCTTTTTCTGATATATACCTATCCATCAAAAATAGAAAATACATGTACTGAGATGTGGAATAAGTGAACGCGACACAGTTAACATAAAAAGCGGTAATTTAGAAAAAAAACACAATGGACAACCGCCAACAGCCTTCAACGATGCCACATTGTTTTACAATTTTTGTTTTATAAATAGATATACAGACGGTGACTTCCATCACCTGAAAAAAGCCAGAATCGACAAAAACGTCCCGAGGCAACACTCTTTAGGAGCATCTTCGCAAAGCTCAAGTGGAAAATCTTTAGATTGGAAGTATCATCAGATACAGTTAGAGGAATCCCCGACAGAACAAGAAAGTGAAATACTAACAGTTCTTCCTCACGATGACGATTCCCCGAATAAAGAGCCGGTACAAAAAGAAATCTCAGTGGAAATTCACACACAACCAAATGTTTCACAAGGGGATAAAGAAAGCACATCTCACAGACCGAAGCCTGACAAAAGGGGAAGGTCTCTTTCTACAGCAACAGTAATGCCTGATGAATTTGACATTAAAAGAAGAACCAGACGAGCAAAAAGCTTCGATCACATAGGTGACTACGATATGTTAAAGATAACTGAGTTTAGAGGTCCTTTTTTCAACACAGAATTCGATGTAATATCTGAACTTAGTTGTGAAGGTTCAAAAGTGAGATATAATGATACTGGTAGCATAGAGCAATTAAATGAAGATCAACTAGAACAATTAGAGATTCAGAAAATTGATGTAGATTGTCCGCTTTCAGAAAGTGATGATACTGATACACTTAATGGGAGTCTTATGTATAGGGAGTTATGGAACTTGAGGGCAACATTCGAAGAGGAGGAGGAGTGTAGTGATACGATACGAATGGAGGATATGACTTCACCGGATCAATCGCCAGATTGTGAGATAAAAGATTCTGATTTTGAATCCCAATCGGACACATCTAAACAACAGAAGGGAGGTAACTGTGGTTCTGCGGAAGGATGTGGTCATAAACACTTACATCCGAATGAATCATATAAAGTGTATTTAGCGAACAGATTAAAAAACTCAGCACAAGGGGCCAGTACTGATAACAGCTTTGATAGCATAGAAACGTGTGATACAGATGAAAATATATCAGATACTAGTCGATATGATCCTATGACATCGTTTGATTCTACCACAGATAATACTGATAATAATGTTGAAAACCCAAATCGATTGATGCAAATGAAAGCAGATAGTGGGTATAAATCATTAGAAACTCAACATCCGCCTCCTCCTTATGGTGCTGTGAAAAGAAACCATAGTGCTGGTGAAGTAGAACCATATTATATTTATGATGAACAAGCCTTAAGAAGGTTGTCGACTTCCAGTCAAGAGGGAACGTCTTCAGGTGAGCATTACCTTTTCAGAGGTACCTTCTTTGACAGAAGGAACGGTAAAACTGCTTCTAAAAAGCGACGAGAGTACAGTAAAGAAAGACAAATTGTTCAAATATATGAAAGTATTAACGAACCTGATTCGGATTCTAAGTCTGATCAACCTTCAGGAGATAGCTTCGAAGAAAAACTTCCTCACAAAAAATCTGTGTTTTCAAGGTTCTTCAAATCTCAACGTGACAAAGAAAGGACCGCCTCCAATCGGGATTACAGTATCGATGAACATTCTAATAAAGTTTTTCAAGAGTTTTTAAGATATGACCCTAAAATGGATTCTAAACATGCGTATTCGTATCTTCATAGATCATCTAGATTTAATAAACACAGATTACATAGAAAACACGGAGACTCGATGCTCATCGAAGAACGTAGAAGAGACCGATTAGCACCGGAACTGAGAAGTGCTAGTTTAGGAAGCGATAGTAGTGCTAGTTCTGTTCGTAGACTTTCACCACAAGACAGTATAGAGGAAGAGGAAGAAGAAAAGGAGGAGGAGGTCGAATGGCTCAAAATGGGTCAGAGGTCAGACAAAGAGTCGAGACAATCGTTTTCAGTTCATGAAATTCCCGTTATCAAACTTCCTGAGGAAGAACAAGCGTCCACCGCAGAAGCTTAATCTGAACATTCCAAGTACAAAGTCCAATTTATTATTTCGATGCATTCGTCTTATTTTTTCAAAATATCTTATCATAACTCTTATGAAGTATTATTCCATAAATCCTAGTACAGAAAAAAATAGTCTTAAAAAAATAAAAGAATTGATCAGAAATAGCAAAAGCATTCTTGTTTTTGTGTGTTTTGATTGTGATTTGATTTGTATGAGCAAGGATTTTGTTTAATAATCGTGATTATACCCTACCATGAGCTGATCAATTGCAGTGTTCTTATTATGTGTTTTCTTTCGAAGGTGTTAAAGGTTTTGAATGTGAGTAATTTAAAATGTGTATTTGATACAAAACATGTATAATTGCCTTTCCTAAGGAACGGACCAGTTAACGTAACTTTTTTTTTGTTTTAGTCAGATTTTTTTTTGTGCACAGAGAGTGTGTTTAAGACGTCTCGGCAGAATTATTTTCATTATAGGCATTATTTTATATAGCAAAAATTCTTCAGAATGTTTTTCTTCCTATCCCTCTGCTGCAAAAATATTTTTTTCTTCAAAAATCATAAAAAAAAAATGGAGGAAAACCAAGGCCCTTCCCCTTCAAATTAAATGATCGGTCTCTAACACATTTGAGTCAGTGATAAATGTTTCTTTTTTTTTTGTTTAACAATATTATTAAAACATTTTTCCAGTTTATAAGCCTTTCATTTTATGTATGTCCGTGCAAATTTTCTCTTAACTTTCCAATCATATAACTGTTTTAAACCTACAATGCTAAAATAAACAGATCAAGAAAGGAAACGGTAGACGGGGTGTCTAAAAAATATCCATAGAATTTTCTTAACTTTTGGCAACAGTTAGCCCTTGTACTTTTTAAATCTCGATAATAAAATTAAAAGTTCACCATAATTTCTGTAGAAACGACTTTGAAAAATGCATGATTTAAGTACTTTTATATAGGATAAAAAAGGAAAATTCAAATTCAACCCAAAAAAAAAATCTAATCCATCTTCTCATAAGATATTTTTCTTAAAATTTGTGAGAATCTTTGTTTTGTATGGATTTTTTTTATATACTAAATAAAAAATAAAATTCACAAAAAAGTGAAAAATTTGTTTTGCCTTATATTTCCATACAAATTATCTCCCCTTAAAAAGTACGGGAAAATATTGAAATTCGCAAAGAAGATGTATTATATCAAAATTTTTGTTGCAATTTTCAATTTTGATGTTTACCTAGCCCTAAAGAAATCAATTAGAATAAAGAGCATTACAAATTTCAAAGTTACGACAGATGTGCAAAAACGAAGCTCAGTGATAGACACCCCATCTACCTTAAGCTATAGCTTTTTACGTATATATTTTAGAAAACCATATAAAACAAGTAAAATCATTATGAAAAAAAAATAAGACTTCAAATATTTTAAATACTCAAACGTAAATGTTGTAATGTTCAGAATTTTTTTTTCACCCAGCTATTTAATACTTACGATATTTTAATATTTATTATATCATTTTTTATATTTCCTGACCTCTAATATCGTGCCATAAGAATGATGATAAACTCAAAACCCATAATAATAATATTTATGCATTTTATATGATTTTACCACTATACACATGGTGCTTCTAATTGTTTTTTTACCCCTGACTATTGCATTTCGCGTTCTAAGTGTATTTTCCTATCATAGTTGAATATTTAAATTTTATCCATGTGCACATGAATGAGAGTAATAGAACATTGTTTTATTGTATGATAATATTAGTAGTGAGATGCTGATAACTTCATGTGATTTTTAATTTTGCATTATATTGTCATCTTATTTTTATACTCTCACTTAATTGTCAGATACTTAAATACAATTATGAATGAATTGTGCCTATTCACTTTTTCACAATTATTTTTTTTATAAAGTTTAAGTTTGTTAAAGGTCGCGATGTTTTCTGAAGTTTATAGTTATAAATATAATTCTGGAAGATTGTTCAAAATGAAATCTTATTCATATTTTGGTTTTTACGTGCAGTGGTTTTTATTGCCATAACATTTTAATTGTAAAGTGAAAGTGCTAATTAATTCGACACAGTATGGGTTAGGAATTTTTTATAAAAAATGTAAAAGTGCATAACAAGAGCTTATTGCACCTTTTAAATTTGTTGCTTTTTATAAGGAATATTTTATCTTGCTTACTATTTATATGTAATATAATATATTTATTAGAACTACTGAATATTTCAATACTTTACTATGTCCTATTTAAAACGTGAATTCTTTTCAATCATTTTTTTCAATTATGTAAATTTTTGTATTCTAGACATTGCAACACATTTTAATTATGTTTTACTAGAGTTACTAGCATCCTTACTTTAGATCTTGATTTTCTTTGTCAAACCTTTGCTTTGGAATAGCTTTTAGTATACCCTTAGCCACACTTGCATGGCTAGCACAAAATAACATTTTATAAAACTATAAACCATTTGATTGTTGTGACAGGTAGAAATTGATACATTGTAACTATCGACAGTTTTGCATGCCTGGGTAAGAGAAGACAGAAAAAAAATAGACTAAATGTTATCCAACCCATATTATTAATTGCTTAGTTTAAAATATGAAAACAGTCATGTATTGCCTTCCTTTTTACATATTTAAAAACTAAGTTAAGTCCAGAATGCAAAATTGTTCCATGATAAAAAAAAATGTGTTTCGACTATAGAAAACTAGAAATTTTTGTGAACTTTTTGAAAAAAAAAGTTTCTTTCCTTTACGTCGATTAATCTTATAAAAGCGATTCCAAAATTTATCTATTAGTATAACTGTCTTTTCCAACTTAATGTGGATGTTAGGTCTTTCAACCTCAATGTTGTCTTTAAAAATAAACAAGATTTTAAATTTAAAATTAATATTTGAGATGTTTGTGCTAAACTAAATGAATAATCCGCATCTTTAAATGTTTCGCATTTTTGTACTTATTCTTTGTTCATCACTTTTTATTTTATATTTCATGATAAAAAATATAGTGTTGTATGCCAAAACCAATGTAAATTTACATATATGTGTTTACCACTGTAAATTGACATGTTTATGTGTTAAACCATTCCATATTTTATTACATCTTTCTGTTATTTGGAATAAAATATTTTATACGATTTCACTTCACGAGTTTTAATTTTCCAGCCACACCAAACAAGGGGTTGCACTAAGTCGTGCTAAGCATACCCCCCACTCGACCATCAGAAAACAGTGAGTAGATGACCGACTGACCTGGAAAGGGGAGGCACGATACAACTCATCATGCTAAAGCTGTATACCAAATTTGAAATCGATCGATCCCTTCTGTAGAAGCCGAGAAATCTGTTACGAAAAATTGTCTATTTTTGATCCATTAAAAGTCTAAGTTGGTTCGGAAAACAGGAAGTAGATGATGGACTGACCTGGAAAAGGGCGGCACGGTATAACTAATCATGCATAAGCTGTGTACCGAATTTGAAACCAATCCATCCAGTAGAAGCCGAGAAATCTGTTACAAAAAATTCACATTTCAAATTTTTTACCCTAAAAAGTCTAAGTCGGCTCAGAAAGCAGGAAGTAGATGATGGACTGACCTGGAAAGGGGAGGCATGGTATAACTCATCATGCTGAAGCTGTGTACCAAATTTGAAACCAATCCATCAAATAGAAGCCGAGAAATCTGTTACGAAAAATTTCACATTTCAAATTTTTTTACCCTAAAAAAGTCTAAGTCGGCTCAGAAAACAGGAAGTAGAAGATGGACTGACCTGGAAAGGGGAGGCAATGTGTAACTCATCATGCTGAAGCTGTGTACCAAATTTGAAACCAATCCATCCAGTAGAAGCAGAGAAATTGAACCGGACGGACAGACGGACAGACAGACAGACGGACGGACAAGGTGATTGCAATATGGCCCCCTCTCTTACGAGTGGGGGTATAAAAAGGAGACTAAATATTATGATCAGAATACAAATTACCAAATTTGCATATGCATATTCCAAGAAGTAACCTCTTATCAACAGCATATGAATCAAGAGCATCGATGGATAAACAAGACGAACTGGGGCGAACACTTTATGCCACCTTTTTGTTATAAATGGGACATAAAAACTAAAGGTATCGAATGAACAGGAACCATATCCATTTTTTAAAGGAAGCCAAATCCGAGGATATCAACCACGTGCCGTGTAAGAAAATATACTTAGTGTTTTAGACTATTTAATTCTAGACAACTGGATCATTTTAAATATTTCATTGGCTAAATTCGCCGTGCTTTTGATTACCTTTTGGTCCACAAACAGTGACTTTGGAACATATAATAAAAGGTAATGAAAGTAGAACCAATAGATACCAAATAATAATTCAAATATTTTACAGTCAGTAAAAACTAAGAGATATTGAGGATGTAAAACAACAATGAAACACAAAATATAACTCAACTGCTATCAATATCCGGTATCCGAGAAAATGTAGCATTATCTGTATGAATTCACAATGTTTTTATCATTATGATAGACTTGGTTCTTTTTAGAAGCCTGTCTATGTAAAAATTATGTAAAACTATAAATTTTGTTCAATAGCAAGGCTTTCAATTCTGCAAAAGATCAAATGCAACCGAAAGACCCTCCTATAAGACTACTACAAAATTCTCTTAGAAAAATCCAAGATGGCCATTCTACAGGCCTCAATTACTTTCCTATTATTAACCGGTATTCCAATCAAATCTTCAAAAGAAAATGGAAATTTTCGACCATTTCATTGTGATTTGATTTTTTTATAGGTACATTGTATATGGAATAAAAATTGTGACAATATTTTTTGAAAGAGTGACAATTTGTCTGCCATATACAGTTAACATTTCGTAATTTTCTTTTCTCTGGTGCCTTAAGATTAGACTGGCAAAGTTCCAAACTGCTCAAAATGCTTAAGTTAGCTATTTTTTATATTACCCATTGGCCAAGGTAATGCCTCTGTATCCTTTTCGATTAGAAATGCAAAGAATATAATATATTAGGACAAACGTAACAAAAAGCAAATCTAGGAATATACATTTGGGCTTTGTCAGAGCCCTGAAAATGACGTGTGACTATTAAACATAAAACCCAATATATAGGGAATAAGTTTAAAAATCCGTTTGCGTTTGATTTGAAACTGAATACATTTAGAACATGTGAAACAACTAATATTCACAATACAAGAAACAATTAACGGTCAGGAATGACATTTACTTATGGATTAAGGGTGAAAGATGGGTTTATCTGGCTATTTTAATAAAACACACGGAAATTGTCAATTTTAGATGGCTATTTTTTCTTGAACGAAATACTGGGCTATAAATACGGAATGTATGTATACCATTTAAAAAAGCAAAATTTTCGCAATTTTGAGCAGTGTGAAACTTTGCTGAAGTCTTACCTTTGGTAACCAGAGGAACGAAATTACTAAAATTGCACTGTATTTGACAGATAAAGCATCAGTATTTCAAAAAATATTGTCATAATTTTCATTCCTTAAAAAATCACAATGGAAATGGTCGAAAATTTTATAAAAAATACCGATAAATCATAGGAAAGTTATTGGCACATTTTACCTGGATAATTCTTATAGAAAGGTCTTTCAGTTGCACTTTACCTTTTAAGGAATTGAAAACATTGCTGTTGGACTTTTACATAGACTGGCTCTTAAAAATTAAGAAAAAAGAAGTATTGTTGTTTTTGTGACCATTGGCGTTTCACTATATTGTTATGATTTAGTTAGTTGCCTCTGCAGACCAAATTTTTAACACCAGAACAGGGAAAATGATTGCCAAACGAATATTTCAAGAAATCATAGGGGTAAGACATTGATTAATTTACAATTCAAAAGATGACAGCATTTAAAAACAGCATGCCTCAATTTTTGATTCAATTTGTTTGGATGACATACCTACATTCATGTAATCCTCCCCCATTTTTTTCAATATTCAGTAATTCAACAACTGATAAGACAAAATGGCTATTCAATATGGTGAAAAGGGTTAACATTAACAAAGGATATATATTTGCACAAGAAAATACATTATAATACATTATAATGCCTTGTGTTTTTTCCATAGAAGATAAAAGTTTTTTTGTTCAATTCTTTAAAATATAAAATTCATTTAATAGCAAAATAATTTATTAGACATATAAGTGATAAAATATAAGTGGTACAAATAATTGTGTAGTGACTATAATTCAATATTGCACATTGTTTACCATTGCTCTATAAAACATTTTCTCGCAACGTTTTCTTGAAACATTAATTTATGCTACTGTGTTTCGTCTTGTTAGTTTTTCTGTTACTTCTTTAAGCTTTGAGGCAAGTTCTCTGAAAATCAAATGTGTCATAAACAAAAAAAATATATTATGTGACATTTTATCAAGATACAAATTTTAAAATTCATTATTATCCATAATTGATAAAATCGAGTAAACAAATAACCACCATGATATTTAACAAATTTTAACGTAGTCCCTTTCTGACACCAATAACTTTTGAACAAATAAAATATTCAAATCCTCTTGATAAGAATTTATACCTTAAAAATGCATATGCAGCAGTACCAAATTAATCATACTAGCTTTAGTATTTGGAATTTTTTAAACAATTTCTTTTGTTATTTTCTTATATCAGTTTTGAAAACCTAAAAAAATTCTCTCACTATTAAGCAGACAAGTGTAAACAATAAAAATTACAACAGAGCTCCATGCAACAAGTGTGAAAAGCTTTCTTACTTGAGTTCTATTTCCCCATTACCATCTTCATCAAGGAATTGCAGCAGTTTGAATATTTTTGTGTGTGATAATGGAATGTTTGCAGCCTGTAAAAGAACGCATTAAACATTTTAAGAAAAAAAGCTAATTGTTTCAACAAAATGCAAAAGGGAACTTGAAAATGAATGATATCAGACGAATTTGTAATACAACCGATCGAATAATATTAAATGGTTTTAAGTGGTCACATTTCTCAGAAGCAGAGTTACCAATGGGGTATCCGAATGTCAAAAGCCCGAAAGGGCAGAGACAAAACCAGTAAACACCAACAAGAACGGGACAAAAACAGACAACATGTAAAACATGGAAACACAAAATACTGAATATCAATCAACAACGCGAACTCCAGTCGAAACAATAGTGAACCCAGGTGCTCCGGAAGAGTAAGCAGTTCCTGCTTGCTATAGCACACCCGTCGCGTTGCCAATAGTCCATTCAGCGTGTCAAATCCGGTAAAGGAAGACAAAACAAAACCGTATGACAAAACCAACATCTGCACTCATCTGAGAGATCGAAATCCCATATTTGTCTATAAGTGCATGATGTCTTCCGTAAAATTTCTTGAGAGAAGACAGCAACCGAGGAGCAACATAACCCTGTGTGAGCAATTTTTGCGACAGACCGACGTGTCGCTCTGCTAAGGAAATCGATGTAAGTTCCGCACGCTCTGGAGTAACTAATCAATTGAGATACGTAAACTCCATAAGCTGGAGCGGACGGAATGTTGCTACACAAGAAGGGAAAGTTGACGATTGGAAAGTTGAAGTCATCACGTTTGTCATAGAGCTTTGTTGAAAGTCTTCCTTGAGAGTCAATTTCGAGATGTAGATCTAAATAATTATGAAGCAGACTTCCTAGAATCCGTTGTGTCCTTTATCTCAAGCTCCTGGGGATATATGAGATGGAGAAAGTCACCAATTCGAGAATTGTTTAGTGAAAGGACATCATCAATATAACGGAACGTGAGGTTGACAGAGAGAGCTAGTCTACGGTCTTTTTTTTGACAAGAAGAGATTGTAAGAAGTCTGCTTCATATCAATGAAGAAACAAATCAGCAAGCAAAGGTGCACAATTAGTGCCCATTGGAATCCCTATTGTTTGCTGAAAAACACGTCCACCAAACTGAACAAATATGTTGTCAATAAGAAAATTGAGCAAGTCGATTATTTGGTCTTCTGTAAATTTGTTCTTTTTCTTAGACTCATTGATGACAAAGAAAGTCTTGGTATAATCGACTACTAGATATTTATACCTGCGTTTTCCATTCTTTTTGAAAAAGCTGCGTTTAATCAGCTGTGCCAATCGCAATTTCAGTTGATCATGTGGAATAGAAGTGTAAAGTGTGGAGAAATCGAATGTTTTGATGCTGTTACAAGATGAAACTGATTTAGAGTTAAGAATCCCCATCAGTTCTTTCGAATTCTTCAGGATCCACATTTGATTGACGCCATTTCTAGAATAACAACAATCGTAATATTTCTGGAGGCCGGATTTTATTGCCGTAAGTATTGAAGTCAACAGAACTGAAAGAGGCTTAGTTGTATATTTGGATGACCCTGCAATGAAGCGCTGTTTGTATGGATTTTTATGTAATTTAGGAATCCAATACAGGGATGGAATGTCATCATTATTGCCACCAACAGAAAGGCCGAAGGAGGAAATGACAGATTTGTGATTGTCAATGATTTCCTCCTAAGACAGTGTTGTAGCCATGTATGTGGTGCTATTGCTGGTACAACCAACCCCAATACAGCTGTCAAACAGTCAATAAAGTGTTTCTTGCACACACAAATTATGTTATATGGTGCTTTGTCTGCAGGTACACCAACATATTTGTCATGTAAGGTGGACAATGTTTTTGCAACATCAGCGTTGCTGAAAATGGATGTTGCCTTGGTGCTCATTGAGCCTTTCAAAGAATTGATTCTTTTCAAAACCAATGACCTCACAGCTTTTACCCACTCTGACAAAACTTCACATTCTTTATCCTGTTCTTTTTTTTTGCCCATTTTCTGGCATAGTCCTCAACTGAATCCATAATTGTTTTGAAATTAAAGCTCCATTTGATTCGTCTTGGCTCAAGATATTTAGGTCCTTTAGCCAAAACATCGCGAAGTAAGTCATTTTCCACGATGTTGAGGTCACCAGTGATAACGTGGCAAGAGGGACTATATTTTTTCACAGGTACAGTCTGGAGGTTTTGCTTTGAGGTCATTGATTTCGAAATCCCGCAACACTTGTTTATAGTTGAAACCCATTGATTAGGATCCGCTTGTAGTTATCATCAATATAACAAAAATACGAGATGATTTTAAAAGGAAAACTTGTGTTAGTTGTCTTTCTTTAACTACTGATGTTCTCATAGAATATTATTTTCTCTTAGTCCCATTTTCGAACATTTTTGCTTCACGTTTTCCTCTTTGGATGATTTAGTTTTTTTCTTAATTCCAACGGTTTTTAATTTAAAGCTGCTGATGTGAGGTTTTTCCTCATCATATATAACAAAATTTAAGGTTTTATTGGTTATGACTGCTGGCTGTCTTCCATCAAAGATTTTTTAAATTGCCGTTTAAATATGTAGGTTGTGTTGCATACACTTTTTTCACATCTCATTATCATCTATTTAATAGTGTGCATTTTTGTGAGTAATAAGCAATGATTGTTTTAATTGATTTGAAATTTAAGTTCCCCTTTAGTTTTCCCTTCTCTCTATCACTAAGAAATGTTACCTTAATACCCTGGGCAAATTCGTTGTAGTCTACCGTATCACTGTTATCTTCATCAAATTCCCTGAACATTGTAAACACTGAGATTCTTCTAGTTTCTAAATGTCTTTTGATTGCAAGTAATCCTTCGGTTCCAATATCTAAAACTTTTGGCTTCTCCTTCCCTGGTGATTTGTCGAACTCCCAACCCGGTTTTACTTTTATTTCTGGCAAGATTTTCTTAAGTTCTTTCATTTTAGAGTCAAATGTTTTAGGCAAGTGTAGTCCCTATAACAAAAGTAAACATCATGTTAGTACTTAAAAGTTTTTTTCCAAAGAATTATTGAAAAATCGGTGTTGGTTTTGGCTTCTTTGTTTGAATTTTTAAGCAATACGTCTTTTTCATCAACTTTTGACACTTGGTTTTCGGCGTGTTAATTATTTTGATGATGAGAGGTCAATCCTTGAAACATAAATCTAAAGCATAATGGAATTACTAGTTTTGACACCCACCTTTTGTATTTGAAGATGTCACTAACTTTACTTTCTACTTTTGTTTCTAATATCACAATCATCCTCGAAAAATGCTCTCTTAATAAATCGATGGACATTTTTAAATTAATCAGTATTTTTAAATTCATTTAAATTGAATGTGGTTTCACTTAAAAAAAGAAGTTCTTAGGTGAAATCAATTATACGACTTTCGTTCAGTTAGTCTATCTTTGGACCAACTACCTCATACAGTTGTTAATAGCCTCAATGATTTTGTTTTTGATTTGTGTTGTGTTATGAAATTTATATACATGTAGATTAAGTATACATACTGTTAAATCTAAGAACCGCAACTTCGTTGTTCCAGGATCAAAAGTTAACAACGTATCCAAGGCAACGTCCAAAGACTGTTTAGTTATATAATTTCCTCCCACCTGAAAAAAAATGTGTTATTGCAATTTTGAGTGCATCTTTAAAAATCATATCAAATCAAAGGGAATTGAAAGCTCAAATATTTTAAGAATTCAACAAGCCATTTAAAGTAAAAGATCACTTGTAAAGTCTGTTGCAAAAATGAATTGAAATGGAGTTATTTCTTGGTATCAATAGCGATATTTTTGTCTTTGTTGTCGCGTCATTTTCTCTGTTTCGGGCTTCTTGCTACCACCTGTTGTTTGGCTTAATTCTTATAGACTTGCAAAGTTTTTGTTCTGTTTATTTAAAGCCAGTAAGTTAGAACGTAAGTTCGATATATGAACCTTTTTTTCCAAAACGCCAAATGGAATAAAAACTTATAGGCATAAGCAAATGAATATATACCTTCAATATTTCTAAACGTTCATTTGATTTTAAGCCACATATAAGTTTTGCAAATCCTTCTGTAGCTATACGACAAGATGATATATCAAGTTCTGTTAGAAAACCATTGTTAGCGAGGGCATCGCCGAAGGCTGCTCCACCATCATCATCAAAACCATTCCATGAAACGTTGAATGTTTTAAGGTAAGCATTTTCCTGCAAATGTAAGCGAGATGATCGTGCCAAAGGTAATAACAAAATTATAGAACTTGAAGACTAAATCTTAAATGTCCATAAGACAAGACAAAACAAGGAAGACATACCGGAAAAATTGAAGAACGCAATGGCCTTGACTTGGTAAAGGCATTTCAAAAGAAATTTTAAGGCGCGCCAAACCTCCCGCTCCATTGTGTTCTTTGGGTCCGGGAGTTGCACAAAACACAATAGGTTTTTGAAGACATATTAGGGATGCTAAGGTGTTCATCTAACAGCCAAACACTAATGACATTTGTTATAGTTCCTATCCAAAACGGAGTTTTGCGTATTATTTGCTAAAATCACTTTAACAGAACTAGTTATGCACATTTTTCTGTAAATTGTTGCTGCTTTATATTTGGAGGTGCTGTATGAAATACTATTTGATACTTAAAACATGAATTTGCACACCAATCACCAACAACCGCCAAATTAGCTACATTGTTAAACGTTCTCGTAATTCTTTTTATTGAACTGACCCCATTTTGGGTGGTCTTTTTCTTTAACCTTAAACACGGGGGCCTGCTCCCGTACTTTTTGGTTGAGAGTCAAAGCCTTCAGCTCGAAAAATCACGTGATTTTAAAACATATTTGCTCAGTGTTAGATTTACTTACCTTAAGTCCAGAAGATAAATGCAAAGCACCATGTGTTCTAAACAGGTTCCAACTTATATCAAAGTATACTAATTTACTGTGTTCTAAAATATTTGAAATGATAATTTGAACATTATCAAAATTGCATTATTTTTCCGTGTTGATTAAGACTTTTTTAGTATTAAAGCTAACACTTTTAAGAAATAATAGTATTGACAAGATCACAATAAAAAGCCTTCATCCTATCACATCAAATGTATACAATTAAATGTTATTAATGATAGATGATCTAGATACCAAACTTGAGAATATAAAATGTAATAATATTTGTTTCAATAAAATAGCAGGTAATGGCATAATGTTAAATATGCATATTTTCGAGCAAAAAAAAAAACAATTGGAAGGTCGATAGCTGGAACGTTCTGAAGGAGAAACACGAAAAAAAAAACATCTATAACATTTATCGGAATAAAATAAATAATGGAAAAAAATGTTTTCGTAAACTCTTACCTATTAGATGTTCGAATATTTGACAGGATGAATCACTAAACGAATTATGACTAAGGTTAACCCATTCCATAACTGGATGGATCTAAAACAAAAAGCACCGTCGGCTAATATTGAATCTTTTATCATGAATATCGTGTTTTTGTTTCTATCTCTAAAATAGGTTTCACGTTGCTGTTCAAAAACGAGTGTTCTGCAATACAAGGGACATTATCCACAAAGCATCGACAAGTACCATTAACCAGATTGTGAACAAAAATGATTGGTAAAGGTAAGCAGTTCCTAAATATACTTTAAAAACATTCCAATCTCTACCTAGAAAAAGGCAGCAATTTGAAATGTTATGTCAAGTTAACATCTGTACCCATCTGAGAATCTTCGATAATTCTTGGGGGTTGAAGTCAACAACATACCAGCCATATATCTTGTCATATATCAGTTTGGATTCAAATGGGACCTTTTATTAATAAAATCGTTATAAATCCAACTAGTCTATTTTGACATCTTCACCTTGAAATGAAACAGAATTATTTTTATCTAATCTCAAAAGTGTCATGTGGTATTTTGTTATTAACTTTTTTCCACTGGACAAAAAAGAAGTCTTGAGAAAAAAAATGAATATTTTGAGTGACCTACCTCTATTGATTGATTGATTGATTGATTCGTTGCTTGATTGATTGTTGTTGTTTGCTTTGTGTCCTGTCGGCGATTTTTCAGCCATCATCAGGACAAAAACAAATTACAATATGCCTACCTCTATGGATTGTGCCAAAACACGTGCGTCAGAGTCTGTGAATTCATTCTCTGTAAAACACAAGAATTAAATTAATACAAGAGTCATATATAATTGTCTTTCTATTAAAAACAGATAGTGTGGCAAAATACAGCCACCCTCGAAATTAGCCAAACCCATCACAGTTCCAGTTCCCACCCGTCACGGTCTGTTCATTAATTAATGCACCAGGCTATCCGGACTTCTTTTCAATTACCTCTCTCCTAAATTTAAAACCATCAAAAGTACTCACATAGACCTAAATGCATAATGCAACTACATTGTTTATAGTATAGCCTAAATACTTCTACTTAACTTCACTTTAGAATAGTGCACGTACTCATTTAAACCGGGTTTACCACAAATTGAATTAACTGTTCTAAGAAAAAAAATATAATAGAAAATTTGATGTTTTCATGGCTAGCTACAGCAAAATTTTGAAAATTTATTCCAAAAAAAAATTCATCAAGAATTTTGATGGAATTCATAAATCCTGTAGCTGTGGGAGTCTATGTTTGTCGGGAAGGATAAGGCTACTGCGAAGGAGTTTGGAAATAAGCGTGAGCAGGATATGAAGAAGGAAAGAGAACATATCACCGGAAATAAACCCCACTCTTATTGGATTTTTGATGTTTGTTTTTTTTGGGGGGGGGTTTTTTTGGTGTCCTTAGTGAGATTTTAAAGACCACAATCTAAATGCATGTGAGAAAATTGAGAAAATATCGACCATCAATAAGTTATGATGAAATATTGCTTCTCAAATAAAAAAGTAGCATAAAAATTGAAATTGATGTGTGGGGTATTTGCTTTTAATCAACTAGGGCAGAACATTATTAACTTGTATAAAATTAGGAAACCGATTATTTGCTTTAAAATGTTATTACAAACGTGAAATTATTTAAACTGAGATGTTTCGAAAACATAAAATTATAATATACATGAAAATCTACATTTTATGATTTAAAGCGAATACCCACATCAATGGCATATTCCCCTGTGACTTTAATTTTTACTTTTATCTCTTATATGAAAATACTAGAAACGCAAATACCGTTTGCCAATTATGAAGTCATTTATTCATTTCTGAGCCGCTGACTTTGAATTTTACCGATGTTATCCCAAAAAATCGATCACTTTTGTCATTTCCATTGTGATCTTTATTCATAAATAATTGAATTTCAATACTGTATCATCAATTTTCTGTAAAAATGTGTCCAGGTTGCTAATAAAAACAGTAATTAGCAATGGTTTTCAACTTGATGGACTTACCCGATATGTCCAACTTCTGAATAAATCTGTTCGACTCCAGCATTTGGGCTATTGTTTTTGCTCCAAATTCTTTTAAATTGTTTTCTGAAAGGTCCTTTAATCACAAAAAATCATCATATTAGTAAATGTAAATGAAAAGACATCCACCTGTTTAACGCTTAGAAGTTAACATGCTTGGTCATTGCAATACAAAAAGACAAAAAGCAAGTCTACAGACTAAAACAAAACATCGCCAAAACTGGAAAAATATGGTCTAAAACGACCAAGTAAATACAATCTTAACCTGTATCAACAAATATTTGAGACATTCATTTACCCATTTTAGAGCTAGATAGCAATAAAAACCTTGAAGAGTTTTATTAGCTTATACACAAACGAAATTACTATTTAAAGAACAGCGCAGCTTAATTTCTTTAAAATAGTCTCTTTGGTTAAATATTTCGATAGTTTTGTAGGTTACTTCCAATCTACTATGTGATGGGTTTCCTTATTTTTCGTCGCTGGAAATCATATTTTTGGATAAATGCCGCTGGCAGTAAGAGTTTCTTACCAAATCTGTTATGCTTGTATTTTCGGCCATCATTTTCTGGATATAGGCTATCCCCTTTTCTCCAATATTGTTCCCACGAAGATGTAAACAGGTTACTGAGGTATTTACCTATCAAAGAATGGACATATATTTTGATAAGTAAGGACACATGATAGGAGAGTTGTCAAATCTAACACTGTTTACTACCAAGAACTTAACTATAGCCAGTCGTAAGTAAATAGAAATAATATCGTAAGTAAAGTATTTGTTTGAGCAAAGCATTGTTGAAGTTTATTTAGGAAGGAATTTATTGTTTTGAAAATCTGTGTTATTTTTCCTTTATGGTAAGTGTTTATTTAACTGAGATAAAATTAATCTCTTGACCTGTTCTTAAGGATACTTGATATAAGTGTTATGGACCTCTAGGACAATGTTGACTGGTCAATATTCAATACCACCTGGTTCTGTATGTACAATTTTGAAGCGATGTTTGTATAACCGATAAATCGGTTTCCAATGCAAAACGAGACATGATGGTTTACTAAATCAGTATGAGAGTAAAAATAAAGTGAACTTTCTAATATACAAATGTTGTGCGTGTCGATACTCGTATATTCTATCAGAATATGGTCAACAATTTTGCTACATGTCATGCATGTAGTTAGATGTATTTAGTTAGTAAGTTTTAGCATTACTCCAAAAACGGTGCTTATTTGGCTACATCAAGCAAATGAAAATGAAAGGGATGAATAAATGATCAAAAAACGATGGTGGAGTGAGAAATGTGATTAAGACACATGGCCAAGTTGGTTCCAACGAGTTTTGACTGCCGCTGGAAAAAATATTAAATAAAGTAGTGCAATTTAGCCTGCAGCATGTGATCCTACGGGTTCTATTCTTACCATGTGCAAAGTTTAAACCTCTGGAAGTTGGTAAATTGACCACCCACTGTCGTAACAAAATTTCCTTCGCATGATGTCATCAAAACATCAAACATGACCAAAAAAATAACATTTGTATATAAGCGATATAAAATGCTTACAAGTAAAGCGATGGACAGTGCCATCGTTCCACTGTCGGCAAGTCCATAGTAAGGCAAGTTAAGGACATGGTTTCCTTCGGTGGCAAGTTGTTTCGTAAGTTTTGTGCATGGTACGACTTGTAACATCTTACATGCTCTCGTGTAGGTTTGGGCACCGGTGATGTCAAAGGTTGGTCGCTTGACTAAAAAAAATAAGTCAGAAAAAAATGTTTCATGACCTTTCCATGAGATGAAAGATGCCATATTAGGGTAATATCAAGCACAATTGTGAAACATCATGCTATGTAAATATTCATGGGAGCATAACTAGGCTGCATTCAATTTTGTTTAATGGTGTCATTTCGATGTGAAAGGACTAATTTTCTATAGATAAGGTTCATTTCATAGCATACACAAAATATTGAGAAAATAGGGAGAAAATGTCAACTACAAAATCTAACGGAATTTAATTAAGAATTTACATGTACTTCTAAATCTTATTAATGAACCTTTTCAAAATAAACTTCACAATACAAAATGGTTATAAAAACCACAAATAAATTGAATTTCTCGCTTGAGACGATAAATTCAAGTTTAATATGGACAATAAATTTTAAAGGGAAAGACGAACGGTGATCTGTATTTTCCTAAATCATCGTAAATTCTAATTAATGGTGTTTACTTGTTTCTGTTATATGTGATTTTTAAACATTCCAAAAAGAATTACAATCGAACTAAGCCAGTGATACTTGGTATTTCGTGTATTTAAAACATGTCTACAGGTATGTGATATGTCCAGTCAAAATTAATGACTACCATTATATCACTTTGATATTACTTAATAATATACTCAAAATAGCTTTTTCAATGAATAAAATCTCAATTTAGTTGTTTTATAGGCCTTATTGTGTATCTTGCTTTTTTAGATTGTAACTACTGTTACAGGTGATGGAAATCAACTTTAATCTAAATTTCTAGTTAGGTCAATTAATAACACTACCCAATAGAAAATAATGAGATGTGGTATAAGTGGAAGAGCATACACCTCAAGCACGGGGATACGTTCTACTGCATCCACACAGCTCAATAAGAGACAAACAGCAACCCCATTCAAGAGATAACAGGTACAATTCTAACGATTTGTGGTTAAGACACGACAGACAATTGTTAGGTTAGACATGTTAGAGTATTAATTTAGTGCCCTATTCGAATACTTAATTTCGTACATGTCTTATAAATTTTTGCCTTTCCGCTTATTCGGAAAGAAAATTTCTTGTATAATTACATACAGAAAGCGCTTCAGACACTTTCATTATTTGCTTTTCTTACAATTTGATTTGTTTCTTTTTAGAAAAATTGTAAAATAGTACTGTTTAAAATACATGTTGTATTAATTGCAAAATTACCGAAAATGCTTACTATCCTAAATATCTATATTTATCAAATCTTTCGAAAATCTTTATACAGTCTTACTATACCTGCAACATTAAGCACCGTTTCCAAATCATCCTCTCTTGTAAAAGATTTGCTCCTATCGCCAAGTTCCATTAAGCTTTCTTTAGTTAAACCTGTATCCATGTGACTGTATCAGCTTGAAAAGAAAAATGAATTCCGTTTATTCCCACAACATATTTATTGCTTTGAAGTAACAAAGCAGTGACCAACTTTTTAGAATACTGAACTTTTAAGGACGGCCAAATCTTCTAACTATTTACCGCACCTTTGATTTTTAATCAAATAATATTTAATATTCCTTCCATAAGACGAAATATCATCGAGTTTTTAAGAGCACTTTAAATTAATTGACTTGGAGTACTTGAAACAAACTGTTCATAATACCTTCAAAACAAATAGAAATACTTGTCACTTTAAAAAACTGAAACTTTTCTCGTATCAATTTACCTTCGGAAATCCTTTTTTGTTATTCCTTGGCAATTTATAAAAACGTCTGTTGTTTTCGATTCCGTATCGATGTTTGATAATGCACAGGAAGTGAATGCCAATTTGGCGCCATTATTCTAGCAGACGTAAAACAAAAGATTTTTTACAACTTACCTTTTGAAGTCAAGAATAATTGTTTGACTTTCAGCAATATATATATCTTCGGTACACTATAAAACCTTAAGAAAACAATTTACGTTTTCAACATTTAAAAAGTAAAAAATGGTTTGAATTTCTTTTTGGCGTTATAAATAAAATAAACTTTATTTTTACTTGACTGATGAACCTGAAGCAAGTTTCTGATAAATTTTTAAAATCTGTAATCTAAAATGCCAGATTAGATTTAAAACGAAAGGTAATTTTTACTGATCGAATTTTTATTAAAAGGCCAAGTTGATTAGTAAAAGGCATCTTGTTCTGGAATGTCATATTTATATAAAACTTGTACCATTAACAACACTAAAAACATAGAAAGTTATATGCATCATATTCCAGAACTAATTTAATTTCTATAAAAGTACTACTTGTTCGCTTTTAACATAATATTAACATTTAAATTCGTAACTTGAACACTATTAATTTCTTTTATGATACGTCAATTTGGTATTAAAATAACATAAAAATCCTTATTCACATCATGTAAGAGCAAGACATTTACAAAATGGGGTATCAATTGGTTCTATGTAATTACGATTGATTGGACTAAATCTACCTTCATAGAACTTGTTTAAACATAATTTATTACTAATATTCGACAGAAAAAAATGAAAATGTAATTAAACTCAAGTACATGGTACTTTAAAAGTCTATTTTCATTACATATTGAAAAAAATAAGTGTTAATATATATCTGAAGAACAAGTTCAATATAGGAAATTTAGTCTTTACACTAATTTAAGTTCCATCTTGTAAACTTCTAGCTTAATGGCGTTCCTTAAACTGTAACAAGCGACTGTAAAACAGTTTCTACCGACTAACCGCAGTTGGTAGTCGTTTAAACTGCAATCTTTGCATAAAAAGCATCCTCACTGTATTAAAACTACGCATACCTATTTTTATCATGATATTAAACTTAAAAAAAAACAATTTGCAACAATAAAACAACAAAACCAGCTGAATTAAACTTACCTAATAAATACATTAAATAATCTTAGATAAAAGTGATGAACTAAATCTGTATCCTTTTCTAAAACTCTTTGTTCACTTGTACTGTCCTAATATTCATCAATACCCAACCATAACAAGAAAAACTCCACTTGAACGTTTGATAACCCCCTCAAATAATGAAAACCCATGGCTGAAGTATTATTTATAAATGTTTATCACTAATTCGAGAAATAATTCTCTATTTATGACAGTTCAACCACGATTATAAATTTAAATACTTTTAGATTTTGAAAGAATATTGACTTTCCCTGTAAATATTTATAGGAGTTCATTGATGAATCTAAGCAACATTTGATGGTAACGTCTATAGCTAGTTAGATAGATAGAGGAACAATGCTCGCAATTCGTTTGTTTTCGGAATAAGCGAAAGGCTCTCGTTTTGCTAGAAATCCCGTTTTGGCATCGAAGCTCTCTTCTCTGTTTTGTTTGTTTGTTTGTGTTTTTCTTTTTGCTGTTGTTGTTGATGTTGTTGATGTTTTTTGTTGTTGCTTTTTAGGGTGAAAATTGGGATGGAAAATATTTTCATGTCTTAATCTGTAAATGTACAAGACATCATGAAGATTCAATTTTCCTTGACATTAACTTAACAAAAATACAAAGATTTTAGTGACAGAAATGAGATAATACAAATACAAACGAAAAGGCAGAGATCAACTTTTAGTGATCCTTTTCAATAGCAGGCTAAAATTAAAGCTGGAAAACAGTTGCTGTAAACCTAAATTGCAATTTACACGTGTTCACTCAATCTTATATGTTTTAATTTGGCAAACACAGCTTTTCAACAATTTGAAATAAAGAACTATAATAAATTGTGCTTCTTAAGGCGTTATGAAAATAGACTACATGTAAAATCTGGGGCAACACGAGGCAGTAGTTTCGTTTCATCTCTTGTTTTTCTTCATAAAGAGCACTCTAAGGTATACTATAGTAAGTAGATCTAAATTGCAAATAGGTATGGCGATGTTTAATGCACATTTATTCCACATTTCAATAGTTTTTATGTATATCAAAGTGGTCACAAATTTAAAACTTTTAAATGAATTTTGGTTTGATTATTGTGTAAAGTGTAAACCTACGTGACCTCGTTGTATCTCTCCCAAGAAATATATAAACTAGTTTTGGACTGTTTAAGAAAAAGCACATGCTTTTATGTAGCTGCGAAAACGTAGCTCTTGAGGTTGCCTTTTTCATTTGGATTATTTTAGTTGCGAAAACGTAGCTCTTGATGTTGCTTTTAAAGAGCTACGTTTTCGCAGCTAGATTTTGTGCAAAGTTTTTTTTTCATGCACTTTTTGAAAATCATTGAATACTGAAAAGATAAAAACCTGAAAGTATGGTTTTAAGCATGTATAAAAGCGACCAAAAAATCCACCCATATCTATCATAAAATAAACAAATGCATTTATGTCTTATGGTGACTCCCTCTTAAAGTGATGTTAAGTAAAGTCTTGAAAGGATTAAATGTTTAAAAGTACAAGTTCTTTCAAAACTTCTGACTAAGATGTACTCGAGAAAATCCACTCTATGGATATCAATAATTGATGTCCCATTTAAATTATTACTTGCTGATAAAACTTTTCTCTCAAAATAAAAAAAAACATAATCAGTGCCTAAAATTTATTTACATTGATGCATTGAAAATGAATTTGTTTCTATCACTTTACTTTGCCAAATAAATGATCATGTATTTCAAGGTGTTACTTTTTTACTTCGTGTAATACAACCCTGGTCTTATGGTACCCAATTTGTAAATCCTCCCGACTATTTGTGGCGTTTTATGTTAAAATCTCTATAGAGGGGTAAACATTTTTCGCCATTTTGCTTTTTTGTCGTTATTTTAGGCTTTGGAAAATCGAGCAGAAAAGACAATCAACTGGAGCATTAGTTCAAGAAACATAGAGGTACCAATGTAGCATTCGAGTGTCCAAAAGGGAAACGACAAAATCAGTTAACGCAAAGGACCAGACAACAAAAAACATAAAAAAAACAACCGAAAAGCAGTCAACAACACTCGTGTGAAGAGTAAACCCAGGTGATCCGGAAAAGCAAACAGTTCCTCCTTGTTGCAAAACACCCGTGGCGTTGCTTACGGTCATTACAGAATGTCAAATGCGTTAAATGAGTACAAAACAAAACCCTATGACAATCCAACATATGAAAGATAAGATAATCAACTTTATTACATCAGATTGTCAAACCATACATTTTCTGTGCTTGAACGTCAATCGTAAAACATCTTAAATTTGAGGATGTCCTGATCTTCAAATCTCTTGAAGTATTCCTGTATTGAGATTATTGTTATTTTGAGGAAATGCACAATTCGAGACGTTTTTTGAAACGCGAAAGGGAGATACCCTGAACTACGTTTATAATCAAATAGATAGGACACATGCAGAGATAAGTAACTTTTTGGTTCTAATCTGGTCTCATCCGAAATCAGTGCTCCCACTTTTTATTTCATAAAGCAAGCAGGAAATGCTAACTCTTTCGAAGCTCACGAGTTCACTCTCGTTACGACTTGGAGTTTGCGTTGTTGATTACTGTTCGGTTGATTTTGTGTTTTTTTTTTTATGTTTTGTGTTTCTTCGTGCTGTTCTCGTTCATGTTTACTGGTTTTGTCGTTGCCCTTCCAGAACTTTGACACTTGAATGCCCTATTGGTGCCGCTTTGCTTCTTTCTTATTTATTAAATTCTACAGACAAAATAACGGACAGTTTACAACTGCAATAAATTTTACAATTTTAGTTTCATTTTATAAATATATGTGTATCACTTACCTTAAACTCTATTCCATTTTTAATTCATTTAATAAATTCCCCAAATAAAAGTTTAACCTCGATCATATATGCGAGTGCATAGAACCCTTATCTGAAATCTTATCAAAGCATCTTTTACCTTATTTCTTATATGGCATATTTTTTTTCCTTTCCTTAAGTGATCAAATCTAAAAATTGTTTAAACGGCGTAAATATCAAACTAACAATTATACATTTACTTAAATTGACTTACAGTTCTAAAGGATAATTATTTTCCACTTAAATTTGCATTTTCTTCATTTTCTCAAGTGTTTTAACCATATTTCACAATCATGGTAATTGCCTTTTGACGCCAATAGCATAAAGGGCATTTAATCGTGTGTTGTTTTGCTGCAAGTTTATATCCTTTAACAAATTATCAAAATGGTTTGAGGATTTTGTTTGTAGAAATGCTTGGATGTTAAAAAACTAACTTCGAGATCTATAAAATTAAATAAAAACAATTAAATTCTAATAAGAGGGTGTGGATGGGGTTTACATAATAAACTAAAGGCAAAAAAAGTTAACAGATAAAGAATAATGGCCCAAAAAACTAAAGAATAGAGAATAATGACCCTTACAAAATAAAGAATGATGTGAAAAATGGCAAAAACCTTTATTATACAGAATACAGAATTGAGGACACCCCCATCCACACCCCTCTTATTATGGTTTTCATTTTGGTAAAGGGTTAATTGTCAACAAAGTTTATACAATATACTACCATGTACTAAAAGAATGCAGAGCTGCTTGTACCATATCTTGGTAAATGATTTAGTCTTTGTCCAATTACAAAACAAAGCTGCACAACTATATATATAGTGTGTATATATGTGTTGGAACTGCTTTTTCTCTGTGGGTAGCTGGTTGGTTATTAGTTTATTGCCGTTTCTGTCTGACGTCTCTATTGAACTGTAAGAAACGGCCAAAACAGTATTAAAGCTAAAATTTCTGTATCTGTTCTGACAGCAATTTTTATATACCCCTTGTATTTTTAAAAATGATTAGCCCCGACAATTCTTAAACTTTTAAACCCCTAACTATTCTTATTGTTTAAGTTTATCAAAAGGATAAAATCATTATACTTATGTAAAAAAGCAGTGTTTATCCTTAAAACGAATGTAAACTTTACTATTAAAATTTTGTCCACTTTTTTATTTATAGGTCTGCTATTGGTACACTAGGTGTATGCCAATGTAGAAAGTTCTAAAACCAAAATAAAACTGTCTCGGGCCAACCTTGAACTGTCACAAGTTATAACTGACATAACCTGGCATCCTAGTCAATACCCTAAGCAGCCTTTGCTTTTGTTCGACAGATATAAGTTATAAAGATTTTACTCAAGTTATATTAACTGGCAGGGTATACATGTAAAACAGTTCTAAAACATTTGTTGGAGCTGATTGGTTAATTGTATCACTATTGTAAGTTTGTCTGGTATATATTATGTATATTGGAGTGCTGAATTGGATATTACAAAGGTAAATTTGGTTATGCTGGATATTTTCAAGGAGTAGTCTCTCGTTAGCGGCAATAGAATCAAATCAATTACAAGATAGAACAACAAAAATATCGATATTAACGTAATTTCGGTAAAAAAAGCCAAATTTAAGTTCTATAATGTTTGTGGCTTCATTATTTTTCGTGGGGTATCAATTTTCGTGGTTTTCGTTGGTGGGATTGACCCAAGAAATTTGATATTCCACAAATTTACAAAATTCACATTAATCATGAAGTTGCAGACTTCAGAACCACAATCTTAAAAATCAACGAACTGATCCTTTTCTATCAAACCACGAAAATTGGTACCCAAGAAAATAAATGAATCCACAGAGAACATCTAATGCTCAATGTTAATATTCAAAAGCGCCCTAAGTCAAAAAAAAACTTAATATAAGGTGATGCTAAACTAACAGAAAATTGGTTTTACTACCTCATGGTTGAGTTTAAGTTAATGCTTCATATTTATGAAGTACCACATTTTATAAGAATCATGCAAAGAGTGATTCATGGGTGGAAAGCATACACCAATTTATTTTTTATGTGTTACTCCTACTAGCACCCTGATCTTTTGTGCTCTTTTTCCAAACTAGCCCTGGTTTTGAGAGAAAAACAATAGATAGAATGCATTGGAAAAATGTAAGAAAGGGAGATAACTCTAAAAATTGTCAATAATTTCAATAGAAACCATTGTAAGAAAATGGCAAGATTTCTACCAAGACCAGGCAGTTATGAGCTTCTTATTTTATATACTTTGAACAATAAACCACTGAAGCCTTTTTATCGATGAATCACTTTTCTTCAATTTTGCATGATTCTTAGGTGGACTACTACTTAATACATTGTAAATACACGGGGCTGACAGTTATAAAGTTAATAACTACCTCAAAAACAAATGCATTAAAAAGAAAGTTGTAACCGGGTTGCCTTGTATTTACAAAGTGATTTTTATTGCTGGTATAAAAAGCCTTCCGTTGAAAATCCATTCACAATCTAAAAGCCATTGACTAGTGCTTAGTAAATGTTATAAAATAGGCAAATACACCAAATCATTTAATCTGTTGCAATAAAAGTGCACTTTTGAAAATCCAATAAAGCAATTGACAAGACATTACTTTAATATATTAAACTTTCAACAACAAGTATTATATTTTGATTTATTGGACTATCCCCTTACTTTTGTAGTTAATCATTTTATGTCATATTTCCAGCAACCAATTGGCAGTACATTGATCGCGCAGACACATTTCAAGCTAGTGCAGACCATTTAAATCTGCCTTTTTGAATGATTATTTTTGAATTATATAAAATATAAACCAAGGTCTTTGAACTTCTGGTGACTAATCTGCAGACAAAACAAGTTATAATTGATTGTAAGACACACGGTTGCATATATATTTTTTAAATAGTTGATGCTTATCCAATATATTTGCTCAATATGATTTATTTTGAAATAATATTTGTATCATCATCGTCTTCTCTTTGCAGATTCAGCAGCTCTTTGTGCTTGTTCGGCATCTCTTTTCTTTGTTATTTCTTTTATTTTTAATACCAGCTCACTGAAAGAAAAAGAATGACATAAATGTCTTGTAAAAGAAGGCATTTCTATAAAAAAGTAGATAAGAGTTACCTTTAATCTTTTTTTAACTATTACGACAGTAATACGACGCTTTCCTCTTTTCCTGGTTTTTTTTGTGTTCTTTAGTTACATTACGTTTAGCTTTTGGTTCATACACGTATGTCCTTTTTGGGGGATCTATTTTTGTTGTTGTTGTTGTTGTTGAAAATATCATTTTCCCATTTTTCACATATTAAACCACAATCTTATTCTTTCAAATTAGTATCAAAAACTGATATTATAAACTATATCTAAACATTAGCTTGGGTAAGAATTACTGGTTTTAGGATGCACATATGTCAAAAATAACGTTTTAACGGATTTTTGTGAATCAAATGCATGCAATATGTGTTTTTATTGTGTATTTTGGAAGTTTTATTTATTTCTTATTTTACCTGAAATCTATATCGCCATCTCCATCAATGTCAATAAATTTGATTAAGGCATCCACTTGTTCAGAAGACAACGGTATTCCCTCATCCTGGAAAATATAACAGACAATGAATTTCAATATTTTTGGTAGACATGACAAACATTTATTTGCCTCTTCAAGGCACAAATGATAATCATTTTACGGTAAGACAGCAATTTTAAATTGCAAGTGACAGAACTACCGTTTCTTTGTAGGTGTTGCTTTTATCTAATAAAAATTGCCTTCATTTGTGTTATAGTAAAAGTTTGAATTGATAAATTCAAAATTTTAATAAAGCAGGTCAAATAAAATATTAAAATTATTTTATTTTATTTCTTCAAATTTTGTTCATTTTATTTTATCTTAATCGTTTATTCTTAAATATTTCTATTATTATTTTCATATTTTATTTGACCTGTTTTGAATTGACAAATTCAAAATTTAAATAAAACATTTGTACTAGGACAAGGAAAGATAACTCAATTTCGTATTGTTACCATACCTTGATTCCCTGTCTGAATTCATCATAATCCACACTATTGCTACCATCTTCATCGAATCTACTAAACATTTCAGTCACTGTCATATTATTTTCCTCTAAATATTCCTTTAATGCTAACAATGCTTCTTGTCCCATATCACCGAACCCAATCATACGTCGTTTTCCATAGGAATCAGTATATCCATGAATAATTTCAATTTCTGGGAAAAGTTCTTTCACTTCATTTAGTCTCTCTGCTGATTTTGCAGACAACATAACATCCTTTAAGTGGAAGATAATTGTTAAATATTAATAGATTAGGAAAAAACATAAAAAAACTATTTTACCCCTTCCCCCTTTTAATGGCCTGTCCTAAGCCAGGAATACTCGTCATCTTTTTTTTCAGTTCTACGTCCAAAAGGTTAGTTAGTTAGTTATTGCTTTACTCCCAAGCAGCACGATTTCGGCTATATCCGGGAGATGAACATGAAAGTGGTGATACAATGAACATGATATGATGATGAAGTGGAGGAAATGGGGACACAAGGCCAATCGGGTAGGGGAGTTTTGACTGCCACTGGGAAAAGGAGTGATGGGTAGGGACAGGGAATTTCGCCTCCTGCATGGGGATCCCACGGGTCCTACTCTTACCGAGACCTGCAGCAGGGTTCTTTAACGTGCAAGGAATGTGACATTCTTCCCAACACGGTGCACCACTATGGTTTGCGGTCAGGTTTTCCGCATTATCGCCTGACGACCCCGCATCTCTCGATGTCAGGGCTGCCCCATTCAACCACCTGGGGCACACATCCCAGTCGCTTTGTGGGCAAAGCGGTCTGACCCGATGTCAGGTTTCTGAGCGCTCTTTAGTGGACTTTTACCGACAAGCTTAGCGCTGCTGCGGGCCTATTCGCCACCCGGAACCCGCACGGGTACGTCCAAATGGGGTCTTTCTTTAACATATTAAGGACTGACTTTGAATCGTATCCATTATACTTTTATCTTGGGCCTATTGCAAAACGGTGAGCAGCGACCAGTGGTCACGTCAAAGATTGCTGGCTGTTTTCAATTGCGGATTTTAACTTGCTGCCGTTTATATTTGTAGGTTGTGTCATGTCCACTTATTCCATCTCATACCTTCTAGATTATGAACCTCTAACAGCAAAAAAGGGCGAATGTTTTCATAAATCAACAGCAAAATACATGTCTACAAGGTACTAGACAAGTCCTGTTGATAAAGTGATGTTTCATCCGCTTAATTACTCTTCCGGAGCACCTGAGTTCACTCTTGTTACGACTTGAGTTTGCGTTGTTGATTTACGTTCAGTTGATTTTGTGTTTCTTCGTGCTATTATTGTACGTGTTTACCGGTTTTGTCGTTGCCCTTTCGGACTATTGACATTCGAATGCCCCATTGGTGCCTCTTTGTCTCTTTTTCTATGAAGTATATTTTTATAGCAGCAACTGTTGTCTGAAGTCTTATTCGGTCTTCAAAAGATGTTGATATGTGGCAAAGTTCTCGAAAATTAACATTTTTTTTCTGAATAAGACATGTATATAAGAGTAAGAAAAGTATCTCGGTATAAGGGTTAAGCTTTAAATAAAAGATGCATATTTTTGTTATTGTTTATAACATATATATTAGTATTGAATGTCGAAAAGGATCACACTTAACGATGTTAAAGGTTTTTCGTTTTTTTTTGTTTTTTTTTTTATGTTTGAATGATTCTTAAGACAACAAATCATTGGTTTTTTTACAGATTTACACTGAGAAAACCTACAAGTCGAACCGTCTTACCGATAAGTCTAGACAAACCAGACGACATTTTGTTGGATCTAGTGTGATGAGCAAATCTACTGCTGTTTCCACTGCTGTGTCTGGTATGTTGTTTTTGCCAATCTGAAATTGATACAGTCGTCCATGATTAAAGAGTAAAAAAAATATGAAGAATATCCCTGTTATTCTGCATTATATATGTATTTTTGTATTTTGGAATATTGATCTCAACGGTTTTGGGTTGAAAAAAATCTGAAAAATTTGAACAAGTCGTGACGTTTTGGATACACGTAACTGTGTGATATATAGTGAAATATACACATCATATGCCGGGGAGGTAAGTACGTTATACCTTCAAGGTTAGAAAAATGTGTTTATAATGTTTTCAATGAAGAAATTAAGCAAATTGCAAACTTGGTCGACTGTGTAACAAATCTTGTCTTTATAAGATGTGTCAGAATTTTTTTTCAAAATTATAACTTTATACAACCAAATTCCTAATAAATTTTTGGCCGGATTTCACAGAGAGAAAGATCCGAATAAAATGGTGAATGTCGGTCGGCGTGCGGGCGGGGAAGAAATTCTCGTAACAGTTTTCTCAGCTACTACTAATCACTTGATATTTGAAATACAGCATCAGGATGGGGTCCCATAACGTTGGATTCTATTTCAGGTCACTTCCTTTTTAACGAAATCCGGTTATTTTTTACTTTGACCGTTTTTTTTTAATTGAATTTTAAAAAGTTTTTTAAGATGGCATTTTCATTTCTCTTATGGTGAGATGGTGTATAAAGTTTTAAAATATCAAAAGTTTTCATAAAATAAACTTCTTTAATGATTCAAACAAAATTTTAGAGTTCTTTAATCAACAAGTGATTGATTTCACTATGAGAATAAATAATGTCGCAGAATGCTTGTTTTCCTTAATTTTTTTTTACAGAAATCACGATTTTTGTGAGTTGAATGGACAATTCTGGTCAAAGTTCTGAACACGATCATGATCCAGTTATAATCTTTTCCATGTATGGATTTTTGTGTAGCCAATGTATCCAATACAAATATGGTAAACCTTCGTGTTCATTCTTCAACGAGATTTAAAAAGGACATGGGGTAGTTATGATTAGCAATGATCTCACCATTGTCCAATCGAGTTCGAGTGTATGTTGCACTAGCGGATGCATTACCATCGATACCTAGTTCTTTGATCAATGAAATGTAATAGTGTGAATAACAAATAAAAAATATGTTGTTAGAGGCCTTGTCTGTGGATGCAACAACATACTTGTCGAGTAGGGAAGAGGGACAATCTAGAGCATCACGTGCCCTAATATAAATACGGAAATATTCTAATATTACATACTTTGAGCACTTCCAAGGTTTCATTATTTCGCATGCCCTTCATCACTTTTCCGAATCCCTCGGGACCTATACGACAACAGGATATGTCTAATTCTATCAGATGTTCATTGTTGGCAAGGACATCACCAAATGCAGCACCACCATCGTCGTCAAAACCATTCCAGGAAACATTCATTATCCGAATGTAGTTATTTTCCTGTTAAACAGTTTAATATTGAATTTTATTATGAGTTTATTGTATAAATTATTTTTCTTTTCTGATACAGATAAAATACTTTTTATTTCGTTTTACTTTTTAAGATCTTGACAACATTGTGCAAAATGTTGATTAATAACATGCAATCTAACATAGTACATTACGAGAATTTAGAATTACATAATTGATGTTTTTCCACATGAAAGTTGCAACTCAATTAAATGAGTTTTAAAATTTGCTGACTTCGGGGGGCCAAATACAGCCCTTATCATATTTTGTTATTTTATTCAAGTCGTTAAAATTAGTACACAGAGTATTAAATGATAAAATCTTACTTTTAAGCCACTTGCAATCTTTTTAGCACCAATGATTCTGAACTGATTCCAGCTGAGATCTAGTTCTTGTATGGTTGCATTTTCAGCTGAAACAATTGTGAACATATATGTATATGTAAAAGTCGACAAAATGGAAAGAGTACTGTAGAAAATGGTAATACTTCTACCTAAACCTTTGGTCCCTTGCGAGGCCCGGGTTGCAAACAAGGCCCATAAACGAGCCAAGCTTATCGTTAAAGGCGACTAAGGGTCTTCGGATTTTGACATCGGGTTATTGCTCAACCCACTGATCGACCTAGTGTGTACCCTAGCATGCTGAACAGGGTGGTCCTCGTCCCCGGGGCTGTAAGGTCTATAATACGGCAAGCATGATCGCTGATCATAGTGGTCCAACATTGGTGGAGAGTGCCACGCTTCATGCACGTAAAAGACCCGTTTATGGACCGCCAAATATAGTGCACCACATAGGCTAGATTATTCGTCCCTACCTACCTGGGTTGTCTTCAAAAGTTTCCCACCCTCACCATATTTATTTTTCATCCTCATTTCTTGTCCATTTTATCACTCTTTTCATGTTCATCTCCTTCAGATATACTAAAGGCACGGACCATTTGATTTTCTGGGGGAGGCTGGGATTTTCACCCGAGCCGGGAATTTTTTTTCGACCGCTGCACGGGCAAGCTTATATTTTTCCCATACACTCAATGCAAGAAAATTTTGTTCAGAAAATCACTTTTTTTCTAATGCGCAAAATGAGGGCCAGATTATTTTTTTGCCCTATAAGCTGGCCAGACTATTTTTGGGGCCAAAAATCAGAGCAAGAATACTGTTTTTCAAAAAAATCCCAGCTCCCCCCCCCGAAAATAAAATGGTCGGTGCCTAAAGTGTCAAAAGGGCGTATACATGTAACACCATTTCACGTACTCACTTTTGACATATTCAATTTATTCTAACGCATCGAAATAAAGACACCCAAAGAAAACTGCGTTATTGCGTATGAAGAGAATGATGATGCATTTATGCGAATTAGTCCGAGAATGCTCTGACGTCCTCGGCATTTTTCCAGCAAGCTGGTGCCGTGGGATGTCAGAGCTCTTTCCATATCAAAAACACGGGATTTAGCATAACAGTTTTGTTGTGCACTTCCGAGATAAATCAAGCAACTTTATCATCATTGTTGCCTATATATATATATTGGTCTCAAATGAAACATTTGGCTAAAGAAAACTGCGTTATTGCGTATGGAGAGAATGATGATGCATTTATGCGCCGAATTAGTCCGAGAATGCTCTGACGTCCTCGGCATTTTTCCAGCAAGCTGGTGCCGTGGGACGTCAGAGCTCTTTCCATATCAAAAACACGGGATTTAGCACAACAGTTTTGTTGTGCACTTCCGAGATAAATCAAGCAACTTTATCATCATTGTTGCATATATATATATTGGTCTCAAATGAAACATTTGGCTATAAAGAATAAAAATACAACTCATTTTAAAGAAAAATAACTTGAATAAGTAAAATAATCTAAAATTTGTACATTATTTTGCTGATCATGAACTTGATGAAATTGATAAAGTTCAAGATCCGCTTTTAATTTTTTCTTATTTTACTGGATTGTATAAGGTAGTTTCTAGTGGCGATATACTTTAAAATATTAATTTAGTTTGTTTTACATCTCCCATTTTACAAATGACGGATGTAAGAGTTATTTCAACATTTAGAAAGCATTCGTTAAAATCCCGTGATTTTGATATGGAAGGAGCTCTGACGTCCCACGGCACCAACTTGCTCGAAAAATGCCGAGGACGTCAGGGCAATCTCGGATTATATGCGAATGAGCTCGTACAGGGTTTAACATGAGTTTTATATTATTTTAAAATTCAGGCAAGTTAGAACACAAATTGTAAGTGACAATACACATGATACATTTAATCAGTATTATGTCCTCTAAATGAGTGGGTAAAATTGGGGGTGGGGTGGGATATTGCTGTCTTGATTCAGAGTTTTCCAACACAGAATGTGACTTACCAATCATGTGTTCAAATGCTTGTCCTGACATATCTCCAAATAAATTGTGGCTAAGATTTAAATATTGCAATCCATGGTGTTCCTTAAAAATAAAATTAACCCAAAATGTATTTCTAATGACAAGGTTTAATAGTATTTTAGTATGAATTTGGATCAGAAAGAAGCAAAGGTACAAAGTAGGCATTCGAATTCCAAACGTTCGAATAGGCAATTCAAATACAAATCAAGTCAACACAAACGATAATACGTGGAAACAGACAACACAAAATAACCGAACAACAATCAGCAATGCAAACTCAAGGTCTTGATATGAGTACACTTGTGTGTTCGGAAGGGTAAGCGGCTCCTGCATGTTGCAACCACCAGTTACGTTGCTATTTGTCAATTCAGCATGTCAAGTCCGGTATATAAGGGAGACCAAATCAAAACTCTATGATGTTCGCATTTTTTTTTAAGTCAAACATGATGCTGTATCAAGAATATCATGATATGTCAATACCGAATCCGTTGTGATGTGTTACCTACATAGGGCGAAAGAAACGTTGCTTACAAAGAGAGAAAGTTGAAGTTTTGTCAATGAGTTTTGTTGAAAGTTTCCTGAGCGTCTGATTAGAGATAAATTTCGTTTATTGAGATCTAAATATGAAGCATCTACTTCCTACAATCCTTTATCTCAAAATTAGAGTGTCAAATATCAAAATCTACAAATTTGATCGTATAGATCTGCAAATTGAGTGAAAATAAATTTGTGCATGTACTGATATGATACACATGCCTTTCCCCCTACGCTATACCAGTACAGAATCTTGTGTATTATATTACTGACTGAAACCGTTGTCTGCTACTTTTTTGTTTGGTAAGTGTTTTGGGTTTTGGGTTTTTTTTTCTTTGGTGGTTTGGAGGGTCTTCATCATATTGCTAAAACAACTATCGAACTGGAATGATCGATTATATACATGTATATTCAAGAAGAAAATACAAAACAAAGCTAAGACATACCAGAGCATTTGAAGATCGCAATGGTCCTGACTTGGTACAGTCATTTTTTTAAATGAAATGGTGGGCTGAACTATAATTATAAACCTTGATCTTCGATTTCGGTCTTAAGGTCGGATAACACAAATTACATCACTAGTATGAATATATATATATGTATAGGGATATCAGTACAAAAATAGTCAAAAACCAATTGAAATAATCACGTATCATTTCATCTGACATAATTTTGAATTTTGATTACAGCAACTGATGTCGGTCGAAAAACAAACTTTAAGAGACCATTCATAAGATGTTTTTGTTTAAAAGCATCTAGCAGATAGAGTGAAAACATCAAAAGACATCATTATGATCCAAACAATAAAAGTCGGTATGATTGTTATAGTACTGTCAAATTTTGGTCAAAATTGAAAGAAGCAAAGGTGTACCAAAGGGGTAATCAGTATCATAAAACCGTAAAGACAAAGACAAAACCGGCAGACAAAAACTCATTAAACAAAACAAACCACATAACAACATAAAACACACACACACACATAACAACAAAACCGCATTCAGCTACGTGAACTCAAGTCAAAACGAGAGTGAACTCAGGTGCTCCGGAAGAGTAAGCAGTTCCTGCTTGCTATAGCACACCCGTCACGTTGCCAAAGATCGATTAAGTGTTGGCCAAATCCAAAAAGGATGACATTACAAAACTCTATGTCAAACCAACATCTGTGCTCATCTGAGAGATAGAAATCTCGTATTTGTAAACAAGCACATGATGTCGTCCGTAAAATTTCTTGAGTGATGACAACAACCTGCGAGCAACGTACCCCTGTGTTAACAATTTGCTTGTCAGCCGTGTAGCTCTATCAAGGAAGTCGTTGTACTCCCCACATGCTCTGGAATAACGAATCAATTGTTATACGTAAACTCCATATGCTGGAGCGGACGGAATGTTGCTACACAGAAAGGGAAAGTTAACTATTGGAAAGTTGAAGTCACCACGTTTGTCATAAAGCCTTGTACAAAGCCTTCCTTGTGTGTCAATTTCGAGAAATAGATCCAAATATGAAGCAGACCTCGTAGAATCTGTAGTGTCCTTTATCTCAAGTTCCTTCGGATATATTAGATGTAAATAGTCACCAAATCGAGGATTGTTTAGTAAAAGGACATCATCAATATAACGAAATGTGAGATTGAAGGATAAAGCAAGTTTGCGGTCTTTTTTGTCTAGAAGTGATTGTAAGAAGTCTGCTTCATTTGAATGAAGAAACAAATCGGCAAGCAATGGTGCACAATTTGTGCCCATTGGGATACCTATTGTTTGCTGAAAAACACGTCCACCAAACTGTACAAATATGTTGTCGATTAGAAAGTTGAGCATTTCTATTATTTGATCTTCTGTAAATTTGTTTTCTTGCTAAACTCTTGGATGACAAAAAAGGTCTTTTTATAACCGACTACCAAATACTTGTACCTGCGTTTTCCGTTCTTTTTGATAAAGCTACGTTTAATCAGCTGTGCCAAACGAGATTTTAATTGTGAATGTGGAATTGAAGTATATAATGTAGAGAAATCAAACGTTTTAATGCTATTACATGATGAAAATGACTTAGAATGGATATTTTCCAGCAGTTCTTTAGAATTTTTGAGAATCCACATTTGATTGACGCCATTTCTAGAGTAGCAACAATCGAAAAACTTTTGAAGGCTTGATTTTATTGCCGTCAATATTGATGTTAACAAAACTGAAAGAGGCTTAGTTGTACATTTGGATGACCCAGCAATAAATCGTTGCTTGTATGGAGTTTTATGTAACTTTGGAATCCAATACAAGGATGGAACGTCATCGTTCTTTTTGTCAACAGAAATGCCAAAGGAAGAAATGACAAAAATGATGTTGTTAGGCGCTTTATCAGCAGGTACGACAACATATTTGTCATGTAAGGTGGACAATTTCTTCGCAACATCAGGGTTGTTGAAAATAGATGTTGCCTTGGTGCTCATCGAGCCTTTCAAAGAGTTAATCCTTTTCAAAACCAACGACCTCACAGACTTTACCCACTCAGAAAGAACGTCACTTTCTTTTTCAAGTTCTTTTTTGGCCCATTTTCTGGCATTTTCTGGCATAGTCTTCAACTGAATCCATAATTGTTTTGAAAATTATGGAGCATGAAAATATTTATGATAGTTGCATTAAAATGGAAATGATATGTTTTACAATAATCTAATAAAATAAAAATCCTTTCTTAGTGAAAACTTTGTTAAATTTTAAAATAATCACCTCAATCTTCTTGGTTAGAAATGGTGCATCTAAATCTGTAAACCCATTCCCTGTCAATAAAGGTTGTAACGAAATTACCGATCTGGGGTGAAAAGATAAATCATACCAAAGATATTGCAGATCATAATGTTACTTACTTGGAAAAGGCATATCAAATGAAATGGTGAGTTACACTAGGTTTAACTAATACACATGCAAAATTAATGACAGCATTATTTTCTAAAAATATATTTTGTAAGATCCTTTTTGGTTCCTTTTTTAATTCCTGGAAACAAGAAAACCCATTATAAGAAGTTAAGACAGGAATATGATCAGTCTCTTTTTGTCACTATCAGCAAAGTTTGTATACAAAAAGCTTAAAGGAAAACAAGTCATGATAACGAACAACATGTATGTAATACACAAGTGGTTTGAACATAAAAAAAACACTCACCAGCAATATTTAATTCTTTTAAAAATTTGTTTTCATTCAGCATTGCACCAATCGATTTAGCACCAAATGTTTTTAGATTGTTTTCTGATAGATCCTGTTGGTAGAAAAAATAATTAAGTAGTTCATAAATGCCTGCATTTTGTATAAAAATTTCACACTAATAACTGCGTATATGTTCGCTTATATTCCATACTTTAAGGATGGTACTTTTCAAATTGAGTTACTTTAAAAGCAAAATCCTTACTTATATATTTATCTTTCATGTTCATCAAAATATTTTGTACCGAGTATTCGAATTGTATGTTTGGCTCTAGGATAAGGTGATACTCCTGTTACAACATCCTGCTTATACAAATGCTTTAGAACATTATGTGATGCAGATTAAGTGTACGGAACAAAAAAGTATAGACGACCATTTTTAAAATCCACAATGGAAAACAGCCAGCAGTAATGTGACAAGTGGTCGCTGCTTGCGGTTTAGTAAATGGTCCTAAATGAATACACAATGCTTATGATAACCAACATCTTACCAGTGAGGTGATTGTTGTGTTTTCGGACATCATCACTTGAATATACCACATCCCCGCCTCTCCAATGTTGTTCCCCATTAGATTTAATTTTGTTAATGTTGAATTGACCTGCAAGTTAAGCAAATTTAGGTAGAAATGACAAAAAGCAATTAGGTAAGATTCTTCTGGGGGGGGGGTGGGTAGGGGGTATATTTTGTCCCAAGTTTTACAAGATACAAAATGTAAAAGTTAATCAAGAGCTAAACCTTCAAAGTAAAAATTGACCGGATTTTGTTAACAGGAAAAAGGTGAGCGGCAGATCTAAAATCGAATCTCGCGTTATGGGACCAGTGTTGATACTGCATACTAAATATCAATGGGCTGTAAAAGGTAATTGCTGAGAAAATTGTTACGAAAAAAATTCTCCGCCCGCCCGACATTCGTCATTTTATAACCCGGATTTTTTACTCCGTGAAAATATGAAGTAAAAGTTTTGTTTCTTTTCCCTTTTTTTCCAAGTAACATATAAACAACAAGAACTTCGGAGTTTTTCTTCTTTCTATGTGGTCTATGTCAACTGAGTTTATCTTACCACCATAGCCATAGCAACTGCCATCGTTCCTTTGCTATCTAAACCATAGTGTCTTAAATCAAGAGATGTTTCCTTTTCCATATCCATTTTCTTTGTTATCTTTGAAGAGGGCACAACGCCGAATTTCCGACATGCCTTTTCATAGGTCTTAGAACCGGTTGCATCATAATCTGGGTATTTTGCTGAAATCATATGTATTATAAGTTGGCATAAAAATACAAAACGAAAAAAATCTAAGAATACTTGAATAATTTCTTATTTCCTTAGAATTTATGTAAAATATCAATTGTGAAAATTTATGCAACCTGACGATATTTTTTGGTAAATTTTGCACTTTCTTACATGTAAGGTAAAGAAGGGAAATTTAGTTATGTGAAGAAATAGTGTTCAAGTTAGATAGTTATTGGTACGAGTATTAGTACTTAAGACTTTGTAATTCATTAAAGTTACTTAGATTATGATTTACAAGCTTAAATGTCATGAAGCATGACAAAGGTAAAGAATTAAGGTCACCAGTATAGGAAATAAATTCCTGAAAAAAATAAGCCAATCTTTAACCCTAACTTCAGATAAACAAAGACTAACTTTAATTTTTTAAAATGAATAGGTTTTTGTGGATTTTTGGAAACTTACATATGGGCGCATATTGTCTTCTAGCCGTTTTTATTTCTTTTCTCATCAACATATTTATAGCTGAATTAAGGGGTAAAAGTGTACTATGATGCAAGGTCTCCTTATTCTCTTTTTTGCGACCAGAAGTTTATAAACTAATCCTACTTTTGATATTCCAATTTTAGAACATTTGGACACGGCACGCCCGTGCTACATTTTACTCTTAAACTCTGGTAAATCACAAATATCAACAATGAAATATGTATGACACGTTAAATAAAGAAAACATTTAACATGTTTTGATATTAATAAAAATATTTTTAATTGTCATTTCTAATACATTATTCTACAATTTTCGATAAGGATTAAAAGAAAAAAAGAAAAGAAATGGATTGAGTAAAGAACTTATCATGATTGTAAGGTGAAGATTTCGAACAATATCCAAGTTAGAGAAATACTATATATATAGTTTTGCTATATCAATTTCAAAACAAAACGCATATAAATTTTTAAGACATTTGTACCTGATTTTTTTTTAAAGATTTTCATAGGTTTTTGAATCAGTTGCGTCAAAATTGGTTTTTGGCCGGCAAAATCATATTTACGAGTTCATATATGATTTTCAAGATTTTATTGATACAAATAAGCAGCTGACGATGCACAAAGACGACAATACATAAGTAACATGTGCACAACATGGGAATGTCGGAAAGACGGGATTGTAAACATACTATGTATAAATTCTAGAATTGTTTTGACTTTATTATTCGAGTCTCTTTTGGAAGTTATGTTTTGCAGCCTTGAATAATTATTTTGATTAGAGTGCAGCAAGGTTTCACTGTATGGTCATATATATATGAAGAAATGTCTTAATGTTTGGTTTTTCACTTCCAAAGGTTTTACAAAGTTTAAAATATGCTTTAAGTCCTTTACTATATAGAAGGTTTTGTGCTTGGGAAAAAGACCCTGAGCATTGAAATGGACCTCATAAGTATGTATAACTTTGAACATTTTCAAGTTTTTCTTTATTACAATAAAATTCTGATTTATCATTTTTGCCAGCCTTATTAAAGACTATGCATTTGCTTTTTGATGAATTTATTTCTAAACCCCATTTTTTGCAATAGTTTCCTAGAATGTCAAGAGAGTTTTGAAGTCCTTTAGATGATTTTGAGAGTAATACTAAATCATCAGCATAAAGTAGACAGTTAAGGTTGAGGTCTCTAAGTATTACACTATGTTCTTTATTTTCAAGTTCTTGTGGGAGATCATTTATAAACAATTTAAAAAGAGTGGGGCTTAAGTTATCTCCTTGTCGCACACCTACAAATGAGTAAAATGTTGGTGTCAATCCATTTTTTAGTTTAACACTAAGTTTAGTTTTGCTGTACATGTCCTTTATAACATTATAAAATAAATTGCTTACTCCATTTTTACGTAATTTATAGAATAGTCCTTTGGTCCAAACAAGATCAAAGGCTTTTCTAAAGTCAAAGTCTAATAAGTTCTAAGAGTTCCGCGTCATTAGTGTAAAATTAGATAATGACGATCACATTGCCTACTTTCTTTACTGAACTTAATTAAGTACCATACTAGATAAACAACATCAAACAACAAGGGCGGAGAAGGACTGGTTCAAAATGTGATAGAAAAACAGGATTTTAACGCATCAAATTAACCACTATTGCATTAGTTTGGGAAAGGGTGTTTTTAAGCCTTACGTGATATGTCTAAAACTGTTTCTTGGTCGTCATCGACTTTGCTTTCCTCTACATCAGAATCATCAGACAGATCTAAATCATTGTTGGTCGTGGTGGTAGGTCTACTCTGTAAAAACAAGAAATAGAGAGTATAGTAATCTCTAATCTCAATGAAATACAAATGTAGATCCAAAAAAAATCAAATTGAAAATTCAAAAACATCAATGCATCTCCAAACCTGTTTGGTCGGTTTCTTGTTGCATATATGACAAATCGTCAAAAACTTAATTTTCCCTTTCTAAGATCGTAACTGCCCATTTGTTTTTCATTATTGCTCTCCTTTTTTCGCTTACATTGCAGCAATTTATCCTTTGTGCGAAAGATTCACTGGAATTAGATGTTTACGAATACAAAAGATCCTTAGATGGCCTTTGATATAGGTCTATGGTAATCTATGCTAAGGATAGTAGATTGAACAAATGTTGGAAACCATTAGAATATTTTGCATGGTAACGGGACCCATTATCAATTTTTTACAGGAAACAAACAGAAAAGGAGACATGAAGAAAGAGCAGTATTTTTAACCCCAAAAAAATAAAATTGTTTAACAAATATTATATGTTGACTATATGAAAACGGCACTATATTTGGTCTCGGCAGATGGTTTGTTTATTGAGGATTCTGACATAATGCTTAGTCTACAACCTTCTTCCAAACCAACCCCTACACCTGATCCGCTTGTGATATTTATTCTGTAAAGACTCTCATTCAAGAGAGCGTCACCAATTACAAAACACACAGAACTTTAGGGCTTATTATTTAACGAGAGAACGAATAGATAATAACATATATGAACGGTTAGGATGATTTATGAGATATATAAATACCTTGAGATGTAAATTCTTCAAAATCATCAGAAAAATAAACATCTAATACCTAATTTGGTTTGGCTCCTTTTTGAGAGTTGATAGATATATTGTAACAAGATACAACTTAATTTTGTATTTAAAATTTTCAATTTGTTTGACTGATTTCTTGATTGTACTAACTTCTAAAATGTTAACCCAAGTCATCGATATTTTTGTTACATTCGGGAAAATTAGTTAGTTGCTTTGTTCCCGAGGAGCTCGAATTTAGCTATTACAGGTGTCGGTATATCCGTATAAGATGAACCTAAAATCTGTGTGATAAAATGAAGCGATGAAAAAGCTAGAAGTGGAAAAAGAACGCCAGTTCAATGCATTGTCGACGACACTGGAAAATGTTGTGATGGGTAATGTCGGGCAATTCAACCAATTGCAATGAATCCGAGGTTTTATTTTTATTATCGTTCTTGGACGTTCGAGGAATAAGAAATTTTTTATACTATGAACTATTATGGTTTTCGGTCAGTTTTTTCTGTACTATGGCCTAACGAACCAACGGGGCGGCAGGGTTTTCTCGTTCAACCCCATTTGATACATATCACAATCTCTCTGTGAGCAAATTTACGTGACCCAACAATGGAGTACTGGGCGCTTGTCATGTGAGCTTAGTGCTGCTGCAGAATTAAGGCAAGGATTGGAAACTGAAAATGAAAACATTTGTTCAAAGCAAATGAAAAAAAAATAGATGCCCATGAACTGTTTCATAGGACAATCTGTATAATCATGTAGCTGCTTGAAAGAACATTCTCTTATAGCTTTCTTAAAATCTTTACATAAACTGCTCATGAAAATGAAAGACAAACATTGATATCTTATTGTCTAGTACCTTTTTTCGTATTAAATTAGATACTTAAAATCCAATTGTTTACTCAAATGCGTGCTTTTGTGGTAAACTTTGGCTAATCGATGGCTAACCGGCAAGCCGGTTGTCCGCTGAATATTTATTTATTTATCCAAAAGCAGCCACCAATATTTTTTGAAAATCATTAATTAATATATATTTGGTGATCCATGTTGTGATATGTAAGGACTCTTAAAACAGTCGAATATGAGGGGTAGGCCCATTACAATTGGTTTGAGAAAATAGTATACCCTGGATTCATGTATTTTCGTGGGTACCATTTTTCTTGGTTTGATGTAAAAGGATCAGTTCGTGGATTCTTAAATTCGTGGTTTTGAAGTCTGCAGTATACATATCAATGTTAAATTTCCTTTTCGTGGGGAATCATGTTTTGTGGGTCATGGCCACCCACGAAAACCACGCTTTATTTTTACTTATGAATAAGATGGCACTCAATGATATCCTCTGTTAGGTCAATATTAAAACGAACTTTTTAATTTTGCTCAGCCTGACATTGGTTTTGTCAGTATTCAATACTCAATAGAGGCACTACGGCCTAAAGTATTTACAGCATGGAGCAATAGAACACAACAAAAAACCTGAATTATGACTAAGATCCATTGCCGTCGGTGAGGAGAACCTTAGGGTCTTAAAATTTTTTTTTGTTTATTTTATAATGATGATTTATAAGTTTTGATGGTGTAAGATTTTAGATCGTTCATTGAAAGTACACTGCTACAAACGAAAGCAAAATCTTACCTTAAATGGAATTTTAGTAGAAATATTCGTTGGAATTTTGTAGGGACGCACGTATTCCGCCTGTTCCGTCATGACAAATGTTGATTTTTTTTAATTTCCCAAATTTACTTTAATTCCAAGTTTATTATAAGGTATCAGACAAACTCCTATTCATTTTGAACAATTGTATGTAAATATACATCTCAACTTGTATTTGAGAAAATCTTTAATAATTGTTAATTGAATTTTATAGCGATTCACAAGTCAACATTTGATCAGGGCAAATAAACAAATCAGAGCTTTAAACTTTCTAATGCATATACTCCAAAACTTTTGTTACATATAGAAAATATAATTTCTATTCCCTCTTGACCAATAAAGTTTTAATCTTATAAAACCTAATACATAACCGACTTACCAAAGTTCTTAAAGTAAAAGTTTCAAGAAAGTTTTCCATTGTAACCGGTATTAATCTTTTATCCCCTCATCATTCATTGTTGGTTTTAAAAATAAATCCGATTCTATGCACCCAAATTATTTGGTTTCATTTGACGTCTATAGGTATAGTTTAAAGATTTGATATAGACCTCAATATTGTAACAACTCGGAATTGGTATAAATGGTCACCAATGCATCTTGAGAATTTTGGGGAACATGCAAGGTCGTTTTTTAAAGAATATCCAAAAAGGAAAGAGAATGATACTTTACTGCACATCGTTACATTTTTTTTCCCAAATTTCAACCTTTTTGACATTTGGAAACTTAAACCTTTGCTGCGTTTAGGTGAAACCAATGCAAAATTCTAAAGATTAAGAATTTAATCCCCTTGGAAAGCCTTGGGAATAATTTTAAATTAAATTTGATCGTTGTTTTAATCAAGAGGTTACATTGATAATAGCATTAAATAACCAATGATGCGAGATATATCTCTTTTCAAAAGAGGACGTCAAGATTTTTTTGTCTGTGGTTGACTCGGTAAATTTGATACATTAAGAAGTTAAATGTCTTTATTGAAATGAGATGATATATTAATATGAGTAATTAATTGTTATTCATTCGTTATTATTACTTGGCAATTTGGGACTGAAATATTCTTGATCAAAGGTCATTTTAATGCGACTTCAAGTTAGCTAATTTCAACTATGAGAATTAAGCTCGAGCTCATTATTTTAACAATCACCAACTTCACCAAGTAAACACTTTTACTTGAAATGCATTCTGTACACAGAAAGAATTTCAAATTATCGAATCATGGCCTTCTAAAGAAATGTGAGGGTCATACAAAAAAAAAAAAATTCGACAGAACCTCGAAATGCGTATGTGTCCAAGGATAGAATGTAGGTCAAGCTTGTTGCAATACACCAATAATTTACACCAGTCAAAGATATAGGGTAAAAAAAAATATTTGGGGTGAGGGCTGGTTACTGTTTTAAACTGTTAGAGGACCTAAATCCTACACAACCATAACTTTTATTTCGGTCTTAGATTATGGTAATTGTTACTGCATGGTCAGCAGGAGCAATCCTCTTCACGTGTATATTTGTGTAATGATATGGTAAACGATAATGAGATGCATGTACATGTATGCCGAATAAAAAAAGGTTAGGAGAAGCATATTCAAGTAAGTGAGAACTGAAATTGAAACAGTTGTTTCCAATTGAAAGAAGCAAAGAGGCAGCAATGGGGCATCGGGTGTCAAAAGTCGGAAAGGACAACTACAGAATAAGAACAGCAGGAGGAAACATAAAATCAACCGAACAGAAATCAACAACGCGAACTCAAGTTGTTTGGTGAAGTTTAGAATAACATTATCACTTTCAGTAATTTGGTCTCCAGAGGCGGATATTCCGGGGTTTATAACCTCATCTCTTCTTGAAAATTTTGTACTTTTTCGTGCAGATTTTAGGCAAAATTGGCCTGGAACCCTCCGTTCGTCTTCAGTAGACGATAGGCAGATCTACCCCCAACCTTATAAAAAAATTGCTTGAACCCCGCCTGGTATCTCTGTCATAGGCACTTGGAGCATGGATTTATATAAGACCCCCCCTTTTTTTTCTCTTATACCCTTAACAACATAAAATTTCGATAAAAATGATTTAATTAGTCTTTTCTTGTCATTTCTAAACACACCCGGGTTAACCCGTGATCGTGAAGTCGGTGGTTATCGTGAACTCGGTTAGGCAAAAATGTAAACAAACGAGAATTGACCAATGGGAAAAGAGAAATTTTGACTAAATTGTTGTCGTTAACGCGGTTAAAAATAAAAATTGTTATCGTTTAACTCGGTTTAAGTTATCGTCAACACAACATGGTTACGTATGTCTTCAACGGTAACTTCTAATTTTAAAACATATTGCATATGTTTTAATGACACTTTTCTGTTGAGATATACTAAAACAAAAGGTTTACAATGAACGTTTTGGAACATAATTTCTAGATTTGTGCAGTAACGATTTATGAAGCATTTGCTCTATGACCATTAAAAAAATATGTATAAAAAGGTATTTCCTTAATAGTTGTTAACACCCTTTAAAATAATAAACGGAGTGTGCAGATTCATACAATATACAAATTGTTGTGACCAAAAAAAAAAAGAATTTAAAATCACAAAGTATTTTTATACGATTTTAACAGCATACTTTTGCACAGTATTTAAGTGAACAACCATTTCCAAAAAAAACCCCAAAAAAACCCCAAAACATGATAAATCTTTTTTTCTAACAAAAATATGTTTTGACAGCACAGGTTTAGAAAAAAAAAACATTGAAAAGGATTTCTGCTATATAAAGAATCTTGAAGGCTTTCAATAGAAATTGGGCATGTATTTCCTGTAAAATGTTTTTTTTTCGCACGGAGCCAAGGTTGCTTGTTTGATATTGGTTTAATGTCCATTCAACATTTTTTCAATCATAATCAGGACAAGAACTAATTGAAACAAAGAATTGAATCGTGACTCAAGACGCAGCATCCATAGCACAGCCTCATGTATGCCATGCAAAAAGGGCTAATGTACGACAATAAACGAGAAGGAAAACGAACCAACTCACAAGACAGGCTGATGTACCCCCAATGCACCCGCATAGGCCAATGTACACAGAAAATTACAAAACCCTTCCCCCAAAAATCGCATTATCTTGAACTTTTACCTATGGTGACTGACAATGAAGAACCCTTACCTGATATGAGGTCATATACTAGTTGGAACACTTAACAGTGTGGGATATAGCCAATCCTTTACCAGATTCACATAGGCAACCCTTATCTGTCGAAAATACAATACTGAATCATTGTTGAATCTACACACACTGAGCAAGAAAAAAAGGGGTTGGTGTGGGCAACAAAAGAACTGTAAATTTTGAAGTACACAGGAAAAAGGGCGAGGTGGGTAGGGGCGAAAAATTTGGCCTATATATGTGATCACCTACTTGGCGATCTTCAAAGGGGTCTTTTACGTGCATGAAGCGTGACTAATCAAAGGTGGGTTAATGACCGGCGTGCCGCGGGCGCGTGCCCTCCCGTTTGACAGGAAAATTTGGCAAGGAACTGTATTAAATAAGAAGTCGCAAAGACTTTTTATAATTGCGCGCCCTCCCCTTTCAAAATTTCTGAAGGTGCCAATATTGAATAAGCGGTGGGATTATTTTGTTAATGATATCTATTCGTGTCCGTGTGTCTGACCGTCCAAGGATTTTGTTAACTTTTTTGCTTTTAAATTTAACCCGAATTCGAAGTTGCAATTTGCCATACCGTTTATATACAGTTCCAAGATTTTGGACCACGACCAAAACAATTAAACCCAGTTGTTATGGAAAAGTAAATTAAAAAAAGGTAATATTAATCTTTATAAAGTACTTTAACAGGGTCAGAAATAAATAATCGGACGCATGTATAAACCCCAAGTTTCCCAAACACCGGCTGTAATTAATTAGTGGTAAATTGCATATGGTTGATAACCTTATAGTGCGGTTATTACCTATATTTATCCTTTTTGGTTTCTTTCCTAAATGAGATACTCTTTAATTGTAAAGACCAAAAATTAATTTGTTACACTAACAAAGGTGTCAAACATCTGAACTAACACTATTTGATAAGAGAAAGAAGATTTGGGTACATATTACATTATAGAAATTCGCAGTTCACGATAACAGTAAAAAGGAACGAACCGGTTTGAACGATAACATTAACCGCGTTTACGACTACATTTTAGTCGAAATTTCTCTTATCCCATTGGTCAATTCTTGTTTTGTTTACATTTTGCCTAACCGAGTTCACGATAACCACCGACTTCACGATCACGGGTTAACCCGGGTGAAACATATCATGTCAAAATATTATGTTTATACTAGCTTAAATATTTACCCATATAAAATCCATGCGCCAAGTGCCTGTGATCGCTGTGACAAAACCTATGTTTTATTCTCTGCTTAAGGCTTAGAGTTAGAAAAGGGTTTTTTTTAGAGATAAAGGGCTACATTTTAGAAATCAAAATTACAAAAAAAAATTATGCAACAAAGTTTGTATGGTGATCCGACACGGATCTATAGTGTCATGCGTATTTTATTTTTATTACAACAACAACAGAAGTAGATAAACGCTGGAAAATTTGAAACTTAAGGGTTTTTATACCACTTTTATAGTATAAGCATGTATCTATAATGTTTGTTACTACATGAATGAAAATGATTAATGGAAGTTTTTATTTACTTATCAAATATTTAAAGAAAAAAAAATTATTTGAAGATTGAAAAGAAAAGTAAGAATTTGTTAATAGTAAAGCTAAATAAAATATCATTTCATAAGACGTATATATACTGTAAGATGTTACGATAGCAACCTAGTTAAGCCAGTACTTTTGGTGGAAAACTATCTTTTGCGAAGTAAGCTGTTACCTTGTTCCCAATTAAAACGGCTTTTTCTGGGGGTGGGGGTTGGGGGTATATGTTGTTGTCGGAAAACTGTTTTTGACGTGCATTATACTAGATGATGAGATGTAAAATAAGTCTACATATACCACATCTTCGCTAGCCAAGGGTTACGATCCGCTATCTCTCATCTTCTTGAAGATAAGAGATAGCGGATCGTAACCCTTGGCTAGCGAAGATGCATATACCAGCGATATTTAAAAAAAAACACGATGGAAAGAAGCCGACAAACTCCAATGTGTATACGGGTCGCTGCTCTTTATTTTGTTATTAAAATATTATGCATACGATTCAAAACTTTCCAAAATTTACCAAAGAAAAGTATTGACTAAATTGCTTTTCTATTATCTTCGTCTTACTGCGAAATGGGGCAGTTACAGAGATACATTACTGCTCTATACTGTGATTTGTCAGGGGCGGATCCAGAAATGTTTGAAAGCAGGGCGGAGGTTACACATATATACCGACCACTGTGGACAAAAAGGGGTGGCAGACAAATTCTGCAGAAAAGCTGCATGAAAATAAAAAAAACAATTCTGAGAGGGATTGGTCCCAACCCCCGGAACACCCCCTCGATCCGCCACTGAAAAGGAAAATAAAAAGTTCATGCACAGACAAACGGATGCTGCACACCAAAACCGACAACTGTAATAGCACAGGGACTTGCTTCCCTCCAGTAATATTTTTAGGAGTCAATGTGCCATTTGAAAAAGGTAGCTTCTTTAGTGAATATTGGGATATGGTATATTTACATAATTTATTCATGGGATACGGGATATATGAGTAAGACAAAACTTATTTGGATTTCTGATATTTAAGTCCATTTTATTTACGGAGATATGGAATATTGGAAACAACAATTTTTCGGATACGAAATATTTAATGATATATCTACCATGATTTTGGATATTGGTACCCCCATCGAAACAAGCCCGAATAGTCATTTGTTTTATTCAGAAGTTTATATATAAGCGTTTCTTATGCATGCTAACCCACCCTTTCTATTCTCGTCTGTACCTTACACCTTTCTCTTCAAACCTGACCAATTTCCTTATATTTTGTTGTTAGAATGGAAATTTCGAGCAATGCATTTGTTTTTATCTTTTAGTGATAAATTTTATAAGCAAAACATATAACAAAACTTACTTGAAATTTGTGGTCGGAGTTTTTCATTGAAACTTAATAAAGTTGACATCCGTCCCATGGCATCTGGAACTCCCCTGTGCTGTCCCTATTATTCGTATTATCTTGTCCAGTCCAATATTTGTAAATCAAATCAAAATATGAAATATGACAATAAAATATTGAATTCGATGTAATTTTTGTATCGGAAAAAAGATAAAATTGGACATGATAATCTCAGTATTACTTTGATGTATGTTAATAAACTGACGTCTTAGTTAGAATTTCTTGCCAGTAAGAGATTAGGATATGTATTGAGCGAAAAATCGTTGTTGATTGACAGAAGTTTTAATAAGTTCGTATCTTTTGTTGATAATCGTGAATTTTGAAAAACAAAACGTGTCCATCAGCATGATGGAGTCAATGGATTTAATTGGAACAAGTTCCGTTAGGAATTCCGCTACAATTGAAACTGGATGTCACTTTTGTTGTGATATTATATAACTTTATAAGTTTGTGTGGTTATAAATATGGTAAAAATGTAAGATGACAGTATGTCTTGCAAATTTTGACCTGTATCTCCACGAGGTGCAAGACGGACACTGTTCCAGCGATTACAAAGGATATTCTGGAGCAGATAACACTGGCGGTGGTGTGTCAAGGGCTGGACGATCCATGGCACGAGTATTTAACAGTTTTTAACTGTTTAATAGTCGTTGCAGAGGAGCAGTCCCCCTATAGTCACGACTATAAACACCCATCATCAGATGAAATTATTATCAAACTCAGCAAAATAATGGGAGTGAGTAAGTGGTGATGGGGTGAGTAAGTGAGTTGTATTGTGCTCTTGCAACACTATATGCGATGAACATGAAGAGGAGGATAAAATGAACATGAAATGATGATGAAAAAATATGGGTTCGGGTGGGAAACACAGGCATAGTGTGAGTGAGTGAGTTAGTGAGTTGGTGTTTTACGCCCGTGCAACGCTGCACAGGTTATTTACAGGCGATGAACATGGAAAGGATGACAAAATGAACATGAAATGATGATGATAAATAAAATATGGGGATGGGTGGGACACAAAGGAAATGTAAATTTTGAAGAAACACAGGAAAAGGGAAGAGATGGATAGGGGCAGAAAATTTAGCCTATGTGGTGCACTACTTGGTGGTCCACAAAGGGTCTTTTACGTGCATGAAGCGTGGCACTCTCCACACACGTTGGCCCACTATGGTCGGCGGTCAGGGCTTCCGTATAATAGACCTGAAAACACCCGCGGACGAGGGTCACCCTATTTAGCTACCTTAAGTACACACTTGGTCGCTCTGTGGGCTGAGCACTGACCCGATGTCAGAATCCCAAGACCGTTAGTTGCCTCTTACGACAAGCTAGGCTCTGCTGTGGGCCTATTCACCACCCGGGCCCGGCACGGGACACACAGGCACAGTAATTTTGAAGACCAAAGAAAGGAAGAGGTAGCTAGGATCGGAAGATACAAGCCCCAGACCGCTCATAAATAATCACCTTAAGTTATTGAGGTGGTTTTTACTATGAAATGCCTGTATATTTTTAAGTTTTTATCAATAAAGAATATTAAAAAAGTTTTCTGAATTTGAAGATAGAGTTTATCTCCCTTTCTTTACAAAACAGGCGAATTGGGCTATACTCAATGACACACCTTCAAGTTAACAAAACTGAGGATGAACGATGTGAACTTGAGTCCATATGTTAAGAATCGCACATTGGGAATCAGTTCCTTTCATGATAAAACCCTTTTTGACATCCAGTCGACTTCAATTTAATAGAAAATCATTTAGTCCTCTGTTGATGGCCCATAGGTTCCCTTTACTTCAATTGTCAAATTCAGGAGCTAAACACTATAATTTGTCATTCATTATTTGCCTTGTAAGTCGTTCTAGCTTTGATTTTAATATTTGTTGTTTTAAGTCGTTTCAATAGTGATATTAAAAACGAAAGAATATGGAATATGTGCCAGAAAGACACGGTCCACATATTGACATGATTTTGATAAATGTTCAAACGCAAAATTTCACTGCGTGTGAAGCGCTTTTCTGGATTAACCTTCATCAGACACGCTAGAAGTCGAAAACCTGGAAAACCTGTAGAATATTAGATTTGATCAAACAAAATACAGAACCAAAAAGAAATAATACAACAATGGCCAAACAGAAAAAATATCAAATTTCAAAGAAATAGCCAAACGTTGTCAAATTTTGGAAACATGTAAACTGTGTCTTTCCAATACATATTCCAGTACTCGAAAATATATAAGAGCATACAACTGATGTCTTTTCTGATTTTGGACGTTTTAAGATATTGTTTTGATTTTTAATAACTGACAAATAAATTTGAAATAACGTCAGCATTTGTTTTGAACTAAGACTTCGATTTGCCATCATGTTCATCCAAAAAACAAGATTGTGTGCAATGTATAAATATAAGTATTTTTACCTAGCTTGAATACACTTTTAACTGAAACATCCAAGAGAAAAGAAGTTTACCTGACCGAACGTACATGTAAATGGACAAAGCAAATTGCCCATATTGATACATTTTATTTACAGGTTCAGGTCAATAATAACGTTGATGACAGAAGCATTGTCGTACAAAGTTCATGAAATTAAGGTAATTAACACACCTACTACATCTGTCACAGAATGAAAATAATCTTACTAATATATTTTGACAAACATTTTCATACCAGCCATGATTTATTCCACAAACGAAAAAATCAACATAATTATAAACTTTTCGTCAAATGCTTACCAACCATTGTCCAAACAGAAAACATGCCTCAAGAAATCCAGGTGCTTCATTTTACAAAAAAGAACGTTCAGTTATTCAGTGGAAATGAACTGGAACCTGTATATTCAAAAGAAGCAATAATTCGCATTTAGAATAAATGCATCTGTATAAATGTGGCATGGTCAAATTTAAATGACAAATGGACATTTTGTAGTTATTTATGCTTAAAACCATTACAACCTCATTCTCCAAAAATATTAGTTTTTGTTTTTATTCGTAGAATGATAGTATAACAAGAAAAGTCTAACATGTAGGTGTAAATAAATTTATTTTTGATTTTTCAATCTCATACCCTGTTATAAATATATAATTTTTTGGTCATTCTTTGACCAATATATCAAAATATTGCTTTATATAATGATGATTATGATAATGAAGGGTGAATAATATAAAATGTACAAAATGATTCGAGACATTTTTTCTGTACATAATTTGACAGAATAATAGAAAATCTAAGTAATTATTTAAAACTGTACAAAAACAATAACAGTAACAAACATTAAACAAACATCAACTTTGGTATAATAATCGTCAGTCTGAAAAAAAATAACATTCTTAGGTCAGCGATTGATTTTAACACTTCTTTTGAAACATGTGAAAAGAGAGATAACTCAAATCACAAAATATGTAAAAACGAGAGATAACTCTTATTGGCCATAACTTGTTTCAACAGCTGATGACTAAGAGTATTTACTTTTTAGAGTAATTTTTTGAGATCTAGACCTGGAAAAGGTTACATATTTGTATTATGCATGAGAAATGGTTGAAAGAAAGACTAGATTGAGATCACTGCGTATCCAGCAGTATGTCACTAGGTAAAATTATGCAATATCAATGTCAAATAGAATGTCATAACGCAATGTTTATTATTCATGCTCATAGCACCAACCCACCAATCAGAATTCCCGAACATAATGTCAATAATTCAGCACTGATTTTAATTGGTTAATATTAAACAACGTCTCCTTGGTTACACATCCAGTTCTGAGAGAATGATTTCGTATTCTTTGTCCTCATTGACTGGATTCATTTCCAATATGAACGTTGATTCATGGGAGTAATGTCGGACAATGTTGTCATCCATTCGTACCAGGATCCTGAAAAAAAAGCAATTTCATGAGCTTCTGTAATTTCAAATATTTCATTAAAGCCACAAAGATGAAAAGAAAGATACATTTAAATAAATCTTTTTTTGCTAAAAGAAATCTGTGATATGTTATTTGATTTTCAAAACTGATAAAATTCACATTTTGTTTTCATTCAAAATAGTTCTACAGTTCAGTACAGATGTAATGAATTGGTAGAAATGTTTCTTAAAACTATGATAGTCAGATTAGAATATTAATACATACCCTTTCTTTGAGCGTTTGTAGGTCGTTTTTACACTAGCAGCAGGTATATGATATTTTTCCTCCACCTATAAAATGAAATAAAAATGTTTTTATAGAGTTGGAAAATATCAAATTTTACAAACAAATGAAATAAAAAACTAACTGAACCAAATGATAAAAATCTGGATAAAGTCAAAGAAGATACTGACCATTTCGGTTAAGTTTATTTATTGAACAATCAAATGCATGTTGATGCCTTAAACATTTAAATTGTCATGCTTAGTTTTCCGAGGAAATAATACCAAATAACCGATTTAAAGATTATATTATCAAGTAAATGCATTATCATAACTTTGCATAAATATTGAAATCTGACAATATGGTTATCGCCTTACAACAGGATGAAAAGTTTCTACTTACTGCTTGGAGAAGGCCTTGTAGGGTGGGTGTTCGTAACATCAATGCTGTATAAACGGATTCGTGATTTTCTCTTACATATAATAACACTGCAATAAAACGAATATGCAAGTCTTAATTGTTTAAATGACAATAACAAGTTTGTTGAAGAATTTATTGTTTTAAAAGATGTTTTATTAAAAAAAAACAGTTTTGAAAAGCTACTGATTTAAAGGATTTGATAACATAACGTGTAAAGTAATGACATTTTATCCAATACCCAGCATCTTGTCCTTTAATTTTCATTCCTAACCTTTTCATGACTACAATGATTCAGCTAATCCTCCAAGGCTGCATTCCTACAGATTGCAACTACAAGAGGTCTTTTCTTATATACCTTACTTTGCATCACTATCGTACTGTGGATTCATTAGTTTTCGTAGTTGACAGTTAACCTCGAAAATTTGAATCCAACAAAGTGTATATTTTATGTTCATCCTTTCTTGTAACATGTGAAAACCACAAAATTAAAAATTTAAAGAAAAACTTTTAGGAGAAACTATGAAAATTAACATTCACGAAAATAAATCAATTCCATCAACTCACCTTTAGGAAGATCATGATAAAATGCATCTGTTCTGCTTCTTTTTGCAGGTGGGCCTAAAATGTCGTCAACAAAGCCTTCAGCACTGGTGAGACTGTAACAGAAAACGAAAAGCTAGTAAGTATAATTTTTTTCAGAAAAAAATTAAGATAATTGTGCATTATCAAATCTACAAAGACCTTCTTTAGCAGTAGTAAAAAATCTTGTACTTGGAATGCTAGTTCAAACCAAAGCACCACAAAAGCCAGAAAAAATAAAGAAAAATTGTTTTTATGATATACCAAAAGGCATTTCTTTTGTTTGTCAATTAGTGAAGTTGGATAGTATTTGCATTATTTCAATGAATTATGTATCGATTAACTTTTACTTAGCGCATTTAATAATTACAAATTGCTAATTTTTTATTATATAATTTATTAAATGGGCCTAGAAATAGATTCATTTTCAAAGATCCTAATATTTCATCGTCATCAGCTTCCTTAACTTCCTACAGTGTGAAATCGCCATTAAGTAATTAATTTTTACCTTGAGTTTCCATCATCGTCTGTCGTCACGCCATGCATGCTGATAGGACTAGTCTACAAAAGAAATCAGGGTTCATTAGTACTAAATGACGCTTTGTCTGTCTTTGCTTTTATTTTAAGCAATGGATTTAATGTAAGAATAAATGAAAGGCTTATTTTTAATTAATTCCTTTATCATTTCAAAACATAAGCAAAATTCCCTTTCAATGTAAGGTGTCACCTTTCTTTCATGTCTTTACTTACTTAACATTCAAATGATTGATCCCATGCACAAAAAGTAAAAGGTAGGAAAGCATTTCAAAACAATAATTCTATAAATGCTTGTAATCTTTTATAAAGTTTCAAAATTTATTCTTTCGATTTCCAAATTTTATTTATCTACAAATACCAACCTTATTGTTAATATCATCCTGATCATGACAGGGGGTAAACAGCACGGGAAATGTCTTGATATCAGCCATGCTGTAGAATGCAGACCTCTCACATGGGGGCCAGTGGAGATCTTCATTGTGTCGTTTTCCTGAAAAGGGGAAGAGAATAAGAATTGCATTTCCAACCAAAAGAAGTTGCAACAACCTTTAAATGCCCATTAAAAAGGTATGAAACTTGTTTGCCGATTACTGTTGTTGTTTATCACTTGTTTTTTTTTTAGGACAGAAAAGGTCTTAAACTTACTTTTTAATGTTTCATGGCCATCTTTTGTTCTTGTTGTTCTCCGTTTCTCTTCGTCCCTGGTCTTTCTCTCGGCACCCTTGTCACAGAAAACTTTAATCTGAGCGTATCCTCTGTGTACTGGATAGATGTCCTTCTGGTTTTCAAAAGTATCTATCTGGATATGGAGGGGCAAACCCTAAAAAAATATATGGAAACCGTTGAGATAGGGATCTAAGCATTTAGAATTTTATTTTTAGTTTTACTGGAGTTCGCGTTGTTGACTGATATTCAGTTATTTTGTGTTTCCATGTTTTACATGTTGTCTGTTTTTTTTGTCCCGTTCTTGTTGGTGTTTACTGGTTTTGTCTCTGCCCTTTCGGACTTTTGACATTCGGATACCCCCATTGGTACCTCTGCTTTTTACAAGTGTGTGCTACAAGATTATTCCAAAAAATCATTGAAATTGTGTTAACCACTTGTAAAAGTACACTTAGTTAACAAAAGTTTTTTTTTCACCTTTAGCATTACATGTGTTTATTGGAAATTTGATAGGCAATATTGAATAAACAACAAAAGTTTTGTTTTCACCTTTAATAATATTGAAAGTCATTTGAAAGTGCAATATTCAATTTTATTGTATACAACTATCGGAAAAATTGAACCATGACAAATTATTCAATATCTATAAAGACCAAAATACAATGAAAAGGTAACAAATAACAAATTGATTTCCTAACAGACAATTTCCATGAAAATTGATTCCATCAAGATATAATTGATTTTATAATTAACCCCAAATCTCAACAAGTGAATGCAGGTTAGTAATCTGCTGTAAAGCCCTACGCACCTTGACACCTTTCTGATTGCTGAAGTCTGTGCTGAGACAATGGACTGCTACATTTACCTGAAATCATTAAAAGGCTATTAATAATAAAGCAGAATAATCTATTAGAAAGTCTTTTGTTTATACCTTGACATCAAACCATGATGGCTTAAATGCGAGGTTTCTATCTAGAATATAGATGAATTACATTATAGTGCTTCCCTTAAAGAGCAGCAAGTCCCAGGCTGTAATCCATAAAACTATGCTTGTAGCACTCTAAAATATGCACAAAATCACATGCAATGATAACATTTTGAAACATAAAATATTTCTGGATGCATGAGTTATTTTCTAATATATATATTCTTGTTCTACTTCACAACACATTTAAACAGTCTTATTGGAGCATCTTAAATATTTATCACTTTTGTGAAATAAATTTTGATATCTACATCGTTGACTTTAATGTCACTTTGCTTGTTAAATACCTTGACATTAGACTCCCGTGGATTCCATTTAACAGCTACAGCATTGAAAGCTATTTCTGTAATGTTACTAGCCTGTACACCTTGGCTGTCTTTGGTGTCTGAAATCGGAAAATGGGGTTGATAAAATACATTGTAAATGAATGTAAAGTAAGCAAGCAATTAACTGTTAGTTTCAGTAAAATACATCAAAAATCCTAAAACTATATTTAAATGTATAATTATATAGCATCAAAGACGCAATGCTTGGTAAGCGATAGAGGCCTTTTCACTAGAACATACCATTTGACTTTATATGGAGCATTTCCTTATCGAACATAAAACAGTAGAAAAAAAATAAATGAAAACTGTACAGAAAGTAAACAGATCTTTAAAGAAAGTGTTTGTTGTTGTTAAACTTTGTCTAATTTTAGGGGCAGAAGTATGCAAATTAAGCAAGAAACGATTTTATAAGGTCAATTTACCTATATCAATGACTCTCTGTTTATAGCTATGTTGTCTGGAATGCCAGAATTCCCAGGCTTTTCTCTCGTCCTCTAAGGACTTGTCATCTCTGAACACAACCATTATCACTGACTGAAAACCAAAAATAAGGGTAAAAAGTGATATGAAGCCATGCGTATACATGGTGACATTAAAGGAATATTTTTATATGGACTATATATGTCTTGAAAACAATGAGCCAAAGTAAAGCAATTACGAGAACAATGAATATGCAAAATGAAATATTCGTATGTTCAAAACTTTACATAGACCAATTAATTTCCTTAAAATATACATGCATCATTATTAGATAGTACAAACTCACCTTAACCATATGATGTGGTGGAATTCTGTCTGCTGCAAACTCTAAACTAAGTGGATAATACTGGCCTACAATAGGAAAAACAATAATAGAATATTTGCAGACCCAGTCATTCAACTGCTTAAAAAATATATATCTTTTAAACATTTCCAAACTGGAACAAATTGCAATGCTTAAATATATCTAAATACACAACTTAAAACAGTCAAAGTCCCTAATATCTCCATTTTTTTGTGACATTTTAAATCAAAATTTACAAAAAAAGAAAATAATTTAGAGTTATATCTTACCTTTGTTGACATAGGTAATTCTGTCTTCATCTAATCTGACTGAGGTAGATATGGGAGTGTCTAAGAAATAGTTATATCCAGTAGGATTCACTTCTCTGAAAAACAAAGAAAGGAGTCGGTTAGTGTCTATAAATTTACGGTCATTTACTGCCAAAAAATGTAATAGTAAATCAACCCTTTACCCCCAAAATCTTGTTATTCTATGGAATCCGTTATCAAGTGTCACACAAATGTGCTCAAAAATATCAAAATCGTTAATAGACTATTATTTTATGCAAAGTTATAATATTGCGTTTTAAAAGTATTTATCCAATGCTAAGTACATTTGATTTTAAATATGGAATGAAAACAACACAGGACAAACAGAAAAGAACCAAAAAAAATATGATATGCTTTCAACTTACAATTTAGGAATAGTGGGATGGAATGCTGTAAGTTTATCTGAAGTCCATCTTTGTTTTGTGGCGTACATGGTGGGTACCGGTGCGGATTTTCGTCTTTTGGCAGATTTCTGAGGTGCAACTGGTGTGTCATTGAATGTTGGATCGTCTTTGTATAGCTAAATTAAAATGATAGCATGTGTTTTAGATATTTTCAGAGAAATTCTTAATTTAAAAATATTTTGTACCGCGAAAATTAAAACGATTTTTCTGTAGTACATTGGCTTCTAATTAATTTTACGTTAAACAGAAATAGTCTCGACACCTAAACAGTCCAGTTTGTCTGAATACATGAAATTTAACGGAATAAGTGAAAACTTAATTAAAAAGTCTTTTACAGTAAATTAACAAATTTCCATTTATCTCTCGATATCATCAAAAGTTCCCAAGGTAATAACATGTAAACAAATTGTATCTCTCTCATCTAAAACGTGAAATTGAGAAATACAATTATCGTATTATAACATTCAAATGACATCAATTAAAAGAAATAATCACTGATCAGATATCATTAAAGAAAGCTGTCAGGCGATAATTTCAATAATGTCTGGAACCGCTGATAAAATCGGTGTTTTCTCATAATGTACAAAGTCCTATAGAAAGAACAGTTTTCAAAAATTTAATTTACTCAAATTAGAGAAAACCAGATCTTAAAAATTTAATATTAGCAATACTTAATAAAAACTTAGCAACTGTTTAAACCATATTTGTGAAACATGTATAATATAAAAAAAATAGATATGTTCAATTAATTTCTGAGAATCGATTTGTATTATTTTCGCAGAAATTTCACTGTGTATTAGTTTTTAAAATTTGATTATCGTACTCTGCACAAAAATGCAAATGTCCAAATAAAAAAGTATAAATACCAGGGAGTTCTGTTGTTCTGGTGGAGAATTGCAGGGTTCATGGTATCCGCTATCTGGGGATTTTAGCGTGTAATTCTCCTTCCCCGTCAAAGCACATGGGTACACTTGTGGTTGTGCAATGGGTTGTTGGTTATGCTGTTCCTGGTAAAAGTGCTGCTGCTGAATATATCGCTCCATCATCAGCTCTCTATCCGGAACTTGGCTCTCCAACGGCGATGTCACGGGAGGGTACATGTAGTTGCTGTTCGAGTTGTAATAACTGCTCGTCGTAACGGGATAAGTGCTGGTCGTTACGGGGAAAGAGTTCTGACGCATAGGCGTCGTTGTTTGAGTCTCTGGAATGCAATGAGCAGAGGTCTGTAGACTAGCTAAATGATGGATATTCGGTATCAACATGTCTGGAAAACAATTGTTATGTGTAACTGACATGTGTATAGACACAGGATCAGTCACCTCCAATAAAGTTTGCCCTCCAATACGAAGATGAGACATGTTTGCAGTGTCTTGTGTGTTCAACGTTGAAGTTGAATGTGACGATGTTTGGGAATTTGGCGCGGTTAATGTAGTGGTGGTGGTTGTTTGGATCTCCTCGGGCTTTTCGGAATTCTCGGAGACACTTTTGTCATGGTTGATTGCACTTACCGAGGTACCGTTATTCTCATTAGTCAACGGCACTGTTTTGCCCGCGGGCAATGTCGCACATTGTAAATTTGTTTTATTTTTTAATAATTTTTCGGAAAGTGCTTTTACAATAGTTTTCGTTGGTCCTTTTTCAAAAATATGTTTTTGATGCTCAATTGGCAAATGATGTCTATTGGCACAATTTCGATTTTTGATAGATTCGCTATAGTTTGGTAGAACTCTGTTGTGTTTGATGTTTTCGGACATTGATGGTTCGGTGGTAGATTGCACTATCGGTGTTGTATAGATGACACTGTCGTCTGAAGCACTAGATGATACGTTGGAAACGAGTTCCTCTGTTGATGAAAATAAAATGTCGTGTTCCGGTCTCACTTGAGTGAGATCTTTCTGTAATAATTCCTGCGACTCCTCCAGATCCTAAAATTTAATAAGATTCCCTTGTTATTAAATAGTGATATTAAACCAATACATGTATAATGACAGTATATTATTTAGGTGGTATATTAAAATGATACATATTTTTCTACTTTCATCTTTCGGTAGTATAATAAACCGTATTCATATTTCTTTAGCGTAAATTCATTTTCAAAAGCCTAAAAATTAGGTTTTATTTCAAAATATTGTTTTTATCTCTCGAGTTATAATCCAATTCTGAAATATCGAAATCCGTGTGTACTGTAAGATTTCTACTACGACAATCCGTCGATTTTAATATTTCTGAAATGTATGCAAATATGCAATCCCTGCTTAAAAAGATGTATTTGATTTTTAAAATAGCCGGTCTCAGGCTTTATTTGTTCAGGCAAGCACGGATAGATATCTATACGGCTGTATAGGTTTTTTCTCTTTTTGGAGATAGGACAAAATTTACTTAAAACAAAGATAGCGATCTTGACATCCTTTTCATAAATATATCACACATACAAGTTACTTTCAAATTAAATTGTTCACCTTGGTAAGACCTTTTTAGTGCGTTTCAAATTTCACGTTGTATTTTTATACTTTTCAGTATTTTTTTATCAGAAGAATACATAAAGTTAAGGACAACGACCATGCAGTTAAGGCCTAATAAATTGATGCGAATGAGTAGCTCAACTGTTTTTTGTGGTTTTATTTTTTTCATTTATAAACTTAGAATAGTTTGTCGTACAATGTGTATTTGTACACCAAAATGACATTCAGTTAATCATTTGAAATAGAAATGCACAAAAGGGCGTTGAAATCAATATCTCTTTTTTATAATTCAGTTTAAATCTGTCTACCCCACGAATTCTATTTATTTTGAAAATGATTTAATCAGATTTCTTTCATTTCTGCATTCACTTTCAAGGACGTTATACTAACATTTTAAAGTTGCCTATGATTTTCTGTCTTTAAATGCATCAATGCATATCATAACTTTTTCTTTGATCTATCCATATTTAAAATCGGCGATACAAGGTTTGATTAAAAGAGACGAAAAAAGTCAATAAATGTCACAAAATTTCGATACACTAAAAAAAGGTGCAGCAGTATTTTATATTTAATTTTATTCGTAAATGCATGCTCAATAAAAGAATACATTATAAACAAGGATTTTAATGTTCAAAAGCACATTAAAAAAAATAGCATGAATTTGGTTGTAGATTTTAGTAAAACGAAAAGAAAAAAGGCATTTTTTTGGGCCCCACAATTTAGAATTTTAAAGTAAAACAAATCGTCTTGTTTTAGGATTGAAAATCGTCTATTGAACATGAAAAAATCAACAGGGGATTACACTGAAAAGTAAAAAAAAGAAAAAAAAAACACTGAAAGACAAAAAAATCCCAGAAATTCTTAATTTAAAAGTACACTTGTGTCATTAAAATCGTGTTATGTCGACATGAAGGACACATCTTTCAAATACAAGGACTAGATTTTCCTTTTTCTATTTAATTCTAAGCTCAAAAGATTTATTATAATGTCAAAAAGATTCCAAGAAAGGTGCAATAATTTCCGGAATAACGGATTCATTTTCGTTTATAATGTTTGTGTATCTAGATGCAATTTTATATATGACATGACTTCCAAGTACAATTGAATGAGATGAAAAATTTCTATTTTTATTTTCTATTTTTTTTCTGAGCTTGAAACACACATTTCTGTCAAAAACACTAAAAACAAAGTACATGTAACTAGGTTAACGTTTTCCTTGTAGGGAATTAAACTTTATTCTAATAACATTTTTATTGTATTAATAAAGAATCTAAAACTTTGCATCCCATACCAATATCATCAATGTAATCTTCCCCTATTTGTATATTTGAAAATGATAACGCAATCCTGTAGTGTAAATAGGTACGTGGTATCTTTCAAGTACATGGAGATGCAATATCTAAGTTTTCATTTCTAATCTTGAAACATATATATCTGTCTAAGACATTACAAGCCATTGAATACTAATATACATGCTTTCAACTTCTTTTAAACCTTGTAGTTTTCGTATTCATATCAATCCAATGTATTCATCCTTTTGTTTCTAATACATTTGTTTGGGTAGATGCTAATCTTGAAAGATTTAAGTTTCGACATTTAACGAAAAGAGACCATGTATATCAGCCTTTTAAAACATCTTCATGATAAATGGGGGATATAGGGTACACAATATTTTAGACCTAACTGACAAGGGCATACCTGAAGTCGGAACGAGAAATCGCTTAAAGATAGAGTTTCATTCTAATTGCAAATCTTGCCATAAAATATAAATCAAAGTGCATTTTTAAGTCATTTTTTTTTACTTGGTAATCTTTTTGATGATGTCTCAGTCCAATTTGACGTATCCGGAGATTTTTACGTTGGAAAAGTTGCAATCTGAGATCATTATTTTTTTAAAGAACTAAATCTTTTTAGGAAATGAGGCTCGTGAATATTTCTTCGGTTATGTATTAAATGCGCGGATTTTCACTGTTCAATACCAAAACATTTTCTTTACAGAAAACCATTCAACTATATTTCAAATTTTGTTTTCCATACAAGCTTCTGTCAAAAAGGTCTCAATTGTGTATTGCTATATCATAATACAATAATGACATATTTTAATTAATCTCTGATGAACATCAAAGATAAGAAACATGGAAAATCATCACACAATAGCATGTCAATATGTATATTCTCTTGTCATATTCAAATTATAATTATGTAAATTAATATGCTACAATTATGAATCATGTATTCTATTTGTGATCAATGTCATTCTGGATCAGATATGATTGTCGAATACATCAGTACAGCTAATTAACAACCAACTTGAGGCGAAATTAAAATTTACTAATAATTTACAAATTTATTGACTTATATCTGATAATTATGAAAAGTTAATTTTCAATCGATTTAGCCCTACTGGAAGGTATTTATTCCGTGTATTTTACAAGATAACGGTACAGCAAAAAGCAATTATAAAATTATCATCAATTAGCATTAAAGAATCGACCTTACCTCCCCCTCTGGCACAAAGTCTCTAGATTTGGATTTTTCCTGCAGTTCTTGCATGTTGAAAAATTTGTCCACTTCACTTTGGAGAACATTCATGTAATCCGTTGCTCCACTGATTTTCAAGTCTTCCTTTTTGTCCCTGAGAAGAAGAAAATCGTTAGTGTCAACCTTAGCTTTTCAATGTGAAAAAATCGCGGAAGTTAAAAAATGCAAATCGCTATTGTTCTGCTTTGCAAATTCACCTTTCAAAATATGTAAATAACTATTCAAGATCAATCCATCATTTTCGGTGCATAATGGATTTTATAGATCTTTAATTTTCGTATGACAAAACATTAACAATATTAAAGATGTATGGTTTTCTATGTTAAAAACTCCCGGCCAACAAGACACTCAAGCGAAAATATTTAATAAATGACAGGTCGGTATTCAAAGTTCCGCCCGAGCTCCCAACTGACTCGAGGAAATTTACTCCGTGTTGAATTAAGTACCATTATATAGGCTACACTAAAAACTTTACTTAATTCTGTAATTATCTCTATTTAAATCGGAAGAAAAAATATTGAGTTTCGGAAGAAAAAATATTGAATTACGATACAATGATTGTTTGACGGATGACTGGGAAAATGGACTTAATACACGAAATTCTGTTTTGCAGCCGATACGGTTAACTGGCTCGGATTGAATGGTGCAGTTTTGTAATTTGCTATGGTTGACGACATTTTAATTGAAAGTAAATATAGAACTTTAGATTTCATCGATCTACCTGACAAGTAAATGAACACTCTATTTATATAATACTTCAGATGGGTTTAGACAATTTAAAGTGACCCTAACGTAGTTAAATCTACATGTATGATGTCGGAATTATTGATTTTAAAAGGCAATGAAAAAAAATAACCCTTGGCTACAGAAATCTTGGATTTATTTCAGCATTATATCCAAACATTTATGTATAAATTGAAAACGGGGTGAAATAAAGCTTTTTCAACACTGACCTCTTAAAAAACAAGAGTTAACACTAAAGTATGTCTCGCCTGCCGGCACCATCAGAAACAATTATTCTTACTTACTTCCACTATATTTTAAATTTACATGGATTTTCAGTTAAAATGTTTATAGAACTTAAACATTGCAAATATATGCAATAAAAATAATCAAAGTCACTCAACCAGAAAATCAAGGTCAAGGTCAAAAGATGAGGATGTAACTGTGCTTATCTACTACTGAGGCATATGCATACCAAGTTTCATCAACCTAGGACTTACAGTTCTTTAGATATGGAGGTGCTCGCAAAACTTTTCCATTAATATTATATGTACAAATGTATTGAAAATTGTCAAAGTCACTCAACTGAAAAATCAAGGTCAAGGTCAAAAGATGGGGGATGCAACTGTGCTAAGCTACTACTGGGGGATATGCATACCAAGTTTCATCAACCAAGGACCTATAGTTCTTGAGATATGGAGGTGCTCAAAAAACTTTTCCATTGCTATTATATGTATTGAAAATTGTCAAAGTCACTCAACCAAAAAATCAAGGTCAAGGTCAAAAGATGGGGATGCAAATGTGCTAAGCTACTACTGGGGCATATGCATACCAAGTTTCATCAACCTTGGACCTATAGTTCTTGAGATATGGAGGTGCTCGCAAAACTTTTCCATTGCTATTATATGTATTGAAAATTGTCAAAGTCATTCAACCGGAAAATCAAGGTCAAGGTCAAAAGATGGGGATGCAACTGTGCTAAGCTACTACTGGGGCATATGCATACCAAGTTTCATCAACCTAGGACTTACAGTTCTTGAGATATGGAGGTGCTCATAAAACTTTTCCAAAAAGTTAACGCCGCCGTCGCCGCCGCCGTCGCCGTCGCCGCCGCCGGTAAAGTAACACCTATGTCCCGCTCTGCTTCGCAGGCGAGACAAAAACTAATGTACATGTAAACATGTATATGTTTTCATAAAAAAAATCTAAAAATTGGCTAAGTTTTCTGCATGACTTAATGAGTTTCTAGAAATGTACAACTCAAAAGTAGTTTTTAAAGTTTCAAACCTTTTTAAAATTAAAGTGTGTCTTTTTTCTTTGAGAGAAAAAAATAGCAAGAATATATCGAATAGAATTGAACATCGAAAACTTCAACCTGAAGGCATACAGGTGTTGGACGGACGGACAAACGGGCGGTTAAACGGACGCAGGGACCCGAACAGTGTATGCCACTCTACTTTTATAGGTGGACAAAAAAATGAAAGCCTAGTATCCTAATTATAGAATTTTTGACTGCACTCATCTCAAGAAATTAGACCTAAAATATGCTGAATCAAATCATTTACGATGGTTTTGATTTGAAGTTCTTGCTTTATAAACAAGTTTACTTCGTATTTAAAAGAAAGTATGTTCTTTATACAAAAAATTGATGAATCAGATTTCTTGCACTTTATCACAAATTTTGAACATGTATTAGGTTTGAATTTCGACCCTTTAAGTTTTTGTACTTTAGGATTAGTAATTATTTTGTTTGATTTAGTTAGAAATCATTTCAATTTCAAAGGTTTAAAAATGTACAAAACAAAGGATACTTAAAAATGAATTGAAAAAAAAGACAGTTTTCAAACCGAAAAATGATTCGGGTATCTAGAAAAAATAAGCTGCTACCAAAAGTTTAACTCTAACAATGTGGTCTAAAAAAATCTAAATTAAAACTTAAAATTTATATATGTATTACATGAATCAGCATAAATCAAAATTCCCATTATAACACCCTCTCATGGACATGCGACTTGGTTTCTCACCCCAAATTGTAAGTCAGTCGCCACATAATGGATGTAATTTGAACACCACAATTTGACTACCCCTAATTATGAGAAGATTATACATCATTTCTGTCTTTATATATGCGTGGATCCAGTTACGAAAGCTTGACTTTGATTTTTACCAATATTTCATAATGTATATTACATTTTTGTCATTTTGTCAGTCCATTTATCAAGATTGGAGAGTGTTCACTAGGGCTAGCCCCGAACCGGTTAATGACCTTCACAAAAAGTCTACTTCTGATCGATCGTTTAAAGATTCACTTCGAATACAATTCAAAGGAAGCATTAAAGTGCCAAAGCGAATTTTGAATGTCGAAAACCCGAAAATAAAAATAAAAAATAAGACAAAGCAGATGACACCAAAGAACAACAAATCAAAGAAAATTAAATAGAGCAACTTAATTGTATACAGCAACGCTAACCCCCGTCGAAACAAAATATCTATGAGCCACTGCTTACTACGTATACTTCCGTTATCCCTCCCTGAATCCAAAAGGCACAGTAAACACTAAAGTATGTCTCGGCTGCCAGCACCATCGAAATACCTTTTTATTCCTAAAAAAAACTATCAAAGTCACTCAACCGGAAAATCAAGGCCAAGGTCAAAAGATGTGGATCCAACTGTGCTAAGTTAATACTGCATGTGGCATATGGTCACAAAGTTTTATCAACCTAGGACATAGTTCTTGAGAGATGGAGGCGCTCGCAAACCTTTTACATTGCTATTTTATGTATTGAAAAATTGTCCAAGTCACTCATTCAAAAATTAATGTCACGGTTAAAAGATGGAGATGAAACTGTGCTTAGCAACTACTGGGGCAAACGCATACCAAGTTTCATCAACCTAGGATTTATAACTTGAACATTGCTTTTATATGTATTGACAATAGACAAAGTCACTCAACCGGAAAATCAAGGTCAATGTCAATAGATTGGGATGCAACTGTGCTAAGCTGCTACTTGCATATGCATACCAATTTTCATCCACCTACGACTTATAGTTCTTGAGATATAGAGGTGCTCATAACACTTTTACATTGCTATTATATGGAAAATTGTCAGTCACTCAACCAGAAAATCAAGGTCAAGGTAAAAAAAATGATGATGCAACTGTGCTTATAGCTACTACTGGGCCAGGGGCATATGCATACCAAGTTTCATCAACCTAGGAACTATAGTTTTTGAGATATGGAGGTGATCATCAAACCTTCACTAAATTCAGAACTTGCAATGAGTGACGACATGATGTCATATACATAATTTCAAGTCACTGTGATAAACCTATTCCAAAGTCATTGTGTGGCATAGAAAATGATTTATTTAAAAATTAAAAACCGAGATATGCATTTGATATTTTGTAGACTGTCACTTTTGGTTATAATCTATAAATTGACACATTATTAAGGCAAAATAAGTTTAGAATTTGAAACATATCGTCTTGAAAATGCTTTTTTGTTCGCTTCTTTCTTCTCCACTACCTGTCAGACATATCTTTGCAATGAGCGAGACATGCTTGCTCTATCTGTTCAAAAATTTTGCGTATAAATACTATTCTGTAGCGCATAAAACCACTGACTCTCATTATACCCCCACTTTGAAGAGGCGGTACACTGGCTTTCGTCTGTCAGTTCTACATGCTACACAAATTTTATCTAAAAACATTTTAATTTTCAATTGAATCGTGAAAAGGGAGTATGGGCGACAATGATGTGTCAACCATAACCTAAAGTAACCCGAGCCAATTAGTAAAAAAATATCAGTCAATGGTTTACAATGATGAACCGTAAGACACCCACGAAAAACTTCTGGCCGATCGCACAAAATTTCTTGCATAATATACACGTCAAATTGTAGATTTTTAAATGTATTCCATATTTAAAGAAATAACTGAGTGGGAGACCTACTACAAAATATTACAAAACACGGATCTTTGCCAAACAAACGTAGAGCAGTATATTGTTGAAAATAAATCTTTTAAAATTTACAACGGTTCCAATCCTCAAATGAATTTAATGAAAGCTATACACTATGTTCACACAGTAGTTTATTATTTACCTTTATTTGTCTTTACAAAAAAAACATACATTTATTGTATTAAATCTTCTAAAATTCTTTCAAATGAAGGAACAACTGTAAATATGTAAATATTGAGTACATTTGAAAACACGCTTCAAGTATACATTGAAAACTGTAAATATTATATTAATAATATAAATTTTACTATGTTTTAATTAGATTATACACTCGAATGCCGTTTGTTTGCCCCACTTATTTTTATGCCACGAGAAAACAAGACAGTAAATAACAACAAACACGCCATTGTAGTTTCGGCATTGTTTGGCCGAAACATAACCCAAATTGAATAGATCCTTTATTTTAGTTAAAAGCCATAACGAAAGGACTTGATATATTAGTAGTAACTGTTGATAAAATCATGTATGTATGGGTTAATATTCTTTGTCATACGGTGCAAATCTGAGTTAATTGTAAAACAGCTCTTTCCAATCCGGCAAATGCAATGATCATCAAGGAACAAGATTTTAATGTTTAGGAAAACATATAAATCAGATTTGAACATCCCATAATCACCCCGGTACACGTATATATTTCATTAGCTAAGACCTTGGTCTATATAGTTCGTAGTTCATTGACCTTCATCGTCAACATATATTGCCGGTATGACACCCACAGGTGCATGGAGGATGAATTTTATTTTTCCCATTTGATATTGTCTTTAATAAAACTTCTCTTAAAGATAAACCGAGTCAAACCACAAAATATGTTCAATTGTTGCCACTTTTAATTAAGCATCGACGATTTTTTCTAATAAGCGCTATATGTTATGAGAAATCAAATATGTCTCCAGAGACAGTGATGCCCTCCCCCCTCACCTTTGACACTTGGTTTGCATGATTAAACTTCGCAATACTGTATAGCCTTGTTATTCTCAATAATGTTCAAAATTTCATGAACATCTGACAAGCGTTTCTCCGAGAAAAACAAAATTTAACTTAAAGTATAACAGAAGGACGGACGGACCATATATAGGGGGAAATCCATTTTTATGTGCATACAATAACATCGTCGAGCCTACCTGATGAGTTCTTGTAAGAAGTGAAGCTTCTGTCCAATTTTCATCCCACTTTTGTCTAAGGCGGGTAAGTTGATATATTCGTGTAATAGTGCAGCAGCCGACGCATGTGTATCCTCTCCGTTACTAGATGTCGTTGCTGCTGCCAAAGGGTGGCCAAAAAATGCCCGGATATCGTCTGGTGGCCCATCTTGTTCAATATGTCCTTTCTTTTCTGGTATATTATTGTTTTCAGTAAGACCGGCTTTGAGTTCTTCACTGTAAAAGTAAAAAAGGTTGATATTTAATGGTTCTGTATTGAAAAAAAACACAAAAACTTGTGAACCTTAAATGGAAATATAAGTTATATTGCAAAATAATAGAAGTCTAAATACTAGTATTCTTCAATCAAGGTAACTTCTAACTCAATTTTATCAATATTTTGTCAAGAGTCAATTTGTTTCCTTTCTTTTTGGACTGGCACATTAGCTTTTGAATAAGAAATCATCAAGTCACATCGCCTTTGAGAAATTTACTGGTAGAGAAGAGGTAGCCCATGTGTATAATATATTTTTCAGTAAAACAAAAACCAATATAGTAAACGTTACGTAAAAGATTTAGCGTGAAATTGAAATTTAGATTGACTACACAAATGTTACATGTAAAAAAGATATTTGAAACAAATTCCTACCAGATTTTGTGTAGTGTTTCGGTCATTTTGAAACTCCATGTGCGTCTACCACGATTTGTTTTGATTACGCTAGGGTGGAACTGAATGACTCAAAGCCACAGGTTAAATCTCCATTATATTATAGAAGCACTTTCATTAAAATATACTAGAAGATTTAATATCTGAATGCTCCCTATTTATGGTCGCATTTCTTTTAGAATGTTTATATCGTCGTAATTATAGTGAAGCGCTTCATTGGGTTTGAATGGATGGCTTCCACCCTTATACACAACTTATTGGTCATAGTCTGCGTAATTTAAACATTACAGTTTTAGTCCTACGATTTCGTAGTTTAAGTAAGGCTTATGGAATTGAAGTAATCCTAAATCTTGTTCAAATTAATTCATGAAACTTAGCATGGCGTCTATCTAGTAGGCTTTCGCTCAGCGAGATCCCTATCAAAATCTATTTTTCTGTATTTTTATATGGAAAATTCGAAAATTATTATGCATGTGTTTTTTATTATATAGTGTAAATTTACATTTGTATTTCGAATTACCAGCTATGATTGATTATTATATTTGTTGACCTATAATTTATGAAATTTGGAAAGCATGAATTTCATTTTTTTACGGTTTCACCACAGGCGTTTGGGTTCAGGATTATTCTTTTATTAATAACGTGTATATAAAAATTTTCATACTCGTCTATATACTATTGTATATTGACGAGTATGAAAATTTTTATATACACGTTATTAATAAAAGAATAATCCTGAACCCAAACGCCTGTGGGTTTCACACCGATATTGTGTAATGGTTTTATTGTTATTTTTTTTTCATGTCAACAATAAAAATCCCATTCAGTTTCAATAACAATAGAATTTGATAAATATCAACTCTCAAAAATGAAAATAATAGAGTTTGTTCATTGTTCAAATTTGTACATTAATATGCCAACCGACTTTAGCATGACGTTGATATCACGAAACCCAATAAATGGCTTCCATTATCAACTGTCGTTTAGTAAAGGTTCACGGTCATTTTCAATTACACTTTCAAAACGTTTATAATAAAAAATGCTATTTTTTCCTTTCGTGGTCATGCCTTTGCAAAGTTATTGCAGCAGCCTGATATTTAGGGATAGATTATATCAATATGCATTTTACCAGAAAACTTGAATTTGGTAAAATGTTTGCTTGCAACTGAGACAATTAAACCAATGCCAAATAGGATTTTCTCATCTTACAATATAAACTAAAGCTTAAAAATGTAACAGTTTGCCTTATGACCCTTTCTCTCTATATATCTGATTTCCACGATAACCTTTTGTAGTGTGGGTTTCATAGTATAACTTACTGATTGAATATAGTGTATACCCTAAAGATAGACCACAATGGCTTGACTTGTTCCAGGCATTTGGGCTTTGGAGTCTATCCGTAAATTACTAGAGGCCCATATGATTATACCTGCATCAAGTTCATATTATGCCGCAATTCTGCATAATGAAATGATCGATTGGGGTCGGGGGTTCCGCCCCTGTACATCGAAGGGATAGAAATGTATTTACTTATGCCAAGCTTTAGCAGATAGAGTTCAATGTTTAGTACTTTAATATTCAATTTCATTCAAGCCGACCATTTAGTAGCATGAGGTTCTTTATATATCAATGGAAGCGTAAAATTTTCAAGACACCATGCAGTGTTTTTGTCATTCTCAGACAACTGATTATAATTAAGTAGATTTTTAAACTATAATGATTATGATGTCACTTTATATACTGAATAATACATGGCAAAATCTGTATCATATGCTGTATTTACCCGAGACACCTATATCTGACCGAGGGCCAACGGCCCGAGGTATGATATAGGTCGAGGGTTAATACAGCATGTGATGCAGATTTTGCCATGTAATGTTCATTATATCATATAAAATAAAATATTGATATTTTGTAGGGGTGCGATATAGGGTATGCGATATAGGGTTAGGGTGTGATATAGGGGGTGCGATATAGGGTAAAAGGTGCGATATAGGGTATGCGATGTAGGTAATGTGCTTTGTCCTATAATGCATATTTAAAAAGACTATATTTATACTTAAATATATGATATACCTAAATTATGTCACACTTTTACATATATTTGATCATTTCCTTGAACAGAAGGAATTATAATTCAGGTACAAGCAACTAAACTTTGAATATGTTTGTTAAAGAGTGCATTAGGTAAAAATTGTTCATGCACTTTGCTTACTAGTATCTGATCCAAAAGTCTTTCGAAACACAATTTAATACTTTTAAGTCTATTGACCTCAGTGGCGGATCCAGAGGCTGGAAACACCTTTTCTTCAGAAAATTAAAAGTATTTTTCATGTGTATTTTAGGCATTATGGGCCTGGAACTACCCCCTTTCAAACATTTCTGCATCCGCTTCTGGAACCCCTATACTTTTAACTTGTACTTGAATCTAGGTGGAACCGAATATTTGTACCCCCCCTTTTTGTACATATTCGTTATGTAACAATAACTACTGTGTTAGAAATCGGAAACTGAAAATCTATACAAAATGTTAAGTTCAAACTTTATTCCAACGTCCTATCCCATCTTACTTATCGAAATCTATGTCAAAAAGTTCCATTGTTGGGTCTTGTTATGTCCTGTCTTGAGAAATGTCAAACAGTTCCATCCAAGGTAACTCTATTTTAAATGGTAATTGATCCATACACAGTGTGTATACTTAAACTTCATTCATCAAACAAAATCCTACGCGTCCTTCATAATTTTCAAATTTATTTTAGAAATTATGTTTATTTTCTTAATGTTTAAAGAAAGGCTTAAGTCTTGAAGTACAGTTTTGAAAAGAAATTGAATAGAAATTAATTCAATGACTGTTTGATATAGCTATCCCAGGGAATAATGTTCTAATTTATAATTCAAGCACTTTTATACTTTTTGGAGATTGTGTTCAAATATATCCCTTTTGTGCATAACCTTATTTTTTAATTCATCTACACCCTATAGAGAGATTAAAAAAGACATCCATTTTTTTTTCACAATAGCTTAAGCAGACATATACATTTTAAAACACAATGAAAATATCTTATAGACATTTTTATATGTGTTCCCTTTTGCTTTTGACATATTTAAATTTTAATGGAAAAAATTCAAAGCAAATCATAAACGAAATGTGCATTATTGCGTTTTTATTGGAATTTTTGTCAGAAAAGGGTTATTTTATAAGCTACTTATGGATGAAAATTTAATGTATTTTTTTTCAGTATAGAGATTCGGTAAAAGTGATTCCACCCTAAAGTATTTTGAAGGCAACATCTGGTCAATCAAAATAGTAGTTTTCTTACCAAATACATCCAGTTAAATGCTGATAAATTCAAAATATCAAGTTGTTAAAAGTGCACTATGGGTGTGTAAACTTGGCACTTTTGAAGAAAGGGTTTTAAAAGGATGTTTTTTAAAACCTTGGGATTTTAGGTCAAACTGTTGCTACCCCCGCCCCAAGTTATGCCCCTACAATTCTTTTCTTTAAAAAATAGGTTAAAATCCGACCCCCTTCAAGAATGCTAGGACCTGTATTCAGTTAGTTCAAAGAAATGTGTAAAAAATGGTTTTAATAGACCAAAATCTTGAATAAATCTGGATATTTTCTTGACGATTTCGTATGAATATGTTCTAGACATGTAATTGTTTCATAGTCCATGTTTTTTACTTTCCAATATTTCCCCCTTTTCTTGCCGATTATTTTTTTGTGATCGATCGATAATATCTTTTGCATTACCTTATTATGTGAAGACCCAAGTCGTACAAAAACATTGTATTGCAGTAAACATTGTACGCCATTATTGTAAATTCGGATTGTGCTGCACGTGGGTGTGTTCGAATGATGAACAAAAGTACACGCGAACTTAAACTCAAATAACTTTATTATTACTGTTAATAAATCTATCAATTAAATTATTAAAGAAATCAATATTCAATTGAAAAATTATCAATTTAAATTCTGGTTTTATGAAAATTGATGCAAAGATGATTGAAAGGAATGCATTATTTTTTTACCAAAAACCCTACTTTTTACTATATATTTTAGTATTACTTGTTCATAATTAAGGTTTCCAGGATGTTACGACAAATATTTTCTATTTAGAATTCCAGAGAGCTACAAACACAGACAATTAAACCATCGATTGGTATTGAATAGAACGATCATCAAAACACTTAATAATCATTGATTATTAATAATCAGGGTAATTGGAAAAGTGTCTCAACTTGTTAGGCGGATTTCCTGATTTCTTGAAAATTTCTGTCGGAACGTGTTTAAATACAGCTTCACATATGTATTAACTTCTGATAAGAATTTTGAAAATACTTTTTTATCATGCTTGGATATAAGAGGATTAAAATGAGTCTCAATTAAAAAATCCAAAGGCAGGCCCAGAAGGAAGGGGGTTCAGGGGATTAGACTCTCTTTTTTCACTTGGGGGGGGGGTTATATTCTTACATGTTTTCGGCTAAAATTAATCCATGGAACCCCTTTCTGTTCCGTTCGGTATCAACTTCCTTTTGAAAGGAGCACTCCCAATCAGTATAGAGCAATTCTCAGCTGTTTATTTATTTACAATTAATGTGCACTTGGTTTATAAAATGTTAAAACGACTCGATATGTACAGTTATCTAGCGACACACGTTAGAAGCACTTTTCAATTCAAAATTTACTTTTTAATTTCGCTTTTGGCTGTGGGTTTCCAAATTTCCAGATCCGCCCCTGAAACAAATTGCTCGTCGCGGGTGAATAAAGTATAGTCACCTAGTTTTTAGTGCAACAAATACGTGTAAGTCTTCGGAACAAAGTAAGGATAGCTTTATTTTCGAAATCTTGACTGCTGGATAAGTATAGGGCGTTAAAAGCTTTGGTGGTGTTACATTATTTTGCATTTTTATGGAATCGCTCAGCTTTCTGCGAATTCTCACTTTACGTTAATGCACAAAGAACATTTTTTGTCTTCACCTTCATCAATGCATTCAAATGCCACAACATTCTAAATAACTAAAGTTTGGTCCAGAAATCATTTTGCATTTTTGTGGCATTGAAATCCTTACTAGAAAATTGTGAAATCCCCTAGCCTGCTGTAAATTCTTCCCTTACATTTTTGCATAAAGTACATTTTTATCTGTGCCCCCATCAATGCATTCAAATGTCACAACATCATTTAGCATCATTTTTAAAGTAGTCTAACTCTATTTTGACATCAGTCATTCAATACTTTAAATATATTCATCAATCTATGATTTCATTTCAATGCCTGGGGATACTTATATCATTAAGATCACATCATTTTCAAGATGATGTATTACTGTGTTGTTGTCACTTAATAAACAGGGTATTCTGTTCTGGTAGACTGTCACTTTAAAAATCCTGTACTATTTACTTGCACATAATTGAAAGAATGCATTTAAAATTGTGAACAAGGACAAAATACGAATTTAATGTCTCATACATTATATAATCGGACATTATGAATGTGTTAGCTGAACTTCTATATCGGGTGCCACAAAGCACTGAACACCAAGTATAATATTCAAGGGCGTCAAAGATAATGAGAATGCAACTTACTTTGTTTTGACGCAAACACCTCTGCATATGCATCGGAGCTTGATTTTCTAATTCGTGGAAGTTAAATGTACCAAAAAATTACGTGCAAAATAAAACTTTGTGGTTTTATATGTATAAGGACAGGTACATTTGTAGTGTTGCAACGCCTCCACAATTTTTTTTTCTATTTTGCAGCTATTGATACGCATGTGGTTGTATTGGCAAATTGGGGTTGGTGGTTTGTGGTTGCATAAAGTACATGTTGATCAGAAAATGTGGTTGCAGCCCAAACCGAACCAAGTTTCCTTTTTAAGGCCTCCGTGAATTTAATTACTTTTTTTCTATTAGCTATTGATACGCATTTGGTTGTTCTGGCAATTGGGTTTGGTGGTTTGTGGTTGTGTGTTGATCAGACAAATGTGGTTGCAATCCAAACCGAACCAAGTTTCCTTTTAAGGAACAGCACAATCCCAGGTGCACATGCGACAAGAAGCAAAGGTGTACCAAAGAGGTAGACAAAAAAATCATCACAACGAAACACAACAAATTAAAAACACATATAACAACTAAACCGCTTAGCAAAATGAACTGAAGTCGAAACGAAACGAAACGAACAAGTTATGTTCAGGACAGACAAGAACAGTGATAAATAGCATAAAGAGTCAGGAGAGAAATCCAGAAATGTGTAAAAAAGGGGGTTCTACCCAGAGATCAGAACGAAAAGAAAAGGGGTTTAATTTCTTACCCGTTTTTTGCCAAAAATCTGCACGAAATTTTCACAAGAAAGGAGTTCCAAAGAAAAGAATCACGAGTAAATATTTTGAAGCCGGGTCGAATTCTTTAGTATTGCTGACTGTGAATCCTTGAACCCAAATCTTTTATTCATCGACAAAATTAAATGACATGTTTGACCAAAAACAGTTTTTGATTCAATACATCTAACAAGATTTTCTGTATAAACTTTTGCTCTTGCAACTTCAAATTATTTAAATGGATCGCGAAGTTTGAAAAGAAAAATCCGTTCAACAACAACACATTAGCCTTTGTACTCAGAACAACAATAGAAACGGTGGGAGGTCATGTATAAAATATACCTTAAACCTTGAACTACTTGAAAAAAGTTTAATAAAATGTAATAATCACATCTTTAACATGGTACACGCCATGGGTGTTTTGTTCGACACCATTTGAACGGTAGTTGTTAAATGTACATACATGTATGAATTCTCTTTAGGTGAAAATTGGACTAAAAATTTAATGGACACCCCACCTGGTAATTGAGGGTCAAAAGGTTTCAGAATATGTCTAGTTAAAGTGACCTTGTCCTTTTAAAGAATGTAGTGAAATAGCACTTAACTAAAATGATAAGAAATTACAGCCGTGGGAAACCGAGGGAAACTGGATACCGTTAATTAAAGGTTCGGTATCCCTCTAGGTTCTTCGATAAAATCGCATGTCTTGTCATTTGTTAACTGTCCCCTTTTATTGTTAACATCATCATTCAATGTTTTTACTCTATTACTTGTACCAAATTGACATAATATTGATGGAATTTTAATAGAAATTTCACAGGTGGTTGAGTTTGCCATTTTGCCAAATTTATTTAACAGTTTAATTCTGCTTCGTTTGTCACAGCAGTTTATTAATTAAGAATTCCCTTGGCTCCTGTATTTAAACGTTTCCTCATTCGAGGAAATCCGTCTATAAAATTTATCAAAATCACGTAATTTTTTGTCTGGATCGGTGATTTTTTCGGTAAATTGCAATTATAGAATGAATCTTAAGATTTTTTATGATATGAAACTGCAGTTCAGTCGTGACAGTATATGAAAAGCTACTAGACAGTTGGGTATTCAACCATACATGTTTTCGTTTATTTTTTCCATTTCAAATGAGCAAATAGATTGCTTTTCAAACTGATACAGCTGTTCAGGGTAAAATATCTGTTTTGAAACAAATTTATTACTTATTTTCACTATTATACTAGTAGTTACAACGTCTTCACATTTTTAGTGGTTTAATTTGAAAACAATTAAAAAACTGTAAACCATAAAAGGATCCACCTCTGGATGAATCATTTACATGATAATAAGAGATTTACAAATGTAAAGGCATAAAACTTGTCAAGTTTGACAGTTAACTTTAAAAGAGATAAAGTACATGCAAAGTAAAGTCTTGCTTATCTAATTAAAATGCTAAAACAATTCCTATATTATTTAAATTCATAAAGACAAAGGCTTAATTACAATAATTACATAATGACACAATGATGTGACGTATTCGAAATCACTTTTCCTCTTACTTTTCATTAAATTTCTATACCATTTTAACTTTTTGAACAGTTCAAAAGATGGCAATTGATGCTGCATCACACCACTTCAAAGTTTTATAATCAGAACATAATGCCTTTCAAGAACATAAACCGTAGAAACTACTGTTCTTTTAGATTGCTTTTTTTAAAGAACACAAAAACTGTGTATACACGACTCAAAAATACATATTCTTTACTATTTAGCTGTTTAAAACAAGTATAGCAGATGAAGCAAATTCGCAGATCTTTGAAATACCTTTTTAGTTTCTAACCTACCGTAAAAGTTATGAAGCACATTAAGTAAAATCTATAAAATTCCATGTCAAAATAAAGTTCCATTTTACTTCTGAAAAAGTCTTAGAGTGCCATGCAAATACTATCCCAATGCTACACGTGTTTCACAGTTCTCCTCCTATATGGTTGCAAATCATTATCCCTTACCTTATTAATTCTGCTTCATTGAGCCGGTTTTGATCGCCGCTCATTCTAAACTTGGAAAACTCGTCTTTCAGGTTGTCTGGTTTAACCCTTTTGTATTTGGAACCAGTTTTTTCTCCAGTAAATGAATACAAATATAGACCTTAGTACAATGTTCCTATTGGATACTTCGAACGTTAAGACAGAAATGTTAAATCCACTCACGTGAGAACTTTGCTACCTGTCCCACTGTAAACAGCAGACGAGAAACAGCTATTATCTTCTGCAGAATGCCATTTATGATTGTTTTTGAAAGATCCAATATTTAAATATTTATCATATTCGTATGAATTGTAAGAATATTTTAGAACATAATATTTAAAATTTTAAAGGTTTTTACTAGGGTGTGAAGGTGAGAAAATATGATTTGTCATGCTTGATGAAACTTGGTAATTCAAATTCAGTTCGTAAAGATTTTTTGTTCATTGTTATAACATAATAAACTATTGAACTGAATTTGTTTAGATTTCTTAAGGTTCATTTAACTACAAAAGCTACTCTGGGAGAATATTAAAATAGTGTGGTATGTCGGTGGGGCGCTTTATGTAGACCGACCCTTAAATGACAAACTTCACTCAAATGAACAAAATATTATTGAAAATTGATAGAAATAAAAATGTAAAATGACACAAACTGATATTGCCATCAAGTAGCAATGAATAATTCATCGTTTTTTTTCCTCAATTGAGATGTTTTTGTTTATGAATGTATGGATTCACATGTACATTAATTGATTTTTGATCAAATAAAAGATATCATTGCTAATTGTGTGCTTGTCAAAATATAAATCATGTAACATTATCCATCATTTTCAAAATGGTGTCTTGATTGTAAAATATATACGTGATGTGATCGAAGCTTTAAAAAATACAAAATAGTCAGTTCTATCACATAAAACAAACCTTTAAAAAGTCATGAAGTACATCAGAATAAAAGCCAAAAACAAATGACAATCAATAGAAACTGAGGATAGCAGTACTTAATAATACCCCCCAAAAAAAAACAATATAAACACAATCTGCAGCTCAAAACTTTCGTCAAGACGAGAGTGAACTGAGTGGCTCCGGAAGTTTAAGCAGTGGCAACAGTACCTATTCGTTCACTTCAGGTCAAATCCTATAAAAATCTGATAAAAAGGGAATACAAAAACTTACATAGAATGCGTTCTCATCTAATTTTTAAAATTCTCATGCACATTTTTAAGCTTTTTTCGATCAATTCTTGCCAAAATTGCTTAGCTGAGCAAAAAATCAAGACAAAAACACACTCTTTTGAATAAAATTGTAATTTTGTTTCCAGATGTACCTTTTTTTCCTACTAAAAAGTACGATGACTTAGCATTTGTTTGGACATTGTATGCAAAAGTGATGTGTTTTAGTAGCTAAAAAATATTGAGGACACGATATGTGTAAATAAAACCCGAGTCAGCATTTTTCGTAATTTTCTATGCAGATTTGAAAGTAATAGTTAGATTTTTTTATTTTCAAGTCCGTATGTTAGCATTCCGACCAGGTGTATGCAGAATCATTTTAAATATGTTGAAACTTTGTTTAACATGTCCGTATGCTAGCATTTCAACCTGGTGTATACAGAATCTTTTCAAATTTGTTGAAATTTTGTTTCTCAGGTCTGTATGAAAGCATTTCGACCTGATGTATTCAGAATCCTTTTAAATTTGTTGAAATTTGGTTTCTCAGGTCCATATGCCTGCATTCCAACCTGTTGTGTGCAGAATCCTTTTGATTATGTTGAAATTTGGTTTCCTAGGTCCGTATGCTAGCATTCAGACCTGGTGTATGCAGAATCCTTTTAAATATGTTGAAATTTTGTTTCCTATGTCTGTATGCTAGCATTCCGACCTGGTGTATGTAGAATCCTCTTAAAGACATTGAACTTTTGTTTGTCAGGTCCAAATGCTAGCATTCCGACCATGTGTATGCTGAATCACGCGAAAACAGTTTATGTCTGGTATCTACATATGTAGCATTCCAACATTGTACACACATAAGTACATGTACGTGATATTGTTTTAGGCGTGTGCAAAATCATGAGAGAACTTGCATGTAGATCATTTTCAACATTTATATACTAGTATACAGTAAGGAACTCTAGATCTTAAAATGATAAGTGAAAAGCTTACATATATACGGACTCAATTATCTACTAGTATTTGACGTGGGACAGCAAAGTTTCAACATGCATAAGGAAGTCTGAACCACCTAGAGTAACCAATGCCAGTGGTCCTTTTTAAGATGAATGGATGTAGATGAGTTTGTTAGAACATAAAACAATATTCAAATTAAAGCAACGAGATAGCGTTTTTGGTACCCGAATCTAGCAATAAATTTTACTCTTTTTTTACAATTTCACAAAAACTCTTACTTTAAATAGAGTAAAATAAAGAACATACCAAAACTACCGAACTGGCTTAGGATATACAATCTCAAATGTCGAAGACGAAAAGACAATGCATAGCAAAGACACGACGGAGAAATTGAAGCTCGCAATGGTCCTGACATTTCAAAAGAAATGGTATATTCACAAACTTTAATTGCTTTAAAACCTCCCTTATCTATTGAGATCGAAATTAGGGTTTGTCTCAGTCTGGAAGTATGGCATTAGTGAGATTGAAGGATACATAAAGTTAGTATATTTCACGTTTGACACATACTACTATTTAAAAAGAAACTATTTAGAGTTTGCTACAATTTATTCTAATGGTACGAAAGTCATTAATGTTAAAAATATTACTGGTTGAGATTCTTTTAAAAATAACAAACACGGTGTCCACAAATGGATGTTAGCTAAATTCATTATGTCAGAATATGGAATCACCAAATGCAAATACAAATGCTTGCTACATGTTCAGACACGTGATCCTTCTATTTTCTTAATATTGATAAGACGTCTGTGCTACAAACGTCTTCCCACTTTTAATACTTGGATTATAATTAAGTGCAGTCTTTTTAAAATCTTGGAAGAGCGGCTTCTATCCATGGATTCCTATATGATATCATTTCGCTTCTTTTCTTTTTTAACCAATGAATATATATGGCAGGTGAATGACATAGCTTGGCGTTAACTTGTAGTCGCATACGGACTGAAATGAAAAGGGAAAAAACATGATTATAATTTTCACAGTAGGCAGTATGAATATTTGCAAACGCTCCCATTTTATAGTGTAAAAGCTGTGATTACATAACAAAAATATAATACAATCACATATTTTGGTTTCAAATAAATGTACAAATTTCTTCCTCATATCAAATATAGATAAATTTTATGCTTTCTATGACAGAAATATTTCCAGACGACGTTGACATCGTATAATAATATTTTTTTTATAATAATAATCTGTGTCAAGTTGGAGTACTTTACATCTTTTACATTAAAATTAAAACATTTTTTTTATAATAACCAACTAAGAAGATTATAAGTCTTTCCAAAATATAAAGAGATTTTACATTTTCAAATTAACATTTCCTTCTCTTAGACAAGAGGCTCCCGGGAGCATGACTAGCTCTCCTGACTTAAGTGTCTGAAGAATAGGCTATCTATTTGACATTAAAAGGTTCCAAGTTTAATAAGGGGTCATCTGATAATATGGTTTAACCTATCAGGGCAATAGCTTAACTATTACCGTACAATTCTACTCTTTTATAATTGTCATATGCTGAAAAACAAAGTAGTGGGGTGACCATTTGTTGATTCCTTCTCTTTGCGGTGTGGTGCAATTTGGTCAGCTGGTCGGAATCCAGATTAATTTGTCCAAAATATAAAAATAATACTTTCAAGTGTAAATAATTAAAGAAGAATCCGGACAGAATTATTATTTATCGTACCGAAGTTAATGTGTCACAAATGAAATGACCAAAAACTGCTGGCACCGATGCCCCCCCCCCCCCCCCAAATCCAAACTAATGTTACATGGTAACGAAACTAGAAAAAAATATATGCTTACCCGCAAGATTGTTGTCAACGAGTGATGTCAGACAATTAAGACAGCATTATGCACGCTTTTCTTGTGTGGTCAGAGTGGAAGACGGTCAACCAGCAGCTCGTGCTCCACGTGCTGCCACCCGGCCGATTACATATAACACGAGTTTTCAAAATATAGTGCAAATTCTTCTCTAAACTATCAAACTCTTTGTATATTAGGAGATTAGCGTTAAACAGTTAAAGAGATCAAGAAAATTGTGTTTGTTGTTCTTAAATGACTTGATAAAATAGTGCGTAGAAATTCAACGAACTACATGTAGATCTATTATTTACATTACACCATTAGTACTTCATCAATGTTTACAAACACGGAAGAGTGTTTTGAAAACGGATAGATTTTGTAACCGATTATTCAGCACACAAACAACATATGAAGACAAAAGGTAAGTAATATTATGAATTAACTATTGATGCTGTAACATGTTTCTGGGTGGTTTTTTTTTGTGTGTGTGAAGTAATTGCAACAAGCAGATTATTTTTAGGATAAAAAAGAAAATATAGTTTTTAATTCATAATTTCTCGAAAGTTCTTCTGATTTCCTTTTAAATTTTAAAAGGTTTTCACTGTGACTATGCAAAATTCAAAGTGAAAATGATGAAAAATTTCCAACGTACAGGTTACATTAGGGACAGACCATTTAATTTGAGAGGGGGCTCGGTTTTCTGTTTTGGTCAAAAAATTTTGTTTCCGAGCGATATTTATTTTTCGAAGGCATTGTTACAGAATATTTTCAGAAATTTTTTTTCTTACCCTGAGCTGCCAAAATATTTTTTTTCATTAAAAATTATTTTCAGAATATATTTAGGAAAAAAAAACAAGCCCCCCCCATTTCAAGTTAAATGGTCGGTCCCTTCCGTAAAAGGCGCTTGAGAAACAATAATTTTACGTAATTTTTTAACTTCAAGTATTAAAACAGTAGAATTACTAATATTATATACTTTTCCGTTACCGAAAAACGCAGTCACAGTTGTTGCTTTAAATGATTTTGACACCTTGACTAGAAAAAGTGATTTAAAATAAATTTCAGAAACTTTCTAACGATTTGAAATACGAAATATAGATGCTCCCGGCGATAATTCATTTGTTAATTATATCTAGAGTACAGATGACTTTTCTGAAGACACATACATGTAGATACATTGTAAGGAGATTCGGGCACCGTGCAGAACATCAATATTTATTGAACGCATTCAAGACGAACTACGTTTGTGGAGTCAACTTTGTGCGCGACGTCATAATAATATTACTTTTTCATGAATATTTACTTATGTTTCTATGAAAATAATTTTAATAAAAACTTTATTCATCTTTGAACAGTGACCATTTCATAGTGCAACCATACAATAAACGACAAATAAGGACATGAAACAAAAATATTTCTTGATATGTTGGTGCAAAAACTTTTAAAATCCATTTAGATATGACTTCAGAATATATTTTTTTAATTTAACATAGAAATCAATAGAAAAAAAAATTAGGTGACCGAATACTTTTGCATATATCTGTAGAAAGACCCACTACAGCGTTAAGCATGTCGGTAAAAGTAAACTAAAGAGCGCTCAAAACCTGGGGTATGTGCTCCAGGTGGTTGAATAATCTTGAATGGATTGGAGTGTAACTGTCAAAATGAAAGCCGGTGTCTTCAGGATGAAATGCGGAAAACCTGACGGCTTATGAAAGTGTTCACCGTGTTGTGAAAATGTCAACACACGTTAAAGAAGCTAAATTGCCCGATCCAACCCAAACTTCCTTTTTCATGTGGCTCGTGTCCCTAGTTCCTCCATTTCATCTAACACTCGTTATGTTTGTTTTTATCACCCTATTTCATGTTCATCTTCCTGATATAGCCGAAATCGTTCTTCTTTTAGACGGCAAAACAATAAATAACGAACTGTTTACAAAATTTAGGTTAGAAAAATGGTTTGATAATTATTTTCTTCTTAAATGTAAAATATGAAATTAAATAATTAAGTAAATACATAGAGAGAAAAATTAACGCCTGAAATACTTAACCATTTATAATTCTTAATTTTTTTAACAGTTTGAATTCGATTTTCATCTTTCGAACTCAAGATGTCACTGTTGGGGGCTGTCTTTTAAAATGAGCACCACAACAGGTACATGTCATTTGGTTGTCCCTAGCTTTATAGTTACTTCATTATATGCATTACTATTAACTCTATTACATAAATCATTTTCAGTACATCATACATATACAATAAGTTGATCATAATTCTCCGACTATCTAAAATTATCTATATTTTATTTTTTCAGACCACTTAAGAAGTCGAAAGTCAAATAGGTCCAGCCCTTCCATCTGGATATTAGAGACAGAGAAAAATGTAGATGTTTAAAGAAACAAACAGCAATAACCAACATGAATGATTCTATCGATGGTCCGGAATATCTTTAAAAAGGAAATATTAAGAAAATAAAAAGAAAATCGAAGAAATTTACCGACCTATGCAAAAATGCCACCTAGTTAATTTAGATTTGGATTAAAGAAACAGTTACTGTATTTTTGTGAACAATTTGTGTGTGAATCTGTACTACATAATTATACATTGTACAAGTTCAACAAGAGACTGAATTCAAAAATAAATTTATTGGCTTTATTTCATTGACATATTTTTATACCCCACCCAACGAATTTGCGAATCGTATAATGTTTTCACTTGTCCGTCTGTCCGTGATCAATATTCCATAACAGTTTTCTCAGAAATTAATAATTCAGGATTCAGGATACATTTGCAGGTCTGTCGATTATCAACTTCATGGTTAACAAGCTGACTTTTTTCGGTAAATTATTTTCGTAACAGATTTTTCAGCAACTATTAGTAGTACGCTTTTGATATTTGGTATGTAACTTGAATGGGTAGGAGTCCCATGTGGTGGGATAAGTTTTCAGGTCTGTGAATCATCTACTTCCTGTTTAACAAGCTGACTTGGAAAGACAACAACGCTGACTTGTGACTCCTTACTCAAAATAGACCTCTGTCCGAAATGTAGGCACGTGGGGGGTATGTGATGACAGTGCTCACTAATGGACTTTCATTGCAGTTGGAGCAATATCATCATCAGCATATGGCGGTTTTTTATTTTTGTATTCGATTTGTTTGCAGAATATGCATTCGTCATTTAATATCATACTAGGATTTACTTCTCTTTTCTCTTGTTTTCAAGAAATTTCGTCAAACTTTCTTCAACACTACATCACTACGAGGAAGTACTAGTATTAAATATCGTCAGAACAGACAATATCAATGCAGTTTAACATTGAAGTATTAAAGAAACATTGACATGTCTATGTCAACGTGATTTTTCTCTGTTTGTTGTCATTTTTTTTGTTTTTATCATTGGTCAACACTGAACCTTGTTGGGTTTGTAAGCAGTGATCTAGTCAAGAACTGAAAATGTAAATTTCGTGCAATTGTCAAATTGCAGATAACAAAATAATAGAACAATGTGAGAGTGTTATGTCTTTATACATAATCTATATTTATCAGATTTAATGTGACTCTACAGTACTAAAACAAAATCTGCTCATACCACATTCGGAATGTCAGCACTCAGATCTTTATTAACAAGAATATGTACATTTACATCAGTATTCACCATGTTGGGATGATAGCATTTGGACCTGAGACCCCTAAATTATACAAATAACACAGAATCCAGCAAATATTTAAACACCTAACCGGAATGTAAGCCCCAAAATACATGTATGTAGTATTAAGATCGGAAGGCTGGCAATCCGCATACGGACCCGAAAACCAAAATTAAATAAATAATACAGAATCCAGCTTACGCAAGGTCGGAATGCTAGCCCACGGACCTAAAAAACCAAAATCATGCAAATAACACAAAAACAGAATCAGGCATACTCCAGGTCAGACCTGAAAAACCTAAATCGCATACGGACCTGAAAAACCAAAATCATGCAAAAAATACAGAATCCAGCATACACCAGTTCGGAATGCTAGCATACGGACCTGAAAAACCAAAAATATGCAAATAATACAGAATCCAGCATATGCCAGGTCGGAATGCTAGCATACGGACATGAAAAACAAAAAGTTTACAAATAATACAGAATCCAGCATACAGCAGGTCGGAATGATAGCATTTGGATCTGGTGAGTAAAATAATAGAAGAAAATACATAGTTTAAGCATTTAACTACTTTTGGTATGCTGAAATCATCAAAACGGAGTAGCGAAAAATTGAGAGTGCAAAATTTATAGCCATTGTGTCAATTTTAGCATACAAAGGCTAAAAATATGCAGTATTGATACATTTTTGCGTGATTGTTGTTCAAACGTCCTTGATGAGAATTTTAAAAATTAGATGAGAACGCATTATATGTGCTCGTCTGAGAATTCTAAATCCTGGGTTTTTTTTCGTCAAACAACACACGGTATTTTTCATGCATTTTCTAGGATGGAAACTAGGAGCAATTTGTGTTTTTATAGCAGTTTTTGGAGAATCAAAGAAAACATGATCAATTCCACATGCCATGTTATAAGCTGAAACCAATAAATACATACCCCACTGAAGCCAGGTTAAACTGAATGCTTTTGCACCAGAAGGGAACTTTACTTCGAGACGTCAAAATAGAAGTTTTTCTTTGTTTAGTATCATTTTCGAGATTTCATAGAATCTATTTTGTGCATCTAACTCACCCGAATTGAAAATTGTTATATAAATCATTTTACTACCATTATGTCTAGGCACACTGAGTGAAATAATTTTTCTTAAACCGTTAAGGATTTTTTATATCAAATTTTCTCACGGGCCTAACACTTAAGAAATTTGCAATATTCAAAGTTTTACTAGATTCTTGAAATATTTAGACAAAAAAAAATCACGGATTTGCTCAGTGATATACTAGTAACCTAAGTTTCCTCTATATTAAGTCCGTGATCCTTTTCTTCTGAATATTTCCAGAATCTAGTTGAAAAACTTTGAACATTACAAATTTCCTATGTGTCCTTGAACAAGCTTGATAACACGTGTACCAAAAAATAGTGTAGTTAGAAGATAATGAGATGTGGAATATGTGTATGCGACACAACCTTTAATATAAACGACAATTTACAAATCCACAACGGAAAACAGCCAGCAGCCACAAATGTGACCAGCGGTCGCTGCTCGCTGTTTTGCAATAGGCCCAGGATTGAAAATAAACTACATATGTTTCAAGCCCAATCCTATAGTGCCAATGAAAGACCCTCTCAAAAGATAGTTTTTAGAATTTATGTGCTTTATAAACAACATTACCGTAGAAATCGGAATTGGATATTCCATTGACAATCAAAGATCGACGTGAATGTAGTTACTTTCTTTGATAAGTGATAAAACTTAGTAAACAATTTTACTAATTTGTAGTAACGATGTCCTTGTTTTAGTAATTTTTCTGTAATAAACCAGTTTTTATCATTAAAATCAGACAAACCGCTGCAGATCCGAGCATATCTTAACACCTGTGAAATATAAACTCCGTTAGACGGAGTAAGTGGTACATCTCCCTCCAGAAAATTGAGATTAATAATGCAACAATGTAGGCGCATTATAGGAACTGCAAGCAACACGCGTATCGATTCCAATATTTTTTACTTACACTGATATTTATTTTCATATTTATTAACTGCATTATATCTACCAAGTATACGCGAAATATGTTTCCTCTGAGCAATAGCATAGGACTGAATCCTATGGTGCGCCGTTCTCGTCAAAAGTATGATTCAAATATAAGTTATTTTACACACTCAAAATTCTGAAATACACATTCAAATTTTTGAAATACACACTCAAAATTAAAATTCACACTCAAACTTGTACAAACTACACGACTGAAAAAAATAAAACACACACACTCAAAAATAATAAAAATTACACTCAAAATGTTGCTCTAAGTTAACACTCAAATTTGACTGTGTTTGCACTCAAATCTGACTCTGTATGCACTCAAAATTGTGCGCATTATTTTCTCGCAGAGCTCATGAATATTCATATCATCTGGGTGTATTAAAGTAATGCGAGTTTTATAATAAAATCCTTAACAAATTTTCGTAAACTATTATGCAGAGTGTTCCGAATGCAATTCAAACATCGAGGAAACCATGATATATGAATATTCGTGAGCTCTGCGCGAAAACAATGCGCACAATTTTGAGTGCAAATACAGTCAAATTTGAGTGTTAATTTAGAGCAACATTTTGAGTGTAATTCTTATCATTTTTGAGTGTGCGACAACAGCACACCTTCTCAAGTCAAGGTTTATTTCTAATCCACGTTGCTCCCCACGAGGCAAGGTTGAAAAAAAAACTTTGGGCAAAGTGGATCAGAAAACCTTAAAGCAAAGTAGATAAAAAAAACCTTAGGGCAAAGTGGATCAGAAAACTCTAGAGCAAAGGGGATAAGAAAATCTAGGAGCAAAGCGGATCAGAAATCAGAAAACCTTGTTCTATGCTCTTCATAATCATTTAGTGTTTAGCTTTTTCAATATTTTTGGTAGAGCGCTTGTGACGAGTTTTGAATAGATGAAACGCGCCAGACGTAGCAAATGTCTGGAATTTTATGTCATTTTTATTCAACAGATGCAACTAAATTGGCAGTGCATAAAGGTTGTAGGTTATTAGACATTGGCCAATACCAACCGAGACAACTCCAGGTTTTATTCATGGTTAGTCAGAAATAAAGTTTAATTTCAATATTATGTAGACAAACTCTCTTAAAATTACAAAGTGTTGTTTTTATGGTCAACTCAAAGTCAAATAAAATCTTTTGATTAGCGAAGATCAAATTACTCTTGCCAAATTTAGTATATTTTTACGATTTTACAATTGATGGCAATACACCCCGATTTCTATGGACGTTTGTGAGTTTACTACTTTTTAATGGCAAAATATCTTTAAAAAGGTATAAGTTTATGTTTCCGTGGGGAAGTTAGAAAAAAAAGACTTTGAGTATCAAAATGAAAAAAGTTTTATCTTCATTCATCTTAAAGAATTATTGTGGTAATATTATTCTTATCACATTTTTAAAAAGTCCATAAATTTACATTTAAATCAATACTGTGAAGTATTAACATCTTGATCAAAGATTGGATATCAAATTTCTTTTTTTCTCAGCATGGCAGACCACAAATTGAAAAAATATATATATGACGAAGTATTTTTTTTACATCTGATGATCAAAATTAAATGTAGCAAGAAAAACGGGGGCAATTATGGCAAAACAGATTTCTATTTCCGAAAAGTTACATAAAAACAAAAGTTAGTTTATATAGAACTTTATTGCATAATAAAACCCAAAGGGGTTATGCAAACGCAAACACACAAAAACTGTACAAGTGTATACAACCAAACTGAATGTATGAATTTGACCAATGTGGATCTCATTTTCGCAACTCAAATGATTGCTTTACAAAACCAATAACCGTAGGAATAAAGGTAGGAATTCGAATTAACATGGTCATATCGTTTCTTTTTTTCGTTTGTTTTAGGCATATCTGTAATGTATATTCGATTGGGTGGGCAAAACACGCAATAATTCGGTTTCTTGAGTTTTACGATTGTGAATAAATTGAAAAAGATCACGAAAAATGCATATTGCACAATCACGCTGTATGGTTTAAGAGGTATAATGTTAATGTATGTTTATTATCGCAAGGTCAAATCTCTTTTTTCTGCTCTTTGAATTTAATGAAATTAAAAATTATATTTTCTCAAAAAAATTCTTTTTGTGAAACAGTTGTTTTGATTTATTCAAATTTCTTCAGAACGTGGGAGTACTTCGCTTTACCCACGAATATGAAATAATCATAATGTATGAAATAAGAAACTTTATAACGAAAGTTCTATTGCATGTCCTCTCAATATCTAATAATCAAAATACTAATAGCAAAAACAGCTGCACAATTTTGGTGTAGGTATAAAACTGGTATATATTGAGTTTAATAAAAGGTAGAATTTCTTTTGATGAATTATGTGATACTGAGGTGATGCATAGTGTTATTATAAATTAAATAAATAAACACACGCAAATGTAATAAAATAAAGAAAGAAAAAACGACATAAGGAAAAGTAACAAAAAAGGGACATTGCATGATAAAATTAAAGCATATTTTTTCGTAATGTGGGAGGATCAAAAGTTTTATACCTTATTCAAAGATTAGAAATATCTTAAATTCATTACATCTGTTTGATCGGGGGTGGTTAACTCAGATTCAAAAATTGGGTAAAATATTGCAAATCAGTATGTAAAACACATTTCTGGCAGAATATAAAAAAACGAGGCTGAGTAATATCATAAATGGTGAAGAAAGGTAGAAGCATAAAGGCGATCAAATGCAAGAGAAATGAGACCGCATCAGTCATTACTAAGCACAAGCATTTCAAAATAAATGATGAGTTGAGCTATAGGTTAAACTGACACCAAACCTTTTTCTTCCATTGCAAATTCAGGTCTTACGCTAAAAGCAATGTTCACTAACAACTCCTTTGTTTGATCTGGATGATAGAGAACAATTAACAGCAAAAAGGTATAAAAAAAACCACATCTCTTAGTGAAAGTAAGAATTTCAGATGGCTGGTGCCGACAAAAACATAGACTTATTGTCATTTAACCTTGTCCTAAAAGCCGGAAACGTACATGACTAAAACATTATAGACGTAATTGTCATTTAACCTTTTCCTAAAAGCCGGTAACGTACGCGACTAAAACATAATAGACGTATTGTCATTTAACCTTTTCCTAAAAGCCGGTAACGTACATGACTAAAACATTATAGACGTATTATCATTTAACCTTTTCCTAAAAGCCGGTAACGTACATGACTAAAACATTATAGACGTAATTGTCATTTAACCTTTTCCTAAAAGCCGGTAACGTACATGACTAAAACATTATAGACGTAATTGTCATTTAACCTTTTCCTAAAAGCCGGTAACGTACGCGACTAAAACATAATAGACGTATTGTCATTTAACCTTTTCCTAAAAGCCGGTAACGTACATGACTAAAACATTATAGACGTAATTGTCATTTAACCTTGTCCTAAAAGCCGGAAACGTACATGACTAAAACATTATAGACGTAATTGTCATTTAACCTTTTCCTAAAAGCCGGTAACGTACGCGACTAAAACATAATAGACGTATTGTCATTTAACCTTTTCCTAAAAGCCGGTAACGTACATGACTAAAACATTATAGACGTATTATCATTTAACCTTTTCCTAAAAGCCGGTAACGTACATGACTAAAACATTATAGACGTAATTGTCATTTAACCTTTTCCTAAAAGCCGGTAACGTACATGACTAAAACATTATAGACGTATTATCATTTAACCTTTTCCTAAAATAGAATGATAATGAGATAATGGGATGTGGAATACTGAAGTGTACGCGACACAACCCACAATCAAGCCAGTAACGTACATGTCAGATGGTCTTATCTGCCATGCTACAAATAACCTAAATTACAATTAACCCTGTGAAAATTGAATTAGTAAATTCGAGATGCAAATTCAAGTTGAAATATCTTTTAAAGCCGTAGGGAAAACTTTAGACTTTAGACAGAGAGGATACTGTAAATATAGATAAAAATTGCGTGACTTGCTTTTTCCACATATTTTTGTGTTCTTTATGACATGTTTGATATCGTCTCAATAATATTTAAGATGCAATGCTCAAATATAATGAAACTACGATTCCCTTGATCAAGAATTCCATATACGGGTCCCGTTTTTTTTTTTTTACAAAATTCTTCAATTTTAAAGAATAAATCTCTTAAAAAATATCTACTTCATTTAGAGTCGGCATATATATACATTATAAGAAACATAAGCACTGATGTGCTTTTGACCGACATTTCTATCATCTATCCTATAAAACATTGCTTCAGTTTAAGCGAATAAATAACCAAAACAATGGTAAGATAAGTTTATTTTTAACGCAATTCCATGAGCTCATAAAAGATGCAAAAGACAAAAGAGGGTTACTAACCTTGCAGCCTGAATTATTAAGTCTAGCAATTTCTTCAAGAACCGGTCCATGGTTCGGTAACAGCAAATAACAACTTGTTTTTCTGGACAGCAACAAAGTCTGGAATTCCTCTAAAATACTTCTTCGGCTTGTTTTGATACTAAGAGATGCTACAAACAACAATATGACACTAACGGACCGGTTCTTTTATATAGTTTAAGAAATTTTGAGATAATCATTTATTGCTTATATGCTTAATAAAATTATGTATATTTTCCATTCGCGATTGTAGAATTTATGTACCAGAAAGACGAAAATACGATTTGTCATGTAAATTGTTTAGTTATCTTGTTTTTTCGTTCTTGGTCAAGGTTTTGAATAAGCTAGAATTGAAATTTTTATTTGAGTTTGACAATGTCATAACCTTGGTATTTTATGGGAAAAGGTATGGATACTTAGGTTTTGATAATGCTTGATTACTAAGCACAACCAATAGTCTTATATCTGGACCAAAGTCCCCATTATACAAAAGATGAACAAACCAAATAGAACACCTATGTATTGTCTGTTTAAATGACATGAAATGAGAATATAAAAGTTTGTTGGTCATGTAACTGTACAAGGCCAAAAGGATAGACGAGTTTCCACTGCAACTGGAAAAGTGGTATGAAGGTCAAGCCTACTGTTTGGGCTCTCAGGCTCAAACTTGCAAATAAATTTACGACAACGTTGTTTATAAACGTGCATTGAAAGGGGCATTTGTCACTGTGACTAACATTTCTTTATTATGGTCTGACGACCACAACATTCAAGTCGGCTGGGAAATCCAGTTCAATTCAATGGGCACGCATCCAAATCTCTGTGGACAAGGCGGTCTTACACGGCTGCCAAAAACGGGTTGCTTTGGCTCATTTTTTTTACTTTTGCCACCTGGAAAAGAAACTAGTAACAGGTAGAAATTATTAAAACAGGAAGGATCAATTACAAAATGTCAAAGAAAATCTCATAAATTAGACTACCACATGCGCACTTGGTACAACATCAAAACACAAAATCAAACATCTTATTAAGAGATGTGACATGATCATTAATAAAACGTGCAAAACTTAAGAAAATACCATTTTTCAAATTGGAAAAATGTATTTCAATTTTTATCAAAACTGCTCAAATTATCACATTCATTGACATTTATAACCAATAGGTATTCTTAAGTAATCTGCAATATCATTCTATTCGGTGAATTCTTTATTATCAGCCATGTTAGATAACTTTCTCTAAAATGTGTAGGAGATAAGAGTGTTTCACCTGCCTCTTTGTCCATCCATCAAATAAACAAAATGGTTGATTCACTTCGTACGATGTTTCTTTCCTTTTATTTCATATTTTTGAACAAAGTTGGTGAGTAAATTCAAAGTTTTGTTTGTGTATTTTGTATTGTTTCTTGTTGCGATGAATTGTTGTTTTCGAAGAAACAATACTTAGAACACTAAAAAGAGACATATAAAGTGACATTTATAAATTAGTTTTGAATTAACAAGAAAAGTAGTTTCACGTAAAAATTTCTTTAATAATTAATCAAATTGAGAAGAAAAAAAAAAACAGCTTAAAATATTTCAATATCTTTTTCTGTATATTTTTAACAGTTGCCGAAATGCCAATGAATGCCTCCAACTCAGCTTGTCAAACAGGTTAGTTAATTTTAATCACTAAAGTCAGCATATACAAACTTAGTCAAGTAATATTCCATTTAATGAAACTAGATCTGATAGGTTTGTGCACAAGACTATGTCCCTTCTAAAAAATCAATCTTTTATTGTCTTTCATTGCATGGCATGCTGTATACTGTTTTTTTTTTTCAAATCATTATCGCTTTGGATCATGTTGATGAAAATGGACGAATGAGCGATAGAACCTTGATTATCATGTCACACCTATATTGATGATACAAACTTTTTGAGAATACTTTCACATCAGAAATAATGACAAACAGAAATGTTCGGTATTCCCATGCAGGAGGCTATTTTACCGGTTCCTACCAATTACTCCTTTTCCAGCCGGTGACGGTCACAATTCTGTATACTGATTGGCCTTGTGTCACTATTTCCTTCACTTCATCATCATTTTATGTTCATTTTATCACCTATTTCATGTTCATATTCCCGATATATAGCCAAATTAGTGATACTTGAAAGTAAAGCAATAATAGTAAACTATACGGAAGCTAACTGGTCAGTGTCAAATGGAGATGTGTTGGCAAAGTACCATAATGGTTAAACTATATAAGAAAAAGAAACGATGGGTCGAATGAAGCAGAGGAACCAATGGGGATCCGAATGTCAAAGTTCGAAAAGGCAGAGACAAAACCAGTAAACACAAACAAGGACAAGACGAAAAAAACAGACAACATATAAAACACAGAAACACAAAAACTTTTTGTTTTTTTTTAAAGTTTTTTTTTAATATCAATTCACAATGCGAACCCTAGTCGTTAAGCCGTTACGAGAGTGAATTTAGGTGGTCCAAAAGAGTAGGCGATTTCTGCCTGCTATAACACACTCGTCGCGCTGACAGTTTTCAATTAAGTGTGTCAAATCCGGTAAAGGAAGACAAAACAAAACCCTATGACAAACCAACATTATGCACTCATCCGAGAGGTAGAAATCCCATATCTGTCTCTGAGCTCTGTATTCGTGTTATAAAAAGTGCTTAATTTCCTTGTAGGACTTGTATACTCAGAAGGACTTACATCAAGACTGCTCAAGGGTACTTTTACCAACATAAACATTCACGATGCTCACACCATTGGGAGGATTAAGATATTATTTGTAAGAAGAGAAAATGACAAATGTTGTCCTGACATATGTCTAAAGGACTGCTTGACCGGTTATGAGTACAACATTACACTGTGTGACCGAGTTCGAGATATGCACGTCAATGTTACGCGGTCCAATGAGTTTCCCGGAAATGTCTACATAATCACGTTATACAGGACCGACTCATGCTCAACTGACGTTGGAATTGCTATGTACAATTCACCGGGTAAGCGATAGTCCATTTTCATTCATTTATAGCACAAAGTTAAGCATGAATCAATACACATGTAGTGTTAAGGTTATAATTTTTAGCGCTGACATTTCCGGTCTCGAATTTCTGCACTCTGCTTTAGACTTTATAATGATACATTGATATTTGAAACGGAATCATACACAAACAGAACCATTAAAATGTTTCGTAGATCGACATGCCACAGCATACATTTTTTTTAAAAATGACATCAGTTATAAGTTTCAACATAGTAACACAAGAAGTGCCATTGAAGCATGTCGTCCAAATTTTAATGTTTTATGTTTATTACCAATTGACGCAGTGTGTCTTTTTGGAACTTTAAGCGTGATATACATGTTTTGTTTTCGCAATTCTTTTAACGATATTTATTATATAGATATAGGTGAAATATCGTGATTTCGTTTGAAATGCCTGTACCAAGTCAGGACCATTGCGATCCACCAGTTCTCCGGTATGACTGATTCGTTTTTGTCATTTTCTCTGGACTATGAGATTGATCATTCAAGTTCGGTAGTTTTGTTATTACATTTATTCCGAGTTAAAATAAATTTCTAGATTTTCACGGAGTTAATTACAGGATTTATCTACCTCGCGTGCGAATTTATCTAACTTGCGTGCGAATTTATCTAACCCTCGTGAAGTTTCCCGCGAAAAATACGCAACATAGATTAGTGCGCATTACACAATTCATCAATCAATAATTTCTTTCGTTTTCATTATTTTGATGATCTATTAGTCACGTATTTTTAAATTATCTATATAATAAATAGTATAACTAATTAGGGGTGACGAATATCAATTTTGATATCACTCGAGTCGAATAACGCTAGGGGATTCAACTCGTGCGCGGAACAAGTTCCGCGCACTTGTTGAAACTTGGCGTTATTCGAGACTCGTGACATTAAAATTGATATTCGCCACCCCTCATTAGTTATACTATAATTAATAGCAACAAAATTTGATCATTAAATAGTGTCAGCGACATACACCTTACAACTCTCAAAACAGGAGGCTGGAAACAGTGTGTCCCCATTGCAGAACACTGACTCTGACTCTGTGTTTTCGTGGAACAAAAGCCAAACCATACCAACAATCACCCTTTCTACGTCTCTTCAATTGCTAGTACATGGTACTCTTACAACTGCATTACCCAACACCTGGCAGAATAAACTGTTCCAACATTCCACAGAAGAAATCAATTTCTATACTACAGGTGATGAATCTATATACTCATCGGCTATCCACCCAAGCAGCGTAGGCGCACCTACAAGTTCGCCTATAACAATGTCAACAACACCGGCACTAATGTTTAGTGTAAGCACAATTTCGACAGACAGTATAAACAGTTCGTTAGTTACGAAGATAGATGAGGTAATACCAACAAGAATAAATTGGACCATAGAACCGATGTTAACTAGTACAGGTAATTTCCTTCCCTTGATATCCTTATTTTTTCTAATTACACAGTGTATAACCGGACAGTAAGCGATCACGGAAGTTGATCACTGTCCGATGGTAAAATCCTAGTTGTTTGTTATTTTTTCGCCAGATTTTTATTGTTTTAAGGCTGCCTGAACACTCTACTATATCGGCTAGGAACAAAAGTAAGTTTTTTTAATACCTTGTTCATTTGCGGAACTTTTTATCGTTTCTTTTGGTATTCAGGACATCCTAAACTGTTAAAAGATTTCGATTGATCATCAGTGGGTGAACATTTTTTCCTTCACCTCGTCGCAAATATTTGGAATTCACTGACAAACTGCAATAATTTCATTAACCTATTTATTATTATCAAAAAGGACGTTCGATAGACTCACTAAATTGAAAATAATAGCTTAAGATAAAATAAACAATTGTGTTAAAAACATATACTGTCCGGTTAATTGATCGTTTATTTTTGTGGGTGTCCGACTAATTGTCTGCTTTAAATCATCAGAGTTTGAATAAAAAAGAAATAATTTCAGATTATTCTTCGTTCCTTTACATCTTATTTATTGTTCTACAGTTTTCATATTAAAAGGCTTAGGAATATATTTTCATATTTTTATGACAAGTTATGTCATTGTCCATTTGCTTCATTTATTTATGTTACAGAATAAATGTGATAACTCAAAATAGTCTCTACTGTACAAAGTCTCTACTGTACATGTTGATTTACAAAAAAAAAACAAAAAAAAAACAATGCAGCAGTGATCAAAGAAGGGCGATTAACAGCTACGATTACATTAAAACCCTATGGATGCCTTTTTGATGTCACTTGTGTATGACCAATTAATGCACATGTGAAAATTGTTCATTAGATGCTTTCGATTGACTTTAGAAATTTTGTGAAACAAATCTTCTATTACATGGACGGCCAGTGCTAGATTTTTGAGTCATTGAATTCACACTTACTTCTTTGATACGAACATGCTCATCACAATAAACATGATAAAAAGCCTTGTTAATATGTGAAAACAATTTAGATCTAGATCATGGACGCAATGAAGCCGTCATCTGTTAGTAAATCCATGTCTTATATTAATAAAAAACAAAACTATGATTTTAGTTGGTTTCAGAAATGCTGCTAGACTTAGCGACTGTGATGGTAGGTAATTATGACGGGTTTCTTAAACAGCCTCAAATTCATGATAACCCAGTCTATATGTGGAGTTCTTGTGGCTAGTAGTTTAATGCATGAATTCGAATGACAGCCATTTCCCCCTGTTTTCTTAACTATAAGTCGTACACCGTAAGTTTATTGGACTGCTTTGATACGCGTTCGCCATTGCCCATAAGTTAACGCCCTTAGTTGTCTATTCAAGACTTATCGGGGGCGCTCTACTAAAACAAGGAATCTGTGAGCTACTTCTCACTCAGTATACCCCCGCTACCCCAAAATGAACTATGTCGGTAAACAGGAAGTAGCTATTAAACAGACCTTATTTCGATACTCGCAATAAAGGACCTCATTTTGAACTCATATACCAAATTTCAAGTCACTGTGATATGTAGTTGATGAGAAAATGTTATTTTTTTCAACTATTGACAAGTAATGTTGAAAATTTACTAAGTCGGTAAATAGAATTTGAAAGTAGATATCCAACAGACCTTATTTCGGTACTCGCGATAAAAGACCTCATACTGAACTCATATACCAAATTTCAAGTCACTTTGATATGTAGTTGCTGAGAAAAATGTTACGAAATTGTCAACAATTGACTAATAATGTTAAAAATTGACTAAGTCGGTAAACAGGAAGTAGATAAAGGACATACCTAATTTTGGTACTCGCAATAAAGGACCTCATCCTAAACTCATATACCAAATTTCAAGTCACTGTGATATGTATTTGCTGCGAGAACTGTTATGAAGGTTATGTTGCGGACGGACGGACGGACGGACGGACGGACAGAGGTAAACAAGTATACCCCCTTCTTCTTCGAAGCGGGGGTATAAAAATTGAAATTTCTAAACACTATACAACGTAAAGAGCGTGATAGAACAATAAAACCAAATATTCCGAACTGGAATTTAAATTATGACTAAGACCAAAATATGTTTGGGCTAGGGATACCTAGGGTTTAGATAATTTTGAAGTTTAAACGCCTGAAACTTTAACGCAAGAAACATAATGTGTTCTAAACTAATAAAAATCAAAATATCAAAGCAGAGTGACATTAAAACCGGAAATTTGGTAACGCTGTATATATATGCATATTTCAATGAGTAACGTTTTAATAAACAAATCGAAAGATAGACAAACCATAATTAATTGAAAGAAAACAACTCAAAACTAAAACGTTCAAAGAAGGAAGCCAAGCCCAGCAATGTCCTAGGCTCTGTGGATATCGACCTAGCATATGCTAATCTTCTTTATTTCAACACCATTAAAACTGGCCGCATTGTGTAATTCGGTATCAAAGCGAAAACCTTCACCATTTGACTTTGACTTTGACTTCATGTGAAGTATACGCTTAGTCCATATATACTAGCCTTCATATATCAAGAACTAAAAGACTTAGGCAGATGAATATTGCTATGCCCATGCATGTTAACCAATTGTTAACTAAATCTGAATCCCTTTTGAATTTTAGCCACATATTTACATGAAGTAGCACACTTGAACTGTTGCTGCCAGCGTAACATCTGATTCGAACAATTTTAATGTTTGATTCTAAAGTATACTGTAACAGTTTGTCGATCATAAATATTTGTAACAAAATGAGGCATATATGGTATACATGTATTATCCTAGAACAGTATATCAACTCAAGTTTGAAAATTCAGCTAGACTATAGAAGAAAGGCAAACTTTCCAAATCTGGAATTTTACTTACATGTATATGTTTTTACCAAAAGTTCCAATTTATTTATACCAATTCATGCTCAGATGCATGATCACATGTTCATATTCGATAACTAGCTTGAACGGATTGTTTTTCAACTTAAAAGTACATTGTAATTACAAAAATAGTCCATTTTTAGTCAATCGTAATTCTCAATATACATATGTTGTAATAAAATCTTGTTGCAATACTTTGTTTGGATAAAAAATATTAGAAAATAATGAGATGTGGAATAAGTGTACGCGACACAGCCAACAATTAAACGGCAACTTAGAAAAACCACAATGGACAACCACCAGCAACCTTCAACGAGGCCATTTGGCACTGCTCGCGGTTCTACAATTGGCCCATGGTCTAAATAAAATGCATATAATTCAAATCCAGCCCTGAAAGAATCACAGATAGACCCCCTTCTTAAACAAGGAACAGAAAACATCAAAAAGACAAGTACAAACGAAAGCTTTTTCAAAGATTCCTGGCTTAGGACAGGCACATGTAATATGTGGCGGGGTTAAACTAGTTTTTTTGGGCCCAACCTTCCCCCTATCAATATTCCTAGACAAAGCACAAAAACTAAACACACATAAAAATCAAATCGATCAAAGTCCAATTCCACTAGAGAGAACCTAAGAAAAAAAAACAAGAACCAAAAGGACGGTAAAGGAAATCTCCATAGAACACTCGCTTTTACCGACAGCTAGGCTGAGAATCATCAATCGACTGATGTAAAAAAATCAAACGTATCGATTTCAAATCTGACACAACACTTCAAACAATAATGATTTGATGCTTGATCGCTATAATGCTTAAAAATGACAATAGTAAAAACGTTTATGGAAGTTTTAAAGCAAGTATCAAGTTATCAATATTTCTGCCAAAAAAACACTAAATTCAAATATTTAAACCAAAATATTCAATTCATATCCTTTCCGTAATAAATCTTTAAGCCATTTTTTTATTTCTAATGGATTGCTTTTCATTTTGTGAGATTTATAAAAAAAACATTACCATAAAATTCAGGATGTGATATTCGTGAAAACGACGTGTACAATTAATTTTTTCAATAAGAGATCGATACTTGTGGAAGAATTTAGAAAAAAGATTTTACTAATTTGTGGTATCGATAACCTTGTTTTAATAATTTTTCAGTAATAAACGGTTTTTATTATTAAAATCAGAAACACCACTGCAGATCCGAGCATATCTTACTTACTGTGAAATGTAAACCCCGTATGACGGCGCTAGTGGAACATCTCCTTCAAGAAAAGGGAAATTTATAATAGAGAAGGTAAAGTCGTCACGTTTATCATATACTTTGGTTTGTAATTTTCCGTCAATAATACTTAAATCTAAATCTAAAAAAGGACATCTATATATTTGTTCTATATCATTTTCCCTACCCGAGTAATGGTTTTGAAGGATATCTGTCTTGTTACTGCAACTTTGAACAGAACAATTAATCGGACAGGCAGATTTAGCTTTCCAACAATTAATGATTGTGTACAGTGGCAATTAGTCGGACAGAGATGGAGTGAGCAGTGCTCTTACAAATCGTTTTATTATAAACAATCAAAACCACTTTCATCAAATAATTTGACACCAATGGATTTTATATTCAAACAGCTTTTATTTGAGATGCAATGCACTATTTCAATGTAAGTAGTTAACTAATTATTTGTAGTTTCTTTCGTCGCAATGAGTTTCAATTATCGAAAACGCCAATGATTAAACCACTCGTTTCGAAAATTTAGGTCAAACACACAATATATTGGTAGTTTGAATAATGAAAAATAACATTGTTAACAAATTGTACGCTTCATTTTTTCTTACATTTTAGTTCCGGTGGAATGAGGGCTAAAATTTATGGCAAAATCAAACATTTTTTAATAACCAACTAGGATTTTACCACCGGACAGTGATCAACTTTCGTGATCGCTCACTGTCCGGTTATACACTGTGAATAATAGAAATATTGTTTTAGTATACGTTTACCTTTTTTTTTTCTTCCAGGGAGCAGCTGGATAAAGGCATCAAGTTCACAAAACTTACATTAAGGGTCTGCGGAAGCAGAAAGAAGTCCTTCTTTAATTTTTTTTTAACTTCTTCTGACAAAATATTTTTTTTCATCAAAATTCAATCAGATTCAAAATATTTTTAGTTAAAAACCCAGCTCTCCCCTTTAAAATCAAATGGTCAGTCTCTTACAAGCGTAATTAGAACCAAGCATTAAGTTGTTCGTATTTGCAAGTACCAACAATAAAAGGCTACGCTTAATATACAACCGTGAAATGCTAGTACTCAATCCTGTACATTGTTAGCGTAACAAGATTAATGACATTAATCTTGTTACGCTAACAATGCAACATTATGTTGCACATTGTGTATTTCTTAGATGATAGATATCTATTTTTATATCAAGTATTTTTAAAGTATTTAAAAAACAAACTAAATTCATATTAGAAAGACAAGTTTTAGTCACTTAAAATGTTCTTTTTATCATTTTTAAATTTTTATTTACATCGGTGTCTTAATATATATTTTTTTTATTTTATATTTAGTTGATTACAATTGGCAATCAACACCGAAAACCGAAAAGGAAAACGACGATTCAAACGGTAAGCGTCTTATATAAGGGAAATTACAAAAAAATCAGTTACACCAACCACTGAACAAAATCACAGTGAACGCAAGGGAAGTTTGCAATTAAAATCGAATAACTCTTTCATCCCAGAGCTGAAATGATTTTAGACAAATACTATTTTTTTATGTTTCGTCAATGTCTTAAAACAAATGTATAACAGGAGGCTCCCATGAGCCTGAATCGCTTACCTGTCCTCAATGACTGATAATATGAAAAGATTTGTGGACACCTGAGGCAGAAGTCTCAATAAAGAATCATCATTCAACTTCAACCTTGAAAGTTAGAGGTCATAATTTTGATAAGGGGTCATCTGACAGCTTCACCTAATTGATATTTTTGAATAAAATGGAAACTTTTGTTGAGCTTAATAAGCTGAAGGTTTTAGCACGCCATATCTTTTCTCTATCTGCAAAAGTTTCATTTCATAGGCCAAAAACACAAAAATCACTATTTTTTACATTTGAAGGGTCATAACCCCTATAAGGAGTCATCTGGCAATTTGCCCCATGCAGACTTTTGTAAACCTCATTGAGCTGAAGGTTTAAGCAAGCAACAGCTTTTCTCTAACAGCAATAGTTTTCAATCTATAGACCACAAACATGAAAAAATACTATTTTTGGACCTTTAAAGGGCCATAACCCCTGTAAGGGGGTCATCTGACATCATCGACCCAATGGAGACTTTTGTAAAGCTCAATGAGCTGAAGGTTTAAGCAAGCAAAAGCTTTTCTCCAACTGCAACAATTTTTAATCTATAGGCCAAAAACACGAAAAATCACAATTCTTCACCTTGATAGGACCATAACTCCTCTAAGAGGTTGGCTGACAATATCGACCCAATGTAGACTTTTGTAGAGCTCAATGAGCTGAAGGTTTAAGTAAGCAACAGCTTTTATCTAACTGCAACAGTTTTCAATCTATAAGGCAAAAACACGAAAGATAACTATTTTTGGACCTTTAAAGGGCCGTAACCCCTATAAGGGGGTCATCTGACAACATCGACCCACTGGAGATTTTTGTAGATCTAAATGAGCTGAAGGTTTAAGAAAGCAACAGCTATTCTCTATCTGCAATTATTATAGTTTTTAATTTATATGGCAAAATTACGAAAAATCACTATATTTCACCTTTAAAGGGCCAATGGAGACTTTTGTAAAGCTCAATGAGCTGAAGGTTTAAGCAGGCAACAGCTTTTCTCTAATTGCAATAGTTTTCAATCTATAGGCCAAAAAACATGAAAATCACCATTTTCACCTTTGATTTTGAAGAGCCGAAGATCCTTCGATTTTTTGTATCTGTTCTAGTTTTCAAGTTATAAGCCTTTGAATGTGATTTAACCCCATGTTCTATTTTTAGTAATGTTTGTTGACAAATTATAAAAGCCGAACATAATTCTTAAACATCATACCCTGATAAATACTTTGACCAAGTTTTGAAAAATTCCCTTCGGTAGTTTCAGAGAAGAAGATTTTTGAAAAAGTAACGGACGGACGACGGACGCATGGCGATGACAATAGCTCACTTTACCCTTTAGGTCAGGTGAGCTAACAAAATACATACAATTCCTGATGAGCGTTTCGTCTCTTAAAGACGTATTTCAAACAAAAGTAATACGAATAAAACACGATGACTGCTTTTGTTCACAGTTCAAATATTACAGACTTATCAAAGACTATATATAATTGACAAAAGAATCGAAATACAAAATACCAAAGTGGTTTCCAAAATAAATTTATTTGGTAATGCTGTATGTACATATTTCAAGGAGTAATTGGTCACCATCAGAATTTGAATCACAACATTGGAAGGTCAAAACATAATTATTGAAGGAATAGTTGCCTAACCCAAAACATTCAAACAGGGAAACCAATTCAGCACTACATAATAACTCTCCATGTATATTTCTGTATTTGTAAACTTTTTTTCTTCATATTCAGTGAATGAGACAATAGCACTTGGAGTAACAGTTTCCTTGTCGTCTCTGGCTATACTTATTATACTTGGAATGATCATAAGGTAAGTGCAAGCATTTGCATCAAAGCCGGCTGTGTAGTAATAAATGTGTCGGACTATACGGGAGCAGTGGTTCGATTCTAGGTTTAAGGAACAATTTGCGACGGCTCTCAAGGCACCATTTGCAAGGATGGTCCCAAATGCTAGTTCCCGTCGGGTGAGCGAATTGATGAGCTCAAAGAATGACTTTGATTCGAGCAAGGACGTATAACATTTGCAACTTGACAAAAACTTAAACTTGATATACCATTCCCTAGCTATTTACCTATTAATACCCTCGCTTTACAAGTGGCGGGTAGGGGACCTATATCGTGTTGGTCCTTCCGTCCATCACACTTTTTGTATTCGCTACATTTTCTTGGCGCCATGAAGCATTTTCTAAATATTTGCAAAGAATCTTCTTATATATCGTAGATGTGGAACTTCCCATAACCTTATGTTATGTTATGATATTGTATCCCTAATCTTCCTTAACATCCCACAGTTTTTCTAGTATATATTATGTCTACTGAAAATCTAATAATACTGTACAAATATCATAATAAATTGCTCATATTATAGTATCGTTATGCATTTTGATAAAAATGTTCAGACAAAAAAGTTTGAAAAAGTTGTTTCTCCTTCTAATTTGCAAAGAATTAGTTCAACTATATTTTTGTTTAGGGTTCTTTATAAAACCAAGAAAGATGCAAACACCAGCGCAGACGATTCTGTGTTCTGCAGTCAAGACTTTTCTCACACGCCTGGCTTTATCAACGAAGCGCCATCTGCCGTCGCATCACCTGATTTCATCAACATTCGGCGAGTTTCAGATTCCACTACTGACGAAATGATGGAAATCAAGGAACATTCAGTTTCCTTTAACAACAAAGTCTTTACGGATTCATATCTTGGCTCAAATTCAAAATATCCTGTTTCTCAAAAGCAAGGAAAAACGTGCATAGGACCATCAAGCTATAGGAAATATCCAGCCCCGCAGCCGAGCAGAGCCAGCAACTATATTGCAAACAAAAATTCTCGTACTTACACATCTGAAAGAGATTATTTTGACTATAAAAAATAAAAAAAGTTTGCATCATTTCTTGTGGTACACTAAAAATATATTTGTATAGTTATGTTTTTATTTACATTGTTTTACTTTAAAAGTAGATCTCTTTAAATAAATGTTTAGTATGCACATGTAAAATTACAAAATATAGACATTATCAACGGTAAGCAAAATATATCTTACAATATTTTTTTTCTTTTTCTTTTTTTTTGTTTGTTTGTAAAAAATCAAAAATTATTTTAAACCTCATTTCCAATAATTGAAAGCCTAATATATACTGTAAACCATTGGAAGTTTGCAAGTTGAAACATATAAAATGTGGTCACGCCCAGCTCGTGTCCTTCCCGTTCTCGCTTTGTACTCTAGCACGACCTGTTCATCCAAGGTTTTGCAATTTATACAACTCTCCTTACATGCCTTAATTCAAATACACAGCGTGTCATTATGGAGTTACAGAAAGTCGACTATATATCGCTTAAGAAGAGAAAGTGGTATAAAAAGAACTGTATGAATTAAAAATGTATATATTTATTGTATATTACTCTTTTGGTATTATATTCAATAAAATATGAACTAACGGTTGTTTATTTTATGGCATTGTATCATTCTATTGCAGGAAATGTTTTATTAAATGTTTTTTTAAGCTTTTCATCATGTTTAAGTCGAAGGTTTAACAAAATTAAAACTGAATTAAATCAATGCACTTTAATCGTGAATTTTATCAAATTTTGTGTTGAATGAGAGGATCACTTTGCTCTCCCTTCTGTGTCCTGCAATGACACTGCATTGTTTCATTACTTTTGGACCTAAAGACCATAAAGTTAAGAAAGAGGCTTAATGCAATAAAACCTGGTCAACCAACATTTCTTTTGTTGGTAACCTTCAGTTAGCTCTCTTTTGCCAACTTAACATATAGATCATGCAGCCACAAAGGTATGCACAAAATAAATAACACATAAAAAGAACGAAATAAATCATTTTTTAGTGTTTTTTTTTTTTTTTTTTTTGAAGATATCATCTGCGTGTAGACAAATACGGGATTTCTATCTTTGAAAATGAGGGCAGATGTTGGTTTGACAAAGCTTTTATAAGTCGAGTTTGACCTACACTAAATCGACTATTGGCAATGGATGTGCTTTCGCAAGCAGAAACCGTTTACTCTTCCTGAGCACCATGATTTCACTCTCGTTTCGACTTCAGCTCACATTCTTGATTGCGATTTGGTTGGTGTAAGCGCTTTTGTGTCTTTGCTTGGTTGTGATGATTTTGTGTTTACCGATTTTGTCTTTGTCTTTTCTGATAAGCGATATTTGAAATTGATTGCCCCTTTGTCACACCTATGCTTCTTTCTGAAATGGTAATCTCTGAAAGTGTATAAACACATTCGTAAAAAATCACAAACTGAGCATTCTAATCATGCACAAAACATTCCAATTTTAAAAACTAGTTTCTGAACACTAAAAAATGAAGAAAAAAAAGATGATTAAGGATAGCATTGCCGAACACCTCCTTGTAAAAAGAATTTTGCGTACAAAAATTTATGTTCAGAGGATATTGTTTGAACGTTTTTAATTGTGTCTTTTTCTTAACTTTACGAAGTTAGATAATCATTTTCTTCAAACAAATATCACCGTGTACGTGATGTGAAATCCCACATGACGACCTTTACCGTTAGTTCAATTTATGGCATCATTAGATCGGAACGTTTCATGATATGTGCGAAGTTTTTGTGATCAAAATATCATAGATAGCACGAAACTTATCTGAGAAGCAGAGTATCAAATAGGGGCCCTTTCGAATGTCAAAACTTTTAAAGGGCAGAGACAAAATCCGTCAACACCAACAAGAACGTACAAAATTAACCGAACAGCAACCAGCAATGCAAACTCTTGTCGTTATTCAGTTGCCTAATCACGCAATTGTCTAAGAAAGAATCAGCTTCCAAATTTAATTTCTGGCAAATTTAATATTTAATATAGAATGACAAAATGATTTAAAATACCGAAGAAATGATTAATAAAAAAGTTTGTATCAGTGTAACATGACATTATTAATAGCGTTTACACGGCAGCTTTTTAGTAAAAGCTACATTGTATGCATCGCTGGAAAACCCCGGGTGATTACGCCCATTCTCCTCAATCAACCGTTGATGTAGTGGGGTACGATGCGTAATAAAAACGACGATGCATTTTATATTGAAAATTTAAACAGACTTTATCAACTTGTATTTTCTCTATTGGTCTCTAGATTGCTGTGATTTCCTCTCGGTCCTTTTAATTATCTTTAAAGATAAAGTGTGCGAATTAACGACACAGTATCTTAAGAAACAGAAGTTGTCAAAATTCGCAATGGATTTGTGTGGATTCCAAATCTAAATTTCATTGGTAAAGAACGTTAGTTTAAACATATTTATTTATCCTAGATTGGGAAACAAGCTTGATTCTTATGTAAATCCCTCTCCAGTATTCAGTTTGTGAGTGTTGCCTTTGTAGTGGTCTCATTGGGACTACTCTTATCGAACTCAACAAAGGGGTCTTTTAACGTGCATGGGGTATAGCTCTTCCCATATACGGAACAATTGTTTCATGAAATGATCACCCCTGACGAGGATCGAACCACGAACCTCAAGTTTAGAAGCCCAACGCGTTAACCACTACATCACCGGCTCTCTTTGGCGTTCGACCTTCCTTTGCTTGTAATTATATAAACAAATTAAAAGGTCCATAAAAACATACATGCGAGAAGTTAAAATCAATTAAACCTAAGTGCATAATGACAATTAGTCCATTTATAATTAAGTTTGACCCAATTTTATGCAAATTATAACTATCTTAAAACATCTTTTGAATTTTAACATCATATTTGAGGTTTTATTTCTACATCTGATATTAAGATAATGTTTTCGTGTTCACCTGTAGGGAGAAAATAACGGTAGATAAAACCAAGCAGGTGAGAAAACTAAACAACTAAGCAAAATAATAATAAAAATATTTTAAAATGACCGAAGATGAGGGCTTATATAGCCATCTTCTTGGTTACTGTTAATGGTGGTGCCAAGACTGCTTTAGGAAACGGTAAGTACAAATGTATATTTGTATTTTATATTGTAATTGTTAGAAATTTGTCAATGTTTGCCTTTGTTTAAAAAAATCTTATAAAAAGTATATTTGGAAAAAAAATCACTTTCAATTCTAGCAACTGTTCTTATTTTATTGAATTTTAGTAAAAATTAAATTATTTACACATAAATATAAAGGTAAAAATAATAATTTAAGTGGCTTCGTGGTATAATATTCTTAAAAGATACAGAAGTCCTTTTTTCTAATAATCGAATATGCAAATCTAATGCATATATCCGACTCTACACTAATAGCCTGTGCAAGAGTCCATCTTCTTTGATCAAACATAATATTAGAACAGTTTGTACATTTGAATTTGATTAAAAGTTGAAAAACCAATCCATACAATCGTCGTTTATAACATAAAAGAATTGCCTTCCAGCCAAAAACAATCTTTTGATGATATCTTGCAAGTGTATAAAGTTGGATTCTTATTTGACATATTTAGGTTTTATTGTTCTATTCTCTTCATATTCATAGAGTGTTTGGCATTTTCAATCTTTTTGGAAGAGAGGCTCTGATGAGTCTTGAATAGACAAAACGCCCGTCAGGCGTAGCAAAATTCATTGCCCGGAAATTTGTTGTACACGTACATTGTATTTCGAACACCCGTGATGGTTGATTTAATTCCCCGATGTTAACCCGCTGCGGGATCAACTCTTTAATTTGTTTTGAAGAACACATCAAAGCTATAAATTGTTTGTGTAATTTTCAAAATTGCCGAAACTCTAAAGTTATTCCTATCCTAGGCCAAGGTTGATCTTAGTCATATTTCCATGATTTCTTTGTTCTGTACTCTTCATCTTCATACAGTGTTTGTCATTTTCAACCTTTTGGTAGAACGCCTCTGATGAGTCAACGCGCGTCAGGCATAGCAAAATTCATTGCCTGGAACTATGTTATAGTTTGTATATCTTAATTAAATGAAATACTAAGTAAACTATATTTTTGTGATGAAATGAATGCTTTCGAACCTGGTCCTGAAACAAATTGCATATAAATCCAAATTCGTGTAGTCCTCTGTCCTTTTAATTGTATTTTTTTCAGAATAATGTATAATAACTTTTATTGCTTCAACAAAGTCTAGTTCATTGTAACCTCTTATGTCCACCTAGCCACGATAGTAAATGACCATATAGAGTTCGGGTCCGTTTATCTTCAGTTTGGAGTTGCGTGTTGTGATGTGTCATCACAAACCTGTTGTGTTTTCTGTAACTACCAGACCCAAAGATCGCAATGGAAGAGGGAGGTTTGGCGTGCCTTAAAGCCTGTTTTAACCCATCATTTCTTTTGAAATGCCTGTACCAAGTCAGGACCATTGCAATCTTCATTTTTTCCGGTATATCTCCCTTGTTTTGTCTCGTCTTATGGGCATTTGAGATTGATTCTCCAAGTTCGGTAATTTTATTACCTTTATTTATTATTTGATTGACACATTTTTATGCCCCATCTACGAAAGTTAGTGGGTATATAGTGCTCGGGTCTGTTCGAGATGGGGCATAATGTCTTTTAGACATTTCCTTTTTTGCTTATAGGTTGGTGCAGTAAATATAGCAGGGACTCTCAATCCACCCACGAGGACGTCACTGTTCAAGAGTCTTTCCACCTTCCAGACCAAACAAACTGTCTATGGGAGATACATTTTAAGCATGCTACAAAACTCCAACTAGAATTTGAAATTACAAAATTACCCTTCTCTGTACTACAAGTTTATGATGGGTTTGCTGGGATAATTCCCAAACGGGTAAATGATTTCGTTACCATTTCTCTAGGAAAGTGTGATGGCGGTCGAGTTTTATTCAGTGCAATGAACCAAACAGTTCAAAGAACGTCCACAATCATCAACAATGACGCACTTTGCTTTCAACATTTTGCAATGAGCAAGAATAGATATGATGAGAATAGACTTGAACAACGAATACGTGTAAGTGTAAAGGAAGTGAAATGCCAAGATGACCAGCGACAAGTACCAAGAAAAGATATGTGTAAAACTGTATGTTTTCCAAACAACAGAACTTCGGAACTTTGTCCATCAAGTTCAACAGGTAATATACTAGTATACGCAAGCTTTTTATGTCCCCTATTCTATATTTTTCATGTTGATTTTTTTTAAGTTCAAACGAAGGATCGATCTTTTATCATATATCATTTTAATGTGCTGTTGTTATAAAGGAACACTGTGTGAGCATTGTCGTTGTTTTCACACTTACTTGCTACGGTCCCGTGCTTATTTTAAACCTTCAAACTAATCAATAAGATTTTAAGAACAATCTGAAAGAAGGCATAAGATTTTCTTAAATACGCTATTAAACCATCCAGTTATCTTTTATTGTGGTTTGTTTAATTTGTTTCAGCTACTGTATTACTATCGAAATCTACAAGATCACTTTCATCTAATATACCAAAAACATCCACAACGCCAGTTACAAAGACTCGCATTTTAACTTTTCCCCAATACAATTGGGCACCAAAATATATCATTAGTCAACAAAGTGAAAACCAAGGGCCAACCAAGCAGACACCTTATGCAAAGCCCACGACAAAAGAGACAATCGAATGGCATAGTACCAGAGCACCACGATCTACTACCACTGCGGAACAAGTAACTAGCGTTCAACCAATATCGACAAAATCAGAAATGGACAGAGAAGGTGATTACAATTAATTCATTTCCTACCATCCTGAATTATAAAAATCCATGATCAATATTTTTCACGATTTTTGCTTTGGGATTTTCTGAATGAGATCCTCTTTTGCTTATTTAACATGTATATGATTTAGGAAAGGAACATGAGACTATATTGTCACTATAACACACACATAACTCCAACTGCAACTAATTTTTATGAGCTGTGTGGTCTTTCCGAAAATTTATTCCTCATCAGCAGCACTGAAAACCCAAACATAGGAAATCCACAATTTCAAAAAAGATGTTCAAAATGTATAAAACCAAACGAAATCCAAATAGATATTAGAAAGGGCAAAACTACAATGGAGGGAGTTTAACCTTAGGTTTTAGAATTTACATAAATTTAGATAATGGTTATAAACAAAGTGTACACATGAGATGTAATTTCATGTACAAGTACACCATATTTAAAAAAAAGGCATACATCTAAAACACGGGGAATTGTTCTACTAACTCCACACGGCCTGTGATAAATAATTTATGAAAGGATATGGAGTAAATGAACATGAGACTATAACACATATGTTAACACCAACTGCAATTATTTTTTATGTACACATCTGTTGCAACATCTTGTTTTGTTTTGTAGAAGTAGGCTTCTTCGTTAATTTCTTTGTCTCACTGAAGACATTTTCATTTTTTTACTATAAAAAATAAGGAATGTCCATGGGACACAGATGCACCCGCTGGCCCTAAACAGGTACGAAGGAACTAGAAGTCTGACAGATCTGAAAGTTTCTAAGGACATACAGTTTGTCATACTGAACCATCCTACCAAGTTTCAAATAATTCTTGAGTACGGTTCCTGGGAAAAGCTTGACGGAGATAATCACTGTCATGTTCACATATTTTCACATTGGCCTAAGTCCAAAACAGAAAGTAGATGTCCGACAGGTCTGAAAATTGCTTAGGACGTACAGTTTGTTATACTGAACTATCCTACCAAGTTTCAAATTATTCTCATGTAGGGTTCCTGAGAAAAGCTTGACGGAAATTTTCATAGTCATATTCACATATTTTCACTCGGCCCAAGTCCCAAACAGGAAGTAGATGTCCGACAGCTCTAAAAATCGCTTAGGACGTACAGTTTGCCATACTGAACCATCCTACAAAGTTTCAAATCATTCTCTTGGACGATTTCTGAGAAATGCTTGACGGAAATTCGTACGGACGGACACGAGTAAAACATTAATGCCCCCCCCCCCCGCCGATAGTCGTCGCGGGGGGGGGGGGCATAAAAATTACAAGGGTCATGAAACATTTGACATACTAAGTAAAACTTTTTGTGAAGCCATTCCACACCGGTTAACTTTGGCTGTAATGAGGGGTACTTGTGAATGACTAGCTAGTTTGCCTTTTTTTAAATGAGGAGAACCTATTAAATGTTTCAGATGAATTTGCAAGTAAAATAAAAAAGAATTAACTCGCTTGCTGCGACTTTCAGAATTATAAATATCCCTATACATTCATAAATTCATTACTATTTTGAAAAATAAAACCAACTTTGATCTAAAATTTCAGGGTCAAAAGATATCATAAGGATGCAACATAGATAGTTTTGCTCTGGTGCATATGCCCCAGGATAAATGCCCATTTTCATCAACCTATGACTTTTCTTTTTCTGAGATAAGATTCAACTCATAAAACATTGCTATTCTATGCATTGAAAATTGTCAAATTCACTCAACTGGAAAATTTAGGTCAAACAGTAAACAAGAGGCTCCCAGGAGCCTGAATCGCTCACCTGGTCTTAATGTCAACCCTTTGAAGACTTTTGTATAGCTAAATTAGCTGAATGTTTAAGCAATAAAAAGCTTTTCTCTATCTGCAATAGTTTTCATTCCAAAGCAAATAAAAAGCTTCGCCGAGCGCAGCATGATACGACCGCAACATGTTGAACCCTGTACGTTTTAGGCCTAATATGGATAGTCTATTGCTCTGGACACATGCAGCCCATGGTGGACTGACAAAGGTTTTTGACACATGCTTCTCTGATGGACTTTCGACTTCGGGGTAAAAATATAAATTTTGAATGTTGTATTCTACTCTTTAAAAGAATAATGTTTGGGGAAAAAATTAAAAATCGAACCAGAATTTTTTTTTAAATTATGATTACAGCCCCAAAAATTTATTCTTAAATTTAGAATCGCTACCTGACAAGAACAAACATGCAAAAAAAATTTCAAAATCGGACCAGAAATAAAAAAAAGTTACAATTTTGGCCCCTTTTGGTCCCTAATAACGTAACCGTAAAAAAAGGGGACACAAAAATATATCTGCTACTTAATAAGAATAAACTTGCAAAAAAATTATCAAAATTGGACAAGAATTAAAAAAGTTTCGATTTCGGCCCCTTTTAGCCCCTTATTATGTAACAGGTGAAAAAGGGGTGGGGGTCGCAAAAATAAATTCTCAAATTTGGATTCGCTACTTGACAAAAATAAACTTGCAAAAAAAAATTTCAAAAACCAGAAATAAAAAAGTTTTGATTACGGCCCCTTTTGGCCCCTAATTACAAAACAAGTGAAAAAAGGGATGGTCACAAAAATTAATTCTCAAATTGGGATTCGCTACCTGACAAGAATAAACTTGCAAAAAAAAATTTAAAATCGGACCACTAATAAAAAAGTTTCGATTTTGGCCCCATTTGGCCCCTAATTACGTAATAGGGGGAAAAAAGGGGGGGTCACAAAAATTAATTCTTAATTTTGTATCCGCTATTTGACAAGAACAAACATGCAAAAAAAATTTTTAAATCGGACCACAAATAAAAAAGTTTTTATTTTGGCCCCTTTTGGCCCCTAATTACACAAGAGAGAAAATGGGGGCGCAAAAATTGATCAGGTTCATTCTTTTATTGTAAGAAACATTCTTGACAAATTTCACAGCAATAGGCCAACTAGGACCAAAGTTATGGTGGAAACAAGTAAAATATTTGAATTTTTTGCCCCTTTCGGGCCCCTAATTTTGAAACAAAAAAAGGGGGTACCCCCAAAATCAATCCCATTCATCCTTGTATGGTAAGGAACATCACTGTCAAATTTCATAGCAATTGGATGACTAGAACTAAAGTTATTGTGGAAAAAAAACAAAAAAGTAGTATTTTTGGCCCTTTTTTGGCCCCTAATTTCTCAACGAAAAATGGGGGGACCCCCAAAATCAATCCCATTCATCCTTTTATGGTAAGGAACATCATTGTAAAGTTTCATAGCAATCAGATAACTGGAACTAAAGTTATTGTGGAAACACTAAAAAGTTAACAGACACCGACGACGACAACGACGACGACAGCATCATACCATAATACGTCCGCAAATTTTTTGCGGTCGTATAAAAACACTATTTTTCACCTTTAATGGGCCATAACCCCTTAAAGGGGTCATCTGACAACTTCGACCCCAAAAAGACTTTTGTAGAGCTCATTAAGCTGAACATTTAAGCAAGCAACATCTTTTCTCTATCTGCAAAAGTTTTCTTTCTTTAGGCCAAAAACACTATTTTTTGCCTTTAAGGGGCCTTAACCACTATAAGGGGTCATCTGGCAACTTTGACCCTATGGAAACTTTTGTAGAGCTAAATGAGCTGAACATTTAAGCAAGCAACAACTTTTCTCTATCTGCAATAGTTTTCATTCCATAGGCCAAAAACACTATTTTTTGCCTTGAAGGGGCTGTAACCCCTATAGGGGGTCATCTGACAACTTGGACCCTATGGAGGCTTGTGTAGAGCTAAACGAGCTGAACATTTAAGCAAGCAACAGCTTTTCTCTATCAGCAATAGTTTTCATTCCATAGGCCAAAAACTCTATTTTTTGCCTTTAAGGGGCCATAACCCCTATAAGGGGTCATCTGACAACTTTGGCCTTTGGAGACTTTTGTAGAGCTAAATGAGCTGAACATTTAAGCAAGCAACAGCTTCTCTCTATCTGCAATAGTTTTCATTCCATAGGCCAAAAACATGAAAAAATGCTATTTTTCACCTTTAAGGGGCCGTAACTCCCATAAGGGATCATCTAACAACTTCGACTCAATGGAGACTTTTGTAGAGCTTTTGATGCTGAAGCAGTAGCGTGACATCAGATTTCATCTATCTCTTATACTTTTTGATTTACAAGCCAAAAACAGTAGTCTGACCCCCCCTGGTCTATTTTTAGCAACGGCGGCCATGTTTTTCGACGAATCAAAAATCCCCACAACAGTTCTGTGGGGGATACCCTAAAATACCACCAGACCAAATTTGGTTTGAATCTGTGCAGCCGTTTCAGAGGAGAAGAAGTTTGAAGAAAAGTTAACGACGACGACGACGGACGACGACGACGGACGCCAAGTGATGGCAATAGCTCACATGGCCTTTGGCCAGGTGAGCTAAAAATGGGAATGCTTTCTGTGCTATCCTACAACTGGTGCTATTACCTAGTACTTATAGTTCTTGAGAAATAGAGTTGCTCATAAAACTATACATGGATAGTTTAGGCTAGCAATAGCTAGGTTTCGCTCCCTTCCCCATGCAAGACAAAATTGTAGGGTTCATATTGCCACAATTATCGAAATGAGTTTCATTGCTTGCCATGTTATCCGATTGGTTGTTAAGGTTACATGTACATGTATTTCATTTTCAGATGTAATGCTGGGATTGTATATAGCCAGTACTATTGCAGGAGTTTTTACTGTGACCACAATAGTACTAATTGTCTGGTAAGTAGATAAATTGTGAAGATAACTCAGGAGAACTGAAAACGTACAAAATGGGGAATTTCAAATGTACAAAAACAAATTATCACTAAGGGCTTTTGTGTGAGGAGTGGAGAGCTGAATCTCTCACAAGACTTCCATGACTATCTTATCTTTTACAGTTTTCGATAAAACATCATACCCCAAGGTCATCTGAAAACTTTGACCAAATTTGCAATTTAATTTTTTTTAGATTTTTAAAGAGCTCAATGACTTGAAGGTATAAGCTAGTGTGAGCTTATCTCTATTTATGTCTATCTGCAATATTTTAACATTTTTTAGGCCAAAACCTGAAAAAAAAAATCTATCTAACAGAAAAGGGACATTACCCCAATAATGCGTCATCTGTCAATTCAATCAAATGGAAACTTTTTAAAGTTTTAAAGTGCATCGAAAGTCTAATGACAAAATGTAAGACATCAAGTGTTGGCAACAACTGACATGACCCTTCTAGTTAACTTAGGCGAGCTAAAAATGTCATACAATAAAAGATACAAACAGCAACACTTGAGTGTTTATTGCCCAGTTGAAGTCAAAGAAAAGTCATGAAATCAAATAAATCTTGGTCAAGCTCTTCCTTAGATGAAATAGTCAGGCTGTGATACATATACATATCCTAAAACACTACATTTGATTCTATTCTATTTATCTTTTTCAGCTGTGCCTACAAAACTAGAGAAGTGAAAAAGCTGACAAAGATAATGTTCCATCTTTCAAAGAGTAAAAACAAAAATGAAAACTTCAAACTTACAAGACAGGAGATAAGTGGATGGTCCTCGGTCAGTTCAAGTCTCCGCCCATCACTACCCCCTAGGCCATCAGATCTACCCAGCATCAGTGACACCAGGTCAATGATAACTCGTATCAACTCCAAAAATGCAAATGAACTATTGACCAGGTCGATAAACAATGATAATGACCAGAAAGTTATAGACGAAGTTTACGACAACATTGGCCATAACAATCATGATGACTCAGATAACAATAAATTGCATCGAACATTACAGAATGATTTATCGTATGGTAGCCATAAAGACCATAATCAAAACTTCAAGAAATTTAACACAGGCCCTAAGGACATGAGCAAAATCTTCAACCAGGATGAAAATCATAAGAGATTCTATGACAGCCTAAGTCTGACTGTCTCAATGAATAATATACCTTGTGCAGAATATACATGTAGCTAAAGATGACCTTCATGAAGATCTTTTCTCTAGAACCATAATAATTATATAATCAAAACAAATCTAAACGTGTTTAGAACCTAATCCCTTAAAGGCAAAAAATAGTGTTTCCCTAATCCCGATACACCCGGTTCCGGTGTACGTGAAAAGAATGGCTGCCTGAAAATTTTGGGAACATTTTTGGGTGAAATCTAAATGACACACTGATACAATCATCATAATTTATAGCAAATTTAGAAGATATACAGATAGTTTCTTTATAGAATCGATTTTATTTACCACTTATCTAGCGGATTGTCAGAAATAATTGTTAATTGATAGAATAGACCAACTTCCGGTCAAGTTGTTTACATTGCCAACGAAGCCCTGTCATATTAAACACTCCTTAAAACTACGATGTAGGCGATGTATTTCGCCACAACAAACCTACAGATATAATAGAACGAAGTCCTGTCATAAACAATCCTTAACTACTACGATGTAGGCGATGTATTTCGCCACATCAAGCCTACAGATATAACAGAACACAGCTTAAAAACTATGATGTAGGCGATGTATTTCGCCACATCAAGCCTACAGATATAACAGAACACAGCAAATAAACCACCAGTATCCCAGGAATAATTAAATTTACTCAGTGAATCAGTGATGTAGGCGATGTATTTCGCCACATCTGCGAGACTGGCACAGTAGACCTCCAACATAGAAATACTTGCAATCTCAACATGTCCACTGATAATCATAATCAGTTCTTTATTCATACAGTTTTATGCATCTTAATTATTATTATAATTCAAATTACATCCACACATAGCCACACTAGTCAAGCATCCTGTCATGATGGCCAAATCCAGAATTACAGAAATCTACCCATCCTAGGCATCAGCCTCCACGTTCAAAACGTAAGAAGACCCAGACAAATCAAGAGTACGAACATTTCATTGACTTTTCTATATCTATTAATTCTGCAAAGTGGAGATGTTCAAATACAACCTGGCCCAATAAAATATCCTTGTGGGATCTGTAGAAAGAATGTAGCATGGAATGCAAAAGCTATCCAGTGTGACAGCTGCGATATCTGGTATCACAGTAAGTGTGCAAATCTTGGCCCACGAACTTTCAGCCTTTTAGGGAAAACAAGTGTGAGCTGGATATGCTGTCAATGTGGAATAGCTAACACTTCATCACATCATAGTGTAGATTTATCTGAGTATTCATCAGAAAACTTTTTTTCTCCACTATCAGAAAGTCGCCAAAATGTCAAGCAAGCACCAGAAAAAGATCATATGGATAATCAAAACACCCCACGATCCATCTCATTAGCATACAGGAAAAAACCAAAATCATCAACACCAACTAAAGATCAAGACCAACTACTTAAACCAGAATCTTATACCGAAAATGATCAAAACCTACAAGTCACGGATCATGATATATCACAACTGTCTTCAATCCACACTAACGCATCTATGATTAGCAGTCATGATAACAGCATAATTTCTGACCCGGAATCATCTTTGATCTCAGAAACAGAGCATCTACCTACCAGTGAGGTTAGCAATTCTAGAACTACTGACTCATGTGACTCATATTCAGACCAGCAATCTACAAACTTCAATTTTCTGGTTATAAATTTCCAAAGCATTCGTAATAAAAAGACAGACCTATACAACATCATTTCATGCATGGAACCAGATGTAATAATTGGAGATGAAACACATCTAGACCAAAACTTTCTAACGTCAGAGATCCTACCATATGATATACCACCTAACCATAAGTATAAAATGTACAGAAGACAGAAAAACACTAATAGATAAAGGCGGAGGTGGAGTAATTATTATGACAAAACCGACATATGATTGTGAGGAATGCCCAGAACTTGACACATCATGTGAGTTGAAATGGATAAAACTGACCACACCAAGAAAGGACTTGCTGCTTATAGGTGCATTCTACAGAGAACCCAAATCAAAATTAGAAGCTCTTGAACAACTAGACATATCACTGGCACGAATCTCGAAGTTGAAACAATATAAGAACTGCAAAATATTTCTTGGAGGAGACTTTAACCTTGGGGACATCAGCTGGAACAGCGGAAGCACGATTACTGGTGCTAGGGACAAAGTACATTGCGATAAGCTTCTAGAGATCATCAACACTCATGGACTAGAGCAAGTCAACAACATTGAAACTCGACAAGGGAGAACACTAGATCTAATGATTACATCACATCCCAACTTAATACAGAAATGCCATACCTGTCCACCTATTGGAAAGAGTGATCATGACATCTTAGCAATAAAAACCCAGCTAAAACCACCAAAACCATCAAAAACATCAAGAAAGGTATACAATTTCAAGGAAGCTAACTGGGAAAAGGCTGAATCCAACATGGAGAATTTTTGCAAAACTATTATCACCGAAGCTCATAACACATCTGTAGAAGGAAAGTGGAAGAAATTTAAAGAGGCAGTCTTTGCAGTAATGGACTCTTGTATACCAACAAAGATCCTAACCAAAAGAGCTGATATACCATGGATGACAAGGGAAATCAAAAGAATGACACGCAAGAAGGACAGATTGTACAAACAAGCAAAAAAGCATGGTCCCAATAGCAAACAATCTACTGACTTCAAGAATTACAGGAAGATTGTAAGAAACGCACTACACTGCTCTTACCATAGATACCTAAACAATCTGCTTGACCCAGAAAAAGACTCAACATCTAAGACTTTCTGGAAATACATCAAAAGTCGGAAACAAGACACTATGAGCATTGGTACACTTAAAGAAGGCGTCAGCATTGCGGATACCCCTCTTCAAAAAGCAAACCTGCTGAATGACCAATTTACATCTGTATTTACCAGAGAAAACAGAGAAAATATTCCAGACAAGGGACCGTCCCCATTCCACGCAATGAAAGACATCACTATTACACAAGCTGGCGTAACAAATTGCATTAACAGACTCAATGAGAGGAAAGCATCAGGACCAGATAAGATACCAATCACCTTCCTCAAGAAAATGGCCAACACCATCACACCCGTTCTTACCTTGATCTTTCAGCAGTCACTTGATACTGGTGATGTTCCTGATGATTGGAAAAACGCGAATGTTGTACCCATCTTTAAGAAAGGTTACCGATCAAAACCAGCGAATTATAGACCTGTCTCCTTAACAGCAGTGGTATCAAAGATGCTAGAGCATATAATAGTCTCCCAAGTCATGGACCATCTAGACAACCAAAACATTCTTCATGAAAACCAACATGGATTCCGAGCAAAACGATCTTGTGAATCACAACTACTCATGACAACTGATGACATTGCCAAACATCTGAACAGTGGGAAGCAAGTTGACATGGCCATACTTGACTTTTCGAAGGCTTTCGACAAGGTTCCGCACCATCGCCTGTCAAACAAACTCCATTACTATGGAATACAAGGCACAACACAGAGGTGGATCAACAACTTCCTTACCGACCGCCAACAGCAGGTTGTAGTCGACAATGCCTCATCTAAGACGTCACCAGTCACATCAGGTGTCCCCCAGGGAACAGTATTAGGGCCAACACTTTTCCTTATCTTCATCAACGACATTGCCGATGATCTAACTTCAACAATACGCCTTTTCGCAGACGACTGTGTAATCTACAGACCAGTCAATGACAACACAGATAATGAAATTCTACAAGACGACCTCAACAAATTAGTACAGTGGAGCAACATCTGGCAGATGGAATTCAACATCAAGAAGTGTGCAATCATGCAGTTTTCAAATACCAACAAGAGAAAACCCTTTAACTACACCATGGAAGGGGAAGCACTGGAAACTGTACACCACCACCCATATCTCGGGGTAGAACTCCATGACAACCTACGGTACAACCTACACATCGACAATATTTGTAAGAAAGCAGCTGGCATACTAGGATTCTTGAAACGTAACCTCAGACACTGTCCACCAAAAGTCAAAGAGAGAGCCTACCAGAGCCTAGTTAGGCCCAAATTAGAGTATTCCACGCCTATCTGGAACCCACAATACACCACACAGATAAAACAGATCGAGCAAGTACAACGCAATGCTGCTCGGTTTGTTCTCAACAAACCATATAATCCGGAGAAACCAGAGAGTGTTACATCTATGATTGAACAGCTGAATTGGAACACCCTACAGCAGAGAAGAACTATTGCAGATGTAACCATGATGTATAAGGTAGTCAACCACCTAGTAGCTATACCATCACACTACATACCACCCAAATCAACGTCAACAAGAACTAGAAACAGCCACAGTATGAAGTTCCTGCCATTCCATTGCCGTATCAACACATACCAGCATTCATTTTTCCCTAGGACCATCACTGTTTGGAACTTGCTACCAGAAGCAGTTGTCTCATCACCATCACTGGAGGCCTTTAAGACATCCATCCAGGGACAACCTCCGTGGCAGCCAACAGTACTACAGATGTAAACCGGACCCGTTCCTTGTACAGTGTTTATACATGTTTGATTTTAATCACCAGTTTATTTTTTCTATTTGGAACCGCACCTTTCTTTTCACGTACATCGTTCCCCTCGTTGTAAATGTCCAGTATGGATTTAGACGAGTATCCTAGTTGAAGTTGAAGTTGAATGATACCTAAACATGTTTAATATCTAAACGCTTAGTCTAGTAAAATTGTAAACATGTCTAGTGATGAGACGCGCTAAAAAAGTGGGACAAGAAATGCGTTTAGAAATACGTTTAGGATCTAAACGCTATTTTTACAGGGGTACCTTTAAACTGAGAAACGCAATCGAAACGCAACGCAACGAAACGAAATACAACGAAACGAAACGAAATATAACTAAACGAAACGAAAAATAACGAAACGAAACAAAATTTTATAAAATGTAACGAAAAATTATTTGTTGACTTTTTGTTTTATAAATTTTCAATCCCATTTGCATTGGTTATCACAATCTAGTCTTGTAAATGTCGAATATCGAAAATTTATGTTTTTTAACTTTTGTTTTGTGTTTTTGATAGAGAAGTCGCTGGTCTAAGAAATGCATATATCTTATTGTCGACCATGAACAATTTGAAATCTGACGACAGTCAGAAAAAAATTAACGTTGTATGATTTAACAAAGAAAATGACAACTAGTAGGAGAAAATGGCAGACAACAGTTTAGAATTAAATAGTAGTCTACTATTTACTTATATTTTTCTTTTCTTGTATTCAAATCATGCATAAGTAAATTGTTTCGGACTGTACAATCAGATTTCCATACCTAACAATAGCCCGAAATTCCCCGTGTTGTTTAGCGGCCAGCAAAATCATTATGGAATAGCACGTACAGATTTTTAAGCAAATGATGTCTATGATATACTGATAACAAAAAAGACAGTGTTATGACGAGCGGACCGAACTAAACACCACTACATACCTTCCGCCTCTAAAGCGGTATTACATTTGTAGATTTAATGTACTTAGCCCTTGTAGCTTTGCATGGCTAAACCTTTGAATGCTGGCCTAATTATATTCCAGATTTTATAATTACTGACGGATTTTAGTAAGTTTGACCAATGGACACAATTCAGCGTGTCAAACCCGAAATGGGAAATAGAACAAAATTTTTGGATTACAACATATAGTTATTATTGGCTCGTGAGAAAGTCACATTTGTCCTCGTCAGTTTAAGAAGCCGTACCAAAGAGACTGACCATATTAACTTAAAAAGGATCTTGGTATTTTGTTCTCGTAAACATTTTTCTTCGCGTATAGTGCATGCAGAAAACGGGTCTTTGCAAAATCATGATACTGATGCATGTAGATGTACTCCAATGTTAGAATACCGGTACTTGTTGTGCAATTTTTCCTTCGGTCATCTGAGAGTGAACATCACACAACTGTACTTCTTTCAAACTTCTTATTCATCTTCTATTCGAGACCTAAATATCTCAATAAAAGAGGAAAGTTTGGCTTCATAAAACTTGTTTTATCCATCATTTCTTTTAAAGTGAATTTTACAGAGAAGATAATGACATGTGGAATAAGTGTACGCGACAAAACCTACAACATTGACAACAATTTAAAAACTCCCCAACGTAAAACGACCAGCAGCTTTCAATGTAACCAACGGTCACTGCTCGCTGTTCTACAATTCGCCCTGGATTGAAATAACTACACATGATTCAAGCCGAATCCTAAAGTGTCAATGAAAGAACCCCTTTTTGACAAAAAAAACAAATAACATAAAAAATCGACAATTACAAACATCTTTCTGGCTTTGGACAGGCACATTAAACTAGTTAAATCGATCAGGAACAATAATATTGCTCACTTTCTCCTGGATGCGTTTGCCTTTTTTCTTTTGTTCTTTGTCAGTAAAGATTGGTCAACCGACTTCGGTAGTTTTTTTTTAACAAACTATAAATGTAAAAGAAAGAAAATGTCATAAAATCAAAATTCTAATTCGTTAGTCTTATTCCAACAGTTTATATTACGTAAAATTTTGTTTCGTTTTATTTCGTTTCGTTATATTTTGTTTTTTTCGTATTTCGTTTCGTTTCCTTATATTTCGTTTCGTTTCGTTGTATTTCGTTTCGTTTCGTTGCGTTTTGATTGCGTTTCTCAGTTTAAAGGTACCCTTTTTACAGTGTACATGGTGTACTAAGTGTGGATCAGTACATACATGAATAAAAATTTTATAATATATAATCACTGTACATGATTCTTAATAAATAGTATAAAACAAAACAATGTCAGGCCACTTAATTAATTCGTTTGTTTACGAATTTTTGCCATGACAAAATTTGGTAGGAGAAAGAGATAATAATAAAAATAAAATTGGGATTGTGATTTTTAGTTGTTTAAAAAGTCAAAGTGCTTCTAAATTTTCTTGACTGATGTATTTTTTTTATTTTAATTGTATTAAAATGTATACATTTAAGTATTAAAGTCTATTTGGAAGGAAACAGAAGTAAATATTATCACTGATTCTCATAGTTTTTTTTCCTTTATTTTAAAAAAAAAATTGTCTAAATTTAGGTACAATGTTGGAGAAAATAAAAAACAATCACCAAAAAAAACATTTTAAAATTTTTTTTTTTGAGTTTAATTTAATTTAATTTCATCATGACATGTCATGTCTCCTTTGATACTGAATCATTCACTGACACTGTTGGTAAGTTACATTTTGTTTTTCTTGACCATTTTAGGATGCCATAAATAAAAGAATACAACTTATTAAGACTACTGATTTCAAGTTTGCGATCATGACCTTTTCGTTTATCAGTGAAATATTGAAAACGAGTGCTTGAGTAATGTAATGTATCTGTGTTCTTCCTAATGAATGACATTCTATATCCTCTTGAGGTAATAACTAAGCCAAAGATGACATCTTGATAAAACATTTTTGTAAGCATTTGTTTTATGTTCTGAAATTCACCCTCAGATCGGTATCTTCCTGGTTTCATTTCAACTACCAATGGAAAAACACCAGGGTATTCAGGCAAGGCAACAAACAAATCTGGAACTACAAACCCTGATTTTATTTGAGAATGATCCCCTGAACTTGTGATGCTTAACATGTCCTCCAATGATAAAACTGACATTTCTGATGAGCTGGAGTTTAGAGTTGGGCACTCAAATGATGCATTAAACTTATCCATGGTAGCCTGATTCTCAATATACCCAATTATGGTTTCAAGATAGACATTGGTTTTGGAATGTAGAGGTGGTGCCTGACACTTCACTCTCCATTCTGACAGATCATCACTTTCCATTAGCATTTCAACCAAACTCTTTAACCATTCTTTGGCTTCACCATTCTCAAAATCTGTTTTCATGGCCGCAATGAAGTCTGCGATGTAGCATTCAACTTCTACAATAAATAATGGAAACTATGTTATGTTTCTATAAGGTTGTTCGCCAATCTCATTAATGAGTCATATTCACTAAGGCCAAAATTAAACAAGAGGCTCCCAGGAGCCTGAATTGCTCACCTGATCTACAAAGATACACTAATTTTAAACAAATTATGGTGCTTAACAGCATGCAATTTAAGTTTTTTAAATACAAATGTATCTCGTATAGCATAATGATGTGAGAGGAGATGCGTTTGAAAAGTGGGATAAAAAACACTGAAAATGGTCGATTTGACACTTTAAGTGTAAAAACTCCTACAAAGAATGGTCATAGGACTTTGACTCAATTATATTATTTGTAGAACTTGATGTGCTTAATCATATGCAATTTAAATTTTTCAGATATCTTGTACAGTTTTCAAGATAGAGGGTTAAATAATTGCAGAATTTGGAAAAAATCCAGGACAAGAGGCTCCCAGGAGCCTGAATCGCTCACCTGACTAAAACGTTGATGAAGTTACATAAATTTGTAGATACTGATTTGCTGAGCAATATGCAATTTAAATTTCTAAAATATATTTGATAGTTTTCAAGATAAAGAGCAAAATAAGTGCAAAATTCACAAAAAATTCAGAACAAGAGGCTCCCAGGAGCCTGAATCGCTCACCTGATTTTTTGCCACCAATGAACTCGGCATACCACTATTACCTTATAAATAAATTTTCATCAAAAACGGAGCAAGTTTAATTTTCGGTCGGAAAATGGCAGACCATCAAAATCAGATCAAGTTTAAGTTTCGGCGGGAAATGACTGCTAATTTAGGAAATAGCCAACAATAAAAAATTTTCGATACCAAAATTGAACTCTGCATATCACTATTACCATATATACCAATTTTTATCAAAAACAGAGCAAGTATTTTTTGGCGGGAAAATGGCAGCCATTTTGAAAATGGTCGACGATAAAAAATCTTCGATACTGAAAATCAGGCCTGGGGTCATTAACAATAAAAAGCATTACATTACCATTACTTTACAATTTTAAGCATTACATTACATTATCATTACTTTTTTCTCTTTCTGTAATGCATTACATTACCATTACTTTGCTTAAGTGTAATGCATTGCATTACACATTACATTTTGATGCACAATCAACATTATTATTGAAATAAAGCACTTTATAAACATATTTTTATATCACTATCTGAATACAGAGCTTCTCTGAAATATAAATTATTTTTTAATTTATTTTAATACCGGTAATATGTTAACTTGGTAAGTGTTAGGTTAATTTATATTTATTTATAAAAAAAGACCCATCATTTGTTCAACATGTTTGACAAAAATATTTAAATATTTTTATACTTTTAATTGTCATTTCTGTTTTTACAATTATAATCATCAGACATATCTAAGATTAAATTCTTTGATTTATTGTCCTGCCATAAATTGTGATCCCCAATTAATGAACAAATCTAATTGTTATAAAAACAAATTAGTATAATAATCATGCCATTGTATATGCCCTGGGGCAAACACCAAGTAGGTGATTTCAAATAAAGCTATTTTAAGTGCATTTTAGAAGATTTTATTTTTCATTTTTGAATAGGGTATTTTCAATTTTTCTTGCTATACTATACATGTATATAGACCTAAATCAGTGCCTTGTGGCATAGTGCTCACTTTAAGCAATAAAAACCTTTTTTTATTAAAAAGTATAATATATAATGATAATATACATGGCATGTTTTGAAGTTTGTTTTTGGCTCTCTTAAATTGCATCCAGGTGTATAGGCTGGACAGTGTCTGCATTTAGCCTTAAAATGTTCTTGTGGGTCTTGTGGTAAACTATTTGGTAAATCTTACAGCTGTATAATATGCTCATGGTTACTGTTCAAAATCTCAACCAACAATGACAAACATTATTTTAGAGTAAAAGAAACTCACTTTGAAAAACAACTCACATTCAGCTAAGAATTGTACATAAGATACTCAAAATTTTTTGTAAAAGGAATGCCTGAGGAGACTGTATAAGAAAAACATGAAAAAGGTCAATAGTTGTATTATTAAATGATTATAATTTATTGGATTAAGGGATTGATTGACAATATTCTGTTTAAATCTTATAATTGTTATCAAAGACTATTTATTATTTTTTTACTCATTAAAAATGTACAATATAAAAGAAATAATGCAATGTAATGAGTGCATTACATATTTTTTACATATTTAATGCATTACATTCCATTACATGTAATGCAAAAATTGTGCATTACACATTACTTTGCATTACCCGAAAAAATGTAATGATTACAATGCATTTGCATTACCCCAGGCCTGCTGAAAATGAACTTGCCATACCACTAATACCTTATAAATAAATTATCAATGTAGTTTTATCTTTTACTAACTTTGTTTTAGTGTCTACTTTTTATTTATTTATTAGTTATAATTTTGTTTTAGTTTCGGTCTTTTGACTTTGTTTTATATTAAATTTTATTCAGTTATAATATCTTGTTTTTGTCCCGATGATGGCTGCAATATCGCCGACGGGACAATAAGCCAACAACAATCAATCAATCAATCAATCATCCAAATCAAACAAAGTTTAATTTTAGGCAGGAAAAGGGTGACGGATTATCTCCCTTTTTTCAGATTTTATTGGCTAAAATAAAACCACAAATCCGATTTTCCAAAAATTTTTTGCAGATGGTAGATCATTTTTGTAAAAACTATACCATAAAAAGAATTTACTTTATTTCAGCTCGTTTAGAAAAAATTGCAAAAAATCAACTACAATTTACCCCATTTCTATTTTTTAGCCATGGTGGCCATGTTTTTTGACGAATCAAAAAACCCCACATCAGTTCTAAGCACCAAATGCTAATAAACAGCTGTACCAAGTAAGAAACAAATTACATTAATGGTGTCAGAGGAGTTAACGTTTTTGATATAATAAGAAAATACAGTCTTTTTTGACATTCTAAGGGGAATAACTGCAAAAACGGTTGGTCTGACAACGTTGGCCCTGTGACAAAATTTGTAGATCTTGATGTGCTTAACACTATGCAATTTAAATTTCTCACATATCTTATTTAGTTTTCAAGATATTGAGCTTCAAAAGTGCAAAAATCATAAAAAATTCAGAAAAAGGGCAATAACTCCTACATGTACATGGGTTGTTGGATCTTCATGAAAATTTCAGGGCAGGTAGATCTTGTCATGCTGGTCACTTCTACCCTATGCCAGAATTTTGATATCTGTAACCGATTTTGAGTTATTTGCAAAAAACTGCAATTTACCCCAATGTTCTATTTTTAGCCACGGCGACCATGTTTTTCGACATATCAAAAATCCCCACATCAGTTGTAAGCACCTAATGCTAATGAACAACTATACCAAGTTTGGTTGTGATTGGACTTATGGTGTCAGAGGAGTTAACGTTTGAAAAAGTTGACGGACGACGGACGCCAAGTGACGACAATAGCTCACATGACCCTTCAGGTCAGGTGAGCCAAAAAGGGCCATAACTCCTACATGCGTTTTGGAATCTTTTGAAAAAATTCAGGGTAGGTAGATTTTGAGATGCTGATCAATTTTGTTCCCCCATAAAAATATTGATATCTGTGACTGTTTTTTAGTTATTTGCAAAAAACTGCAATTTACCCCTATGTTCTATTTTTAGCCATGGCGGCCATATTGTTCGACAAATAAAAAATCCCTACATCAGTTCTATGCATCTAATGCCAATGAACATTTGTTCTAAGTTTGGTTCCAATTGTACTTAAGGTGTCAGAGGAGTTAACGTTTTTAATGTTATAAGGAAATAGTGTGAAAATGGTCAATTTTGACATTCTAAGGGCAATAACTGCTAGAAGCAATAATTTGACAAAGTTGACCCAATTACAAAATTTGTAGATCTTGATGTACTTAACAATATGCAATTTACATTTCTAAAATATCTTATATAGTTTTCAAGATATACATTGTAGAGCATAATAAGCGCAAAATTCACACAAAAAAATCAGAAAAAGGGCAATAACTCCTACATGGATTTTTGAATCTTTTTAAAAATTTCAGGGTAGGTAGATTTTGAGATGCTGATCAATTTTGTTCCCCCATAAAAATATTGATATCTGTGACTGTTTTGGAGTTATTTGCAAAAAACTGCAACTTACCCCTACATGTATGTTCTATTTTTAGCCATGGCGGCCATATTGTTCGACAAATCAAAAATCCCTACATCAGTTCTATGTACCTAATGCTAATGAACATTTGTACCAAGTTTGGTTTCAATTGCACTTAAGGTGTTAGAGGAGTTAACGTTTTTAATGTTATAAGGAAATAGTGTGAAAATGGTCAATTTTGATGTTCTAAGGGCAATAACTGCTGGAAGCAATGATTTGACAACGTTGACCCAATTACAAAATTTGTAGATCTTGATGTGCTAAACAATATACAATTAACATTTCTAAAATATCTTGTATAGTTTTCAAGATATATAGCATAATAAGTGCAAAATTCAGAAAAAGGGCCATAACTCCTACATGGGTTTTTGGATCTTCTTGAAAATTTCAAGGCTGGTAGATCTTGAGATGCTGGTCAATTTTACCCTATGCCAGAATTTTGATATCTGTAGTCGTTTTTGAGTTATTTGCAAAAAACTGCAATTCACCCCTATGTTCTATTTTTAGCGAGCACAGCTCGTCAGTGGGCACTTTGTGCCCGCGAGAGCGGAGAGCTCTACGGTATTTGTTACCGCGAAAAATTTGCCTAATGCTGATTATGATTTTTCATGTACCGGAAATGCAACTGGTGCGACGTGAATTTTATTAATGCATCTTAAAAATATAATGCGTTTTAATCAGAAGAAAATATACTTTTTTAAAAATAATATAGTATAATAGTAACGAGCATCTTAATTTATTTGCGATTAAAATATAATTTACATTGAAATACAATGCAGTAAATAATGTGAGGTGACGTCATCATTTTTGCTTGAAAATTTGGAGCCTATAGTCACACGCTTTATTGCGCTTTTTTGCCGAAAGTTAATTTGAAGTATTTGAAACACACTTGTGCATAGATCTAGAAGGGATATCGGACTCCCGGTGGAATATCGTTTTTATTTCGTGTGAATTTTCATAAATCACCCCCCCTCCCCCCAAATAAAAAAACCCCAAAACTGATTCGTCACCTGGAATAATCATCCTTTTCAAATTGCCGAATTTGCCCCTGAAAGAAGTTAACATTCTTTTATCTTTTATTGTCTTATATCCTTTCACATGAAACCATTCATATATAAACATGTAAGCATAAACTTTTAGTCATTATGCTGTGCTCGCAGCTAGGCAATGCCTAAATCATATTAGCCACAGCGGCCATGTTTTTTGAAAAATCAAAAATCCGTACATCAGTTCTAAGCACCTAATGCTTATAAGCAACTATACCAAGTTTGGTTACAATTGGACTTATGGTGTCAGAGGATTTAACGTTTGAAAAAGTTTACGGACGGACGGACGACGGACGCCAAGTGACGGCAATAGCTCACATGACTTTTCGGGTCAGGTGAGCTAAAATGAGCAATAACTCCTACATTTGTTGTTGGATCTTCTTGAAAATGTCAGGGCAGGTAGATCTTGAGGTACTGAACATTTTTGTTTCCTTCAAAAATTCTGATATCTGTAACCGTTTTTGAAATATTTGCAAAAAAACAGCAATTTACCCCTATGTTCTATTTTTGGCCATGGCAGCAATGTTTTTTTTTGTCAAACCAAAAATCACTACATCAGTTCTAAGCACAAAATACTAATAGATAATTATACAAAGTTTGGTTAAAATTGGAAAAATGGTGTCAGAGGAGACACATTTGGAAAATTGGATGAAATTGCTGAAAATGGTCAATTTTAACAGTCTAAGAGGAAAAACTACTATAAAGAATGGTCATAGGACTTTGACCCAATTATATCAATTGTAGATCTTGGTGTGCTAAATCATATGCAATTTAATTTTTTCAGATATCTTGTACAGTTTTCCAGATAGAGGGTTAAACATAATAAACAAGTGTGGACACTAAAAGTATGTCTCGCCTGCCGGCACCATCATTGAAATCAACCACCTTCAACATCTAAGTTCATGGAGTTACTGAACCATCAAAATGTGATCAGGGTCACACGGCATGGGGTGCGTAGCATAGACCATAACCCCAGCTGTCTATATACCAAATATCAGAAGCCTAGCTATTATACATGTATTTTTTTCTCTTAAATCATTGTCCACAAAAGTCTTACAAAGTACTAAGCTTTTTGGCCCGAAATAACATCTCTAAGTTCACGGAGTCACTGAACCATGAAAATGGGGTCAGGGTCACACAGCATTGGTTGTGTTGCATAGAACATAACCCCAACTGTCTATATACCAAATATGAGAAGCCTAGCTATTATACTTTTCTCTCAAATCATTGTCCACAAAAGTCTTACAAAGTAGTTTTTTGGCCCGAAAAAACATCCAAGTTCACGGAGTCACTGAACCATAAAAATGGGATCAGAGTCTAACGTCATGGGGTGCGTATCGTAGACCATAACCCCAACTGTCTATATACCAAATATCAGAAGCCTAGCTATTATACTTTTCTCTCAAATCATTGTCCACAAAAGTCTTACAAAGTAGTTTTTGGCCTATTGTAACCTATTGAAAATTGTCAAAGTCTTTCAACCAGAAAATCAAGGTCAAGGTCAAATGATGAGGTTGCAGATGTACTAGGCTACCACTGGGAAATATGCATACCGAAATTCATCCACCTAGGACTTATAGTTCTTGAGATATGAAGGTGCTCATAAAACCTTACCTAGCCCATTATAATGTATTGAAAATTGTCTAAGTTGCTCAACCGGAAAATCAAGGTCAAGGTCAAAAGATGAAGATGCAGATGTACTAAGCTACCACTGGAGCACACTATTACTAAGTTTCATCGACCTAGGACTTATAGTTCTAGAGATATGAAGGTGCTCATAAAACCTTCCCCAGCCCATTACATTGTATTGAAAATGAAGTCACTCAACCGCAAAATCAAGGTCAAGGTCAAAAGATGGGGATGCAGATGTACAAAGCTACTACTGGGGCATATGCATACATTGTACCAAGTTTCATCAACCTAGGACTAGTTCTTGAGATATGGAGGTGCTCATAAAACCTTACCCAAGATTGTTAACGCCCCCGTCGTCGCCACCGCCGCCGGTAAAGCAATACCTAAGTCTCATTTTTGCTTCCCAAAGGCGAGACAAAAATACTATTTTTCATAAACAATTCAGCAGTGGCTATATGTACACAGTGAAACAATTCAGCATGGCAAGGGTTAATGGAGAACCTGTTATAATCATGATACATGTATATATATTTGTAAATGGATGCCAATGACAACAATGAAGGTGGACGGATAGACAGTGATGACAAAGGAGAATGGGTAATACATAAACTACATGTACCTGCTGAGACCTTGATTTTGTCCCTAATGCCTAATGACCAAACATTTTGCCACTGTTCAATGCCATCGATTTTCTCGTATCTAAACTGCATCTCTTCCATGAAGGCATTGATTTCATCCCATGGTTTACCAGGCAATTTAGGCCATTCAAACTCTTTCACATCACTTTTAACATGGTCCTTAAACTCTTCAAAAGTGTATTCATTCGTTTCTATCCATGAATAGTGTGTTGATTTGTCAATTTCCACTTCTCGAGTTAAAAATTTAACATGTCCTATCTCGTCTTTAGTGTTTGGTGGACAAACTATTCTAACAGCTAAACCCCTCTGATTGTAATTAGTCATCCATCCCTAAAAAAAAAAGGTAGTAATAATATGTGTTTACACCAGATTTAATAATATCACCAGAATTTTGATAACTGGCTACATGTACAAAATGTATGACTTGAATATAATTTAGAAACAATAAAGAAAGAATGTGTCCATGAGACACCGATCCCATCCGCTCAAACGGTCCAGCCCTAAACAGGAAGTAGACGTCCGAAAGGTCTAAAAGGTCAGATGTATAGTTGGTCATGCTGAACCATCCTACCAAGTTTCAAATCATTCGCATGTACGGTTTATGAGAAAAGTTTGAAGAAAATTTGTATGTCCATATATGTCATTTTTTATATCCATCGGGCCCTAAACAGGAAGTAGAAGTCAAACCGGTCTTAAAGTCGCTTAGGGCGTCAATTTTTTTTATACAAAAAGGGCAGGGCGTCAAAAAATACAGCAGGGAGTCATACCACGCTAATTTGGGCTCCAGGAAACACTAGAAAATAACAGCTTGTTTACATTTTGTACAATGTATAAGCTTTTTAAGCTTTTTTAGGCAATTGCTGCTAACAATCAGTTAACTTTAAACGGTCTTATATGAAACCATAGATATATAAATACATGTATTTATATATCAATGACGATACTGACTTGACGGAATTTTCCCAATGTTACTCATTGATACTGACTTTACGGAATTTTTATTTAAAGAAAATGACAATAAATTAGGCTCACAAATATTAAATTTAAAAAATCACCTATGTAAAATTAACTCTCTACTCGAAAAATATAGTTTAAAAATTTAAGAGCGTTCTATAGGATCTATATTTAGAGCGGAAAATCATTTGATTTATGCACACTTATTACACATTTATGTCACTGATACACAATGCACAGATATCTTTCTTTCAACTAAATGAGCAGTTTTCTATAGCCAGGCGTCATCGAGGCCTTTTAACATTTTTAAGTGAACATATTATGATGCTGGGATATCATCGATGTGAAAGAGATTTGTCGTTCGTTCATAAAGGGCATTTAGCTTTGAAGCGACGATACATCCGTGGAGGTTGCCATACTTGACCTGTATATTTGTTACCAATGACCTATATCTCATCAAAGAGAATCATGGGAATCCCACCATTGAATAACAACCACCTTTATGCTACGCATTAAATTATACATGATGTACACACGAAATATAGTCCATATTATTTATATCGAAGATATAAAGTTTATTCTTCGATGAAAGCGGTAAAGACATTTTATCGCCTTAACACATTTAAGCAATCAAACCACGAAATGTTTGATAGAAGCTTCAATTAAAATAGGCACTGGATAGATTTACCTGGAAAAGTAACAATAAGAAAAAAATTATTGTTACCTGACACCGGAAGAACGGAGTAAATGGAAACCGTGTAACGGGAACGGACCTGTTTTACATGTGAAGTACACATTTGTCCTACAATGTATTATTACCCGACGTTATTGTTACCTTATTATGTTGAAAATTTTGCATTTAATTGTTTAAATTTGTATAGTATTTTAAGAATGATTTGGAATTCTAAAAATACGAATATCTTAATAAAAACAAATAATAATGTATTTGTAATTCGAAAAGGGGGGGTACACTTATTGGCTTCTTTGGGATATAAGAGTGGGTTACAGGTCGATTTTGCAGACAATCTACGCGAAAATTTAAAAATATTTGGAGAAAAGGGGGGTTCTTATCCCTTCTGTATTCGCCAATGCAAGGCTAAAAAAATATTAATTCAAAGCATCCGAGATTTCCGTTTAAACTGAAGGGGAAAATTTTCTCATTACACTTGCATCTGCCATGAGGCCAAAAAAAAAAAATATGTGAGTTTGGGGTAACATGTAAAAAAATTCTAGGTAGGGTAGGTATTTTTTTTTTATATTTTTTTTTTTATTTTTTTTTTTTTTTTTATTAAATGATATATTTTTCAGGTCGGTGTTGATTTAATTTTCGAATTAAATGTCTGACAAATTGGTGTATCTATGTGGACTTTTGTATAAACCATGTATATTAAAATTCTACTGTTCTGGTATTGCTTCATGTATTTCTTGTATTTCCAATAAAATGCTTCTATATTCTGCTTTTAGTCATTGTACAGTCACTGCTTCATTTTAGGAATAGCTTCTGTATACATTTGCATATGTTGCATGTTCTATATAAAACTGTATTTCTTATCCTGATACAATACCATGGTGTAAAAATGTACATTCAATGGTGTTCTATTTTAACCACTTTATATATCAAAATAAACAAGCATTCTGAGAGTATTGCAAAACAATACATAGTCCCCTACCGGCCTCATATTTCAGTCACTGGTAACAATTTGTCATACAAATGAATACCTAAACTTGATCAGTTTATTATCTACAAGGAACAATAAAAAAGTGTAGAAAAAAAAATTGCAATGGATTTAACTTCAAAGTGCCATAACTCCCATAACAATTTGTGGACCGGCAGGAAACTCAAAATTAATCTCTAACTCATCATGGTAAACTCACATACCAAAAATCAGTTCATTATCTATAAGCGTTTAGAAAAAAAGTGCGGAAAACTGAAATTTTAGTGAATTTTCAAAGTTCAAAGGGCCATAACTCCCATAAAAAATTGTGGACCGGCATGAAACTCAAACTTGATCTGTTACTCATCAAGGAAAACTCACATACCAAAAATCAGTTCATTATCTATAAGCGTTTAGAAAAAAAGTCATGAAAGTGTGGAAAACTGAAATTTTAGTGAATTTTCAAAGTTCAAAGGGCCATAACTCCCATTAAAATTTGTGGACCAGCACGAAACTCAAACTTGATCTGTAACTCATCAAGGTAAACTCACATACCAAAAATCAGTTCATTATCTATAAGCGTTTAGAAAAAAAGTGTGGAAAACTGAAATTTTAGTGAATTTTCAAAGTTCAAAGGGCCATAACTCCCATAAAAATTTGCTGACCAGCACGAAACTCAAACTTGATCTGTAACTCATCATGGTAAACTCACATACCAAAAATCAGTTCATTATCTATAAGCGTTAAGAAAAAAAGTGCGGAAAACTGAAATTTTAGTGAATTTTCAAAGTTCAAAGGGCCATAACTCCCATAAAAATTTGTGGATCGACACGAAACTCAAACTTGATCTGTAACTCATCAAGGTAAAGTCACATACCAAAAATCACTTCATTATCTATAAGCGTTTAGAAAAAAAGTGCGGAAAACTGAGGCGTGACAGACGGACAGACAGACAGACGGACGGACAGACAGACGGACAGAGCGCAAACCTATAGTCCCCTTCGGCTTTCGCCGGTAGGGGACTAATAAATGCTGGAATATGTCAATATTAAAGAATGTATAGACATGTAATTTACACATGGTTTTGTATTAGGATATTAAGGTGAATATTTTAATGACACTTGCTTTTTGTAGTATATGCACCTTTTGATCCTTAACCAATCTCTGTAGTATGCTAGTTAGTTTATAACATAACTGCATGTTGGGCGTTGTAGTGCACAACACGTATGGATCATTAACCAGACTCTTCCAAGCACAATGGAAACTGGGGGTTCTAACTAGTGCTGCATGTTCTTTCTTTTGCACATAAAACTATACAAGGTTATATTGATGACTTTATATCTCCATTTTATAAGTAAATTTAATAGAAAATAATGAGATGTGGAATAAGTGTAGGCGACACAACCCCACAATATTAAAGCGGAAATTTAGAAACCACAATGAAACACAGCCAGCAGCCTTCAACATCTATTATAACCTTTATACTGCTATTATAAAGTGTACTATCCTATAAGTATTTGTCAAGTTTCATCAAAATCTATGCATCGAAAAAGACGTACTGAAAAAGATAGACAAATGTCAGACTTTTGTATTTATACACAGACACTCCTGTTCCTAAAGAATACCCTAAACTGTGTAAAACTATGTTCATGTTTTTAAAAGCAACCATTTATTTCAGAAACATTGAAACACATTTTTGAAATTGAATACTAAACCATTGACATTTTGTCCATTTTGTCTTTAAACTAAAAATGTTTTATATTCAGAACTATTCTAACGTTTTTAGCCTTTCCAAACGGTCTAAGGGTGGTGTATTTGTACCCTTTCCTGCTACATTCATTACAACGAGGAAATACACTTTTAAATTGTTTTTTAAGATCTGTGTCGATTTCAGCACCAAATGCTCCACAATAGAAACATACGTCTAGTCGGATGTCAGGCAGATTTGAACTGTAATATGATGTTTCCATATAGCTAGAACAGTCTATATTAAGTCGTACCATTAGTTTCGGCAATACTATGGGCCTGGAAAAAAAGACCAAAAAAAGGGGGGGGGGTGGAAGAGAAAGATTATGGTGTTGGCCAAACTCATTTTATTGGAAATGAGTCATGCACCATGAATCTTGAAAGATGATAGATATACCTACCTGCTAGTTTTTTTAATTGGTAAAGATTTTTTGTTTGCTTCTGCACTTTGGGTCATCATCAATTCAAAAGCATTCCGAACTGGAGGCTGTGCAATGGTTGGTGCACCTTCATCTTGTCCAGGTTGTTCAGGTTCTATACATTTAAGTCTCATATATTTAGTGTCAGGGAAGGATTTAAAAATAATCCCCATCTCTGCTTTGTAAAGATCTACAAAGTCTACATCTAGGTTTGTCCATGGTCCCCCTTCTTTTGTTGATAATGATATCTCAAGCATTTGACTAGGACAAACGTACATTCCTTCAAATTTTTCAAAGGTCTGATCATGTTTCACTACACTGAAAATTCTCTCCTCCGGTGCATGTTTGCATTTTAGCTTCCAAATATTTACAACGGAAGCCATGCCCAATAAACATTGACATGCTTTTCTACCTTCGCTGTCAATTTAAAACGTTTAAAACAAATTATTGATTTTTTGTCAGTAAAGCGCAATGAAGACTTTGATAATCTCTGTACTATTTTATTTTTATTTCTCCTTAATCGGAGCACCTCCAGAAACCACGTTTTTACCGCGATTTTAATTTTTTTTTTAATTTTTACAAAAAAAAAGTAGGATCGGGGGCATTTCAGCAGGTAGGGTCGGGTTACCCGAAACTCACATATTTTTTTTTTTGGCCTGAGGACGAACATTACTTCTAAATTACATACGAAATATGTCTCTTTTAATGCTGTAATTCAAGCAATTTTTCAATTGCCTAAGTTTTCCCCAATTCCTCTAGTGAATAACGCAATTCTAACTTTTCAGGTAACAATTACGCGCGGTAACAATAAGAAAAAATATTATTGTTACTTCCATAAAAGCAGGTCCGGATCCGTGACACGATTTGTACTGTAGTTTGACTTCCAGTGTCAGGTAACAATAATTTATTTTTTATTGTTACTTTTCCAGGTAAATCCAGGTTAAAATATTGTCTAGCCAGCGATTTACTACATGTCTAGATTTTATTATGCTGCGGCAAAAAAGCTAGCTGTTACAATGGGCCAGCAAGCTCTGTCCATAAATCAGGCCTGTCAAGACTCGCGCATCTTGCAACCAAATTGGCAGCATTTTTATTTGATCTTTTGGGGTCTCACTATTTAGTGACAAGAAGTGACAAGAAGCGTCAAGAAGCGTCAAGAACCGACAAGAAGCGTCAAGAACCGACAAGAAAGATTTTTTTAACGACAAGAAAGATTTTTAAAGACAAAAAGTCAAAAAATAAATATTTTTTTATTAATTTATGATAGTTAATAAGATTAAAAATTTTCGTCACCAGTGATTAGGATAGGTTTTCTGTCTTTTACAAACATTTTGTGCTCATTAAGAATATGTTCTGAAACGCTGTCCTCTATCAGAGTTTCTTGTGCAGAATACACATGATTTGTCTCTGTTATTATTTGAGTCAGTGGCTCATTTCAGAGTAATATCTTTTCAACTTGTACGCCTTCAGACAGAAGACAAGTATTATTGGCGAAAGTTTCTAATTTATTCAATGATAAAGCATAGTCAAACTCATTTGCTGTTTTGCAACATTCAATGCATATATAGTCACAATTTTACTTTCATTAATTATTGTAAATTGTGCTTTGTTCTGATTCTGGCATCTGCTGTGAAACCATGTTTCACATTTCTCACAATATACACACGAACGTGTGCAATTTTTATTGCATGTACCTACCACAAGGGTACATTTTGTATTTTTTATTCTCTTGCCCAAGGAGAATATGATTTGGTTTCTCTTGCCCAAGGCGAATCAATTTAATTGATATTCTCTTGCCCAAGGAGTATATATTTCTTTTCTCTTGCCCAAGCCGGAGAAAATTTAGTTTGTGTAACTAGTAAACTAGCTGTATGTGCCGATACAAGAAACACCGTGCTAGAAACGTAACACTTTCTCTTGCCCAAGGAGAAATTGTATTGAAAAAGACACGCAGATTCTAGCACGAAAAATGCAAGAATCTTCAAAGTTGATAAAACCAAATCTTGAACACGAAGTCTATCGTCATTGGTTTTTCTCCTTAAACCAATGAAACTTCTACTCAAAACATGCAAAGAATATACAAATGATTAATCCAAGATAAAAGTAAAATTAGAGAAATGTTACAAAAAATGCAAAACATGAACGCTTTTTAAAAACAACAGAAACAATCTTCAAAGTTTTTTTTTAATTTCTATACCCTTTCATCCTATTCTACTCAAGTTTGTTGTTTTACCGCGACTATATACTTCGCGGTTCTTCAAAAGGAACAATCAAAACAATCAATATGTGTGCCGTTAATAATGTTGATTGCTGTTTGTAAAATAATTCAATATGATTACAAGATCATAAATGATCATGAACGGCGCGTGTAACCAATCAATCATATGACCACTTTCTTGATTGGTAATTAGCGTACATTTATCTTTTTTACTAAACAGTTGCTGGGAATTTAAAAAAAGAAATTTCTTCCTTAAATCATAACTTGAAGTTATTCATTATTATTTAATAAAAAATGTTCGTGTTTAATATTGTTTGTATTTTTAGCTGAGAAAATCATATTTAATTATTGTCTCAGTCTATAGGAAACCCGCATAAAAAGTCCCCTTTTTTCGTTTTTTTATGAATTTAATTTAATATTTAACTTTTTGAATAATTCTTGTCGGTAATTAAACTTTCTTGTCGCTTCTTGACGCTTCTTGTCGGTTCTTGACGCTTCTTGTCGGCTCTTGACGCTTCTTGTCGCTAAAAAGGGAGACCGGGCCCCAGTTTCATAAAACATCTCAAATTTGAGATTTCCTCAAATCCTTCCTCAACTGAGATTTCTTGCAATTTCATTGGTCAATATTTGAGTTCAGGAAAGATTTGAGGAAACCTCAAATTTGAGATGTTTTATGAAACTGGGGCCTGATCTTTTGTTCTTTGCATAATTTTTTTACCCCGGGTTTTTACCAAATCTCACGCATGGTCATCTCAAAAACTTGACACTGACAGGCCTGAAAAATGACTTACAAACTTAATATCTCGCAAGTCTTCATCATATGCCCGGTCCACATGGTGTCTTTTTGTCGAGTCTGATGTATAACACTTTCCAGACCATGACGCCATCATTACACTATGTCCCGATTCAAAAAATGGCGATTCGTAAACCATGTGATAACGTCGGTCTCCCTACTTACCGAAAAGAAGCTTTTACCGACAAGAGGTTTAAGTAATAGTGTAAAATTCAAGGTTTTATAAAGCTTTAACAACGCTTTACATTACATTTTCATTCTGTAGATAAAGTAGGGTTGATATTAGCTGCAATAATGTAGCTCCTGTGACAGACTTGCGTCTCGTCGGAGCTACAAAGTGGTCATATTTAATAGTCACAATGGAGCAAAAAATAATTCACTAAATCGGCTATTCAACTTTTTAAATAAAGTTGAATTGTATTTTCAGATTTAAAAAAAAACATAGATTCTTCAACCTAGTTTTCACGATAGGTAGTTAGTCGCATCTTATCACGTGATTTTCGTGTCACATGATCCTTATTTAGGGCATTCTAACGCAAAATGGCGGACGAACGAATGTACAACAACTTCGACAATATTTACAGTCGCGTTTGGTGTCATCATCGAAGCAAAATAAGAGAAAATTGGTTGAATTAGCAAAGTATGCTCACGAACTAAAGCTAGATGTTCTAGAGCAGGATGACTACCAGGATTTATGCTATGAAAGAAGGAAAATTAGTTTGAAAGATGGATCTGTGGAAATTGCACCGGACATCTATCTTCTTAGTTCCGCACTCAGTCACCATTGACTATAACGTGCCGTTAAGGCCATTAAGGCTTGGGAATCTAATTTAAAGGAAATCCCGAACATTGATATAGGTGACATCATGATTTATTTGCTAAATGTATGTGAGTGGACAGTTGATAGACTCAGGAGATACAAACAGGACAATGGTTACAATTTATTTTAAAAAGAAAACCATATAACTGATGTACATTATTATAGCATATTATATCATGTTCTTGTAGTCATCTTATATTTGCTTTCTTATTTGTATATGTATGTCTTTGTCACAAACTGTACATATGTTTAATGACAAATAAAAGTTTAATTATTGCAAAACAGTATGTGACCATTTGTATATCACAGGATTGTGTGTTCCAGAGACAAAACAGGCTGACAATCCCTACATGACTTGGACACTTGTAGACTCAACCGGTTGTATTAAATCCAGTGGTTGCAAGTGTGTTGCGTAAGTGAAACATTCTGCTACACACTGTACACTGCTCATTATTAATATAGAATATATTGCAAAATGAGGTCTATATGGGTCAAGCACATCACTTTCAATTGTTTGCTATATAACGATATTTCAAGGAGTATGACCTCTCATCAGTAGCTGGCATTTGAATCAAAACATTGGAAGGTCAAAGACCAAAAACTTGAAAACAAAGCACTTAAAATCAATATCTTTGAACAAGGAAGCCAAATACACCACCAATGATATTAATTGTTAAACATGCATGTGCATGAAATTAAAATTCATACATTTGTACGTATACATATACATCATGTAGGTGTGTTTATAATATTAATTTATGCTAGTCCTTTTGTGTCAGAGCCAGTCATGTACACTTGCATGTTATTATGATGTTAAGACACAATATTAACATCTGGTCATGCATAACATACATGCATGTACAGGAAAGGTTTTATTATCAATGATTATATTGCAGACTATTCCATTTAATACATGCATCATGATCAGTTAATTTAAATATATTGTTTTCAATATATATTTCAGGGATGACGGTAGCTGCAAGCATGTTGTTGCCTTATTGTTTTCTTTGAATTCATTCTGCGAAAGACATGTAGACAGGCATATTCAGGTTGGAACTGATACTCAATGTTCATGGGATAATGCCAGGGCAGAATCAAAACCTGTGCAGATAGATGATCTGAAGTACTATGCTAACAAAACAGACCTCAAGCATACTTTTACGCCAGTAAGACCGAAAGACACTCATTTAAGTAAAAGAGAACTTGAAGTACAGGTAAATTTATATTTAAAAAAAAGTTCATGTAGGCCAATATAAAATATTTCTGGATTCTCATCCCCTCCTGTCTTCCACCTTCCTAAAAAATACTTTTTGTGGCAAATTTTGTTAATTTCTCTCCCAGTTTCTTTTAAAATCACAGCTTTTTCTCTAAATTAAATATTTCAAAAAATCTAACTTGCCAGCCCACCCCTATTTTTACAAAAACCTGGATTAAGCTTATGCTTATCCTAGAACACTGATGATGTAGTGTCCCGTAACTTAAATAAGTTATGTTATATAAAATAGTTTGCATACTTAACAATGTCATTGAGTGTGTTTCATTATAACAAACCTGTAGTCATTTACCATTGCTGACTGCTGAGTGAATTATAAGGTTTTTTTTTATTTTTCAGGTATACAATCTCTGTAAAAGGACCTCAACAGGATTTCTTCATACCGTGGATCCTCCTTCTGATGAATCCTCAAGTGAAGAAGAAGAGGAATTAAAATGTTTTGAAGATATCGTTAAGGAGGCTAAGGCTTCAAACCAGGACTTTATGAGCATTATCAAAGAAGCTTATGATGATGAACACATTAGCAATATTGAGAAATATACAGTGGGTCAGTCGGAAAACCCAGAATGGAAAAAGCATCGAAATTATCGTGTGACAGCCTCAGGAGTGTACAGGGTGATACATTGTAACTTAAATATCTTTCTAAAGATCATTATCTTGTTAAAGATTTTTTTGGAACAAACATTGCATTTCACACGCCACATACTGACTTTGGAATTAAAATGGAGCAGGTTGCTAGAAATCAATATTTCAACACTTTTAAAAAAAGTCACAAAACGCCTGAAGTAAGAGAATGTGGTCTATTTGTATCTAAAGATTATCCTTTTATAGGTGCAAGCCCAGATGGGATCATAAAATGCAAGTGTTGTGGGGAAAGGCTACTTGAAATCAAATGCTCATCAAAGTACCAACATTTGAAACCAATAGAGGTTGCGGACTTAAATACCTATCATGTGTACAATGACAACGGTGAGGTAAAAGTGAAAAGGACATCAACTTGGTATTATCAGATGCAGACACAAATGGGAGTGTGCAACAAGAATCAATGTGACTTAGTCTTTTTTACACGAAAAGGAATATCTGTTGAAACAATTTATTTTGATGTGGAACTGTATCATTAAATTGTTGATTTTTGCCAACTCTTCTTTGAAAACTGTCATTAATAAATTTTTAGATGAGCAGACATGTACTTTTTATTTATTGTATCATATTCTCTTTATTTTCTAGCATCAAATATGTAGTATTTTCAAGAATTTTTAATAGGAGTGTTAACAATGGTATCTGAGGAAGCAAGAAAAATGATAACAATATCGATGTACAAAGGTATATTTACTGTGTGTCTGTCTGCACAATTTGACCTTATTGACACTTTTGTAGAGGTTAATGAGCTGAACATTTAAGCTGAAAAAAGTTATTCTCTATCTGCAATATTTAGCATTCTATGGGCAAAAAAAACACTATTTAAGGCTTCTAAAGGGCAATAACCCCTATAAGGGGTTATCTGACAACTTCCATGTCCCATGAAACAATTGTAGAGCTTTTAATGCTGAAGAAGAAGTATGCCTTCAGATTTTCTCTATCTCTTTACACTTTTTAAGATATAAGCCTGTTCTATTTTTAGCCATGACAGCCATTGTTTTTTTTTAGTGACCAAAACACAATTTGGGTGCAAGATACCCTAAGGATCAACCATACCAAGTTTCATTTAATTCTGTTCAGTGGTTTCAGAGGAGTAAATTTTTGAAAATTGTAAACAGAGGACAGTCAATAACGGACGGCAAGTGATAGTAATAGCTCACATGGACCTTCGGCCTTTGTGAGCTAAAATGTACCCAAGACCAAGGAGATAAAACAGGGAAACCTAATCCAGCGACGAATATTTCGACCATGTACAACGAAAAAGTACAAGAAATAAATTTTGCTACGCCTGACTCATGTTTCTCTATTCAAGACTCATCACAGGTGCTCTACCAAAAATATTCAATAAACAAAATTTCAATGTCAGACAAAAAAATAGTAGGAATTTTTGTTAAATTTGTCTGTCTTGAACTTTTTAAAAAACATTAAATGGAATGGAGCCAGTTTGCATATTGTTTCATTGACTTTTTTTCGGATTACAATTTGGCTTGAAGACAATAATTATAAGTGTGACATATTTTATTTTTTCACCAATGGTTTCTTTAAATTGCATATGAAGGCAGCTACTATCATCATAGGATTTGCAAGAGCCCGTTGTGTCCATCGAAAATTTGAGAAAGCATTTTAAACTGTTTCAATCTCTGGATAGCCTGTTCCACATAAATTCTTACATTTGCAATTTTTCTAGTTTTTCTTATGTCTGATGCTGATAAATGTCTTCCTTTCCCATAATTACACTTCCTTGTAAAGGGAGGAATGTTCAGATATGCTCCAATAAGAGGTCACGAATAACAAACCCTCTGTCCGCCATTATTTCATCTCCTTTCGAAACTAAATCTAAAAATCCTGAATGTTCAGTAACATAGCGGTCTGATGTATTACCACCATAAAGCTTAGAAATGAAATTAAAACATCCATTTGGAGTTATGCTTACTAAAGACTTGTAGGTGTTATGTGACTTATAATTGCTATAAGTCTTACTCTGGGTAAGTATCAAAACCAATCCCTAAATCATCAACGAAAGACCCAATTCTTGACATAATACAGTTAACACAGAATGAGAGACAAACAGAGGCTTTGGCAAAATTTCCTGGCTTAGGACAGGCACATATAAAATGTGGCGGGGTTAAACTAGTTTTTTGGATCCAACCTTCCCCCTATTGGTAAGCATGCAAAAAGCATACATATAAAACACACTGTAAAACTCAATCGACAAAAGTTCAATTCAACAAGAGAGAACCTAAGACAAAATACTGTACGTAAACAACAAGACGTGGAGGAACTCTCTTGAGAACACTCGAAGTTACTTACAACTAGCTAAGAAGCATTTATCGATTGATGTAAAAGAATCAAATACACGAATTCTAAATCCGACACCCCACGTCAAAACAATGAATGATTTAAAGTTGCATCACCACACAGAACCGATATATTTGACCGCTGTGGTGCTTAAAAATAATACAGTGGATAAGAAGTGAAATTTTAACGTTTTAAAGTTACTATCAAGCTATCAATATTTCTACCAAAACATGCCAAATGTAACGATTTTACTAAAACATTGAATTCGTATCCTTTTTTCAAAAGCCTTTTAAGCCAATTTTTAATTTCCATAAGGTTGTTTTTTAATTTTTGTGCTTTATAAACTACATTACCATAAAAATCAGGATGAGATATTCCTTTAACAATCAGAAATTTACGTGTACAGTTAAATTTTTCGATGAGATGTCCATATTTATGTGCAAATTTTGTAAAAGATTTGACTAATTTGTGGTATCGGTAACCTTGTTTTAGCAAATTTTCTGTAATAAAACGGTTTTTATCATTAAAATCAGACACATCACTGCAAATGCGAGCATACCGGACTAATTGTGAAATGTATACCCCGTAAGATGGAGCTAATGGTACGTCCCCTTCAAGAAATGGAAAATTAACTATAGGGAATGAAAAGTCATCCCGTTTATCATATACTTTAGTGTGTAATCTACCATTAATAATGCTTAAGTCCAAATCTAGAAATGGACATCTACTGTCGGTCAAGTTTGATTTATTTAGTGTTAATTCTTTAGGATATATATCATTAATAAAATTTGAGAATGTGGGGTTGTTTAGAGCAAGTATGTCATCTAAGTACCTATATGTATTGTTAAAAGTTTCGATAAGGTGGTGTTTGTTTGGATCTTGTTGTAGCTTGGCCATAAACTGTGATTCGTAACAATATAAAAAAAGATCAGCTATAAGTGGAGCACAATTGGTTCCCATTGGAATACCAATGACTTGGCGATATATTTGTTTACCAAACCGGATGTAAATATTATCTAAAAGAAAGTTTAATGCAGTAATTACTTCTACGTCGGTCCAATTAACATAACCTTTGTGGGTTTCGTTACTAAAAAACGATTTACTAAATGTTTGTGAAACTTTGGAACAGATGTAGTCACTTTTAGATTTGTCAAAGCACTAGTCTCGATCACCCAGACCATAAATAGATATATTCTCGTAACCACTAGAGGTCAAGAACAGAAGCAAAGCATTGATTAACGCGGCAGTTTGGTACCTCATGGTAAAACAATAAGAGTGAATCGAGGGGTAACACCACAGGCCCTTGGGGTACAGTTTTACCCTCTTTTTCTGTACAACCTCCCAGAAAAAAAATATTTTAAAAACATATTGTTTTGTCTATTTTCATTCATTTCTGACCATAAAACGACTGGAAAAAATTAATGCCCTCTGTTCACTATCAAATATTTGCCCGACATATTTTGACGGCTTAGGTTCTTGGGGCTAAAATCCAAAAGCAACAACATGCAAGCATGTTACGTGTTGTTTGTTTCATTGTGTGTTAGTCTGCTTTGTTGGAGATTGTCAAAAGGGGGAAGATTTGACCCACAACATACAGACAAGCCAAAAACAATATGTATCTCCACCAGTGGGTGAGACATAATAAAAGAAATGCAACATGTAGTGGACATATATATTGAAATGCAAGATGTAATGGACATAATAACAAATACAACAAGAGGCTCCCAGGAGCCTGAATCGCTCGATCACCTGGTCTAATTAGCCCATATAATCATCTGCAAATACCACACAATGGGAACTATTATAGCATTTCTCTTTCAGCTATAGTTTTCATTCTATAGGCCATAAACACCATCTTTTATCTTTTAAGGGCCATAACTCCTACTAGTTTTCACCTTAAAGCCGCCATAACCCCTATAAGAGGCCATCTGACAACCTCGATCCTATGGAGACATCATTTGCATGTACGGTTCTTGAGAAAAGCTTGACGGAAATTTTGATAGCCATGTTCACATATTTCCAAAACAGGAAGTAGATGTCCGACAGGTCTGAAAATCGCTTAAGACGTACAGTTTGTCATATTGAACCATCCTACCAAGTTTCAAATCATTTTCATGTACAGTTCCTGAGAAAAGCTTGACGGAAGTCATGTTCACATATTTTCACATTCGCCCAAGTCCCAAACAGGAAGTAGATGTCCGACAGGTCTGAAAATCGCTTAGGACGTACAGTTTGTCATACTAAACCATCCTACCAAGTTTCAAATCATTCTCATGTACAGTTCCTGAGAAAAGCTTGACGGAAATTTCATACAGACGGACGGACATGAGTAAAACTTAATGCCCCCTGACATGTCGTCGCGGGGGCATAAAAACAGCCAGCAGCCTTCAACAAAGCCCGCGGGCGCTGCTCGCCGTCTTGCGCTTGGCCCAAGATCACAACATGATGCAAACAAGTCGAGTACAGTCCTGAAATAGTCAAAGAAAGACCCCCTTCTTAAACATAGAACAAAAATACATAAAAAGACAATTACAAACAAAATCTTTGTCAGAGGATTTTGGCTTAGGACAGGCACAAATAAATGTGGCGGGGTTAAACTAGTTTTGTATGGAAGGGGATATCCGCCATAAATGTGTTCATTTGTTCTTTGTTAATGTGTAGATTTGCAATTCCTTGCATGTTCAATTATTTCTTTTTTCAGTGTAAATTTTGAGAAGTACAATTACCCACTTGGTAGCCTGTATTTACCGTGTGTTTTATTTGTTTCATGTAGTTTCGTTTATGGGTACTTTACTGCTTTTATAATTGTTAATTTGTTCTTTGTGTATTAGTCAATTATTTCCCTCTCAAAGATAGTTTACTTATATCTTTTTTCGCTTATTGTAACTCCTGAACTTAATTATTCGTTATTTGTATTTATAGCGAGCATAGCTCGCAAGCGGGCACGAAGTGCCCGTTCGAGCGGAGAGCTCTACGGTATTTGTTTCCGCGAGAAATTTGCTAATGCTGATTTAGATTTTTTATGGTCCGGAAAGGGTTATTATTTTTACAGGTCCGGAGTGAATGCTAAAATAATTTATAAGAAAAGAAATAATGCTTAAAAAAATAATAAATTGCGCTTTTTACAAGAAAATAATATTCTTGAAATAATAAATACACATAAGCTGCTCGTTTCGTCTTTGTTATATGCACGTACGAAACAAACGTGTCTCGAAGCTTAATCGCCCCATACCATCTCGCCCCAAAATAAGCAAATGGAAATATTGGAAATTAAATGATAGCGATAGCCCTGAATGTCGACATTTAGAACAAATTAATATGAATAAAAATTATAGATGAAAAAAGATTGTTAGAAATGGAAAAACTTGTTTACCAAATAAACTTATGAATTTTGTCATTTTACACATTTTTATTTTTTCACATATTTTCTGGCTATGCTCGCATTTAGGCAATGCCTACTCCATATTATTATTTTTTTCAAAATTGTCACGCTTACAAAGTACGCATTAACATTTTACAAATGAAGAAAGAACACGTTACTCATGAGTGATTTTGTACCGGATGTATTGTCGGCCAGTCAAACAGAGAGCACTAATGTAGAGTAGAGAGGATAATACAGATGTAACAAAAACTTAAAAGTGTTATCTCTTTATAAACGCTGTTTCTATTAAGTTTAGTAAATCTGTTTGTTTTATACATAGCCGGGCTTCTCTTCATGTAGTTTCTTAGAAAACTTTAACGAAAATTTTGCATATATATCCAAGTATGTGTAAAAACCTAAGAATTCGGTAAACAAGCATTAGATGACTCACCATAAATCATATGGTACTCATGGTATTATAGGATAAAGCTACATTTATATCGAAATATCAGACCTATGGGCACTTACATGACTTAGTTGCTTAGAAGTCTTCTTAAGATAGAAATGTTGATCAAATATCTTAAACTGTCGAGCTTTGATGTACATGTTTTTACAGTATAGCACCATTCAAGTTACCGAAATTCTTTTTACAGGCAAGTAAAGGAGGGCCCGCCCCCCACTTTTTGTGGAAAAATTTGGTTGAATATAAAGGAAAACATTGAAGCATGACCAAAGTGGTCCCTCCTAGCCAGTCAGTGGGCCCCTTTGGCTAATTTCTGGATCCACCACAGTGACTGATACCTATATACCAAGTTTTATAAAATTTGGTTGGGTTGTTTTAGTTTCTAAGAGAAGTTGAGCGGAAACTAATTGAAATGATTAACGAGGATTTCCCGCAATTTTTTTTTAGGAAAAAAAAAACAGAATTCACTCCAACATTTGAGGATAAAAATTTCCGGCTAATATGCACAAATACACATATCGTGTACTGGCTACACATCGAGTTTCATAAATTTATTTTCATATGCATGAGTTGAGGGGAAATATATTATAAATGAGGGTTATGAAAAAGTATAAGTTTAAATGGTAATAAATCCCACAAATATCTGAGGAACGAAATTCTCGGTTAATTGGCACAACTATACATATGGTGTACTTGCTACATGTCAACTTTCTTTAAGAAATTGAGCGGAGTAAGTGTGACGGACAGACGAAATGACAAATAGACAGACGGACGGACAGAATAAAAAAATATGTCTTCCCACCAACGTGGGGGGGGGAGAGAAAAATTAGCATAAGAAAATCAAAATACCTCGACTGAAATAATAGTCGCTTGACACCAAGAAATGCCTATTTCTGTTAAGAGTAAATTAAAATGTGTCCAAGGATAGTTTCTTTTGTGTGTCTTATATGTTTAAGTTGAAAAAAAAAATCTGGGTACAGGGATTTAGCATAAGGTACAGCTAATAATATTTTTTTGTTTGTATGCTAGTTCAAGTAAATGGTCTTCCGACAATATTGGTGAAGCAGAAGGCGCACATTTCGAAGGATTACATTTATCAAAAATGTACTAGTATGTTGTCTCGAATGAATAACTGTAGGTTATATGGGACGTAAAAGCGAAGGCGAAAAATATTTTTAAATGATTTTCCTGCATTTACGAATAACATTGTCAGACTTGCAATAAATGCAATCAACATTGAGGTTAAACAGATGCTTAAGAATTTGTATTAACCTTTGGGACGATAAATACTTGTTAATCGAAAACTAACTTAACCCTGTAAGTGGACATTTTTATAAAGGCAGATGGACGAACGAACGAACATGAATATCAATTAACAGTGCAAAGGTAGCAAAGCAAATGATGACAACAAATTACGTGTAATATCAAGAAACTTTCTTAATTTCCTAAGCAACTTCCTCCTATACCAACAAGAATAGGGTCTTTCTCTATTATAGGGTAATTTAGATTTTGTTATTTTTTTCCTTTTTTTTGTCCCCCGTCGCAACGCGGAGCGAGGATTTAATAATGCTAGGCGTCCGTCCGTCGCACTTTTTTCCGTAACTGATTTCTCAGCTACCATTAATCCTAGGCTTTCAATATTTGGTATGCAGCTTCAGGTAGGGGTCAAAATCAAAATAGAAAAAAATTTCGTAGCAGATTTCTAAGCTTCTGCTATTCGTACGCTTTCCATATTTGGTATGCAGCTTTAGGCAGGGGTCCCATATGGTGGGATGGCTTACCTACTTCCTGTTTAACGAACGGACTTAAAAGTTTTTGCCACACGGCGGGGGACTCAGGAATTCCGTTCTTGTTGGTTTTGTTTTTGTTTTTGTTTGTTTGTTTGGTTGTTTTTTTCGGGGGGAGGGGGGGGGGTATGTGGAACCTGGGTTTTGTCCTATCATTGTTGATGCACAACCACTATCCGACCCGACACTTACCTATGTTTTGACGATTTACCATGTACAACACATTAAAATAAAGTTTGAGTGAGTAAATAATAACCTTATTACTATGAAATTTCTATCATTTGATATGATCTCAGATTCACATGCAAGTTTACTCCTCTCTACAAAAGTCGTTATTTCCCAATGTTTTGAGTTTAAAACCATTTATAATGATCTATAGGGCTTCTTAAGGATTAGAAATACCAAACTAGAAAATCTGTGAGTAGCTCTTCACAAATAAATACCATCGAAGATTAAATTCTAAAATAGAAGGTGCACATCTAGATTGTGCGAAAGTTTCACGTAAATCCATCGGGTTACGGAGGAGTTGCGGAAAAGAGATGGGTACCCTAAAGTGTAACGGAAGGACGGACGAACGGACACACAGTTAGATACCCCTATCCCTAATATCCACTCTCCATTCATAAGCGGGGGTATAAATATACTTAAGCTAAATGGAAACAACCTTTATTCAGGCTCCCATGTGCATACCATATGACTTGCGGTATTCTTTAAGGCATGTTCTCCTTGACTGAATTGATGTTGGTCCAATACGTGTGTGAAGTATTTCAACAGTGCATTTATGCACGATTTGTTCAGCGGCCTCTCATTCGATGCGGGGTCTGGGTGGCCGAGTGGTCAAAGGTGCTGGTTTAAATACCATGCTATTGATCTCTCAGGTGGTTTTTGAGTCCCACTTTTTACTTTTCGGTTTTATCTATTTATTTCATATTTTTTTTTGTATTTTATTCCCGGTCTTTTGACTTGGTTTTACATCCAAATATTATTATGTATATTGTAATTTATTTTTGTCCTGATGATGGCTGAAAGATCGCCGACAGGACACAAAGCAAACACCAATCAAACAATAAATTATGCAGAGAAAACACTCTGAAGTTTTTCTACGGCTTTTAATTCTCTCTACTCTTCCATAGTCCTCTCTGTTTTCTGTTTTGACAGGCCAGCAATACTTCCGGTACAAAATCACTCATGAGTAACGTGTTCTTTCTTAATTTGTAAAATGTTAATGCGTACTTTGTGAACGTGAAGATTTGAAATGTGCATGTTTAACCAATCATTAAAGTTGGGAATAACAATTAGCGAACAAAGATAATAGTAAACTAAAGTAAAATATTTGAGAAATATACAAAGAACAAATTAAACAATACTAGTAGTACTATAGATCAACAAAGTACCAATGAACGAAACTACATAAAACAAATAAAAACATGTAGAAAATATATTTCTCGAATAAATAATTGTCGAATTTACAATGAACAAAGAAATATTAAACTGAACATGTTAGGAATTGGACCTCTACTAATTTACAAAGAACAAATGAACATATTTCTGGCGGATATCCCCTTCCATAAGCAATAAGTTGTTCGTATTTGCAAGTACCAACAATAAAAGGCTACGCTTAATATACAAGCGTGAAATACTCAATCCTGTAATTTTTAGCTAAACAAGATTAATGTTGCACATTGTGTATTTCTTAGATGATAGATATCTGTTTTTATTAGCTCACCTGGACGTGAGCTATTGCCATCACTTGGCGTCCGTCGTCGTCGTCTGTCGTCGTCTGTCGTCCGTTAACAATATTTCAAAAATCTTCTCCTCTGAAACTACTGAACAGAATTTAATGAAACTTAGTATGAATGATCCTTAGGGTGTCCTGCTCCAAACTTGTGTTTCGATTTTTGATCCGTCAAAAAACATGGCCATCGTTACTAAAAATAGACCAGGGGGACAAACTACTGTTTTTGGCTTGTAAATCAAAAAGTATAAGAGATACATGAAATCTGATGCTACGCTACTGCTTCAGCATCAAAAGTTCTACAAAAGTCTCCATTTGGTCGAAGTTGTCAGATGATCCCTTATAGGGGTTACAGCCCCTGAAAGGTGAAAAATAGCATTTTTTCATGTTTTTTGCCTATAGAATGAAAACTATTGCAGATAGGGAAAAGCTGTTGCTTGCTTAAATGTTCAGCTCATTCAGCTCTACAAAAGTCTTCATAGGGTCGAAGTTGTCAGATGACCCCTTATAGGGGTTACAGCCCCTTACAGGCAAAAAATAGTGTTTTTGGTCTATAGAATGAAAACTATTGCAGATAGAGAAAAGCTGTTGCTTGTTTAAATGTTCAGCTCATTTAGCTCTACAAAAGTCTCATTAGGGTCGAAGTTGTTAGATGACCCCTTATAGGGGTTACAGCCCCTAAAAGGCGAAAAATAGTGTTTTTTGCCTATTGAATGAAAACTATTGCAGATAGGGAAAAGCTGTTGCTTGCTTAAATGTTCAGCTCATTAAGCTCTACAAAAGTCTTCATAGGGTCGAAGTTGTCAGATGACCCCTTATAGGGGTTACAGACCCTTAAAGGCGAAAAAAGGTGTTTTTAGCCTATAGAATGAAAACTACAGCAGATAGAGAAAAGTTGTTGCTTGCTAAATTGTTCAGCTCATTTAGCTCTACAAAAGTCTCCATAGGGTCGAAGTTGTCAGATGACCCCTTATAGGGGTTACAGCCCCTTAAAGGCGAAAAATAGTGTTGTTGGTCTATAGAATGAAAACTATTGCAGATAGAGAAAAGCTTTTGCTTGCTTAAATGTTCAGCTTATTTAGCTCTACAAAGTTTTTCATAAGGTTGACATCAAGACCAGGATTATGTCTATAACCTTATAGAACACTCTATTGAACATGCACTTGACACAGGGATAGAAAATATCCTAATTCTGGGAGATTTTAATGAAGATTATCTAAAATCGAACAGCTCGAAAATAAAGAATATTATCATTAGATATGATCTGGTTCAATGTATTACAGAACCAACACATTTTACAGAACACAACAGCTCATGCCTAGATCTTGTCATTGTCAATCGAGGAGACCTTGCTGAGTTTGTTCATGTTGGGCACTCCTTTCTTGACAATGAAACAAGATACCATTGCCCGACTTATGGCATTATTAAAATAAGCAAACCCCTGTCATCAACGTTTAAACGACGAATTTGGTTGTATGACAGATGTGACTTAAACATTTTTCGAAACGAACTCGCAAACTATGACTGGGACAAACTCATCACTGAAGCCAACGGTGATGTTGATGTTGCAGTCAAGTCTCTAACTGAGGTCCTGCTTGGTACAGCTATGAACACTATTCCAAACAAGATAATCACGGTTCGTAAATCAGACCCATCTTGGATGGACAATAGCGTTCGTAGGTCAATACGTAAACGTAAACGCTTACATAGAAAAGCGAAGAAATCAAATCTACCCCACCACTGGGATGCGTTTAAAAAGTGTCGAAATCAGACTGTGAATTTAGTTAAAAAGCGCAAAGCAGAATTCCATGACAGTCTTATCGCAAAACTCCGTACTGAAACTTTATCAATCAGGGATTGGTGGACGACAGCATCTCGTGTCATCGGTTTCAGATCTAGAGACTCTGCTGTCCCACCCTTGGATGATAATGGTAACGTGTTAGTAAATGACTTCGACAAAGCTGAAGCTTTTAACCAATTCTTTGCCTCACAATCAACAGTATGCGACGTGAACAAGGTGTTACCGGGGGACGTCTCTATACCCAACAGAACCTTAGAATCGATTGTTATTAGTGACAGCGATGTTAAGGACATCCTGCAAATAATTAACATAAAAAAGGCATTGGGTCCTGATGGTATTAGTCCTCGGCTTTTGAGAGTAGCCTGTGACATTCTAGCCAAACCTCTTTCTTACATATTCAATCTCAGTTTACATAACAAGTACTACCCCCTGTCATGGAAGCAAGCTAATGTGATTCCGGTATTCAAAAAGGACGATAAATCCAAAATTGGAAATTATCGCCCTATTTCATTATTGAGTGTTATAAGTAAAACTTTTGAAAGATGTGTTTATAAGTATGTCATGAATTTCGTTAGAGGTCTCATTACAAAACATCAGTCCGGCTTCACCATGAAGGATTCAACTAGAAATCAGCTCTTGTTCTTATCCGATGCATTTAGTAAAGCTCTTGACCAGGGTAAAGATATTCGTATAGTATTTTTTGATATCAGCAAGGCTTTTGACCGTGTTTGGCATAGGGGTTTATTATACAAATTACAAAAAATGGGTATTTCAGGAGATTTATTATCTTGGTTTGGAAGCTACTTAGAAAATAGGAAACAAAGAGTTGTTTTAAATGGTCATGAATCGTCATGGTTAGCTATCAATGCTGGTGTGCCCCAAGGGTCGATACTTGGCCCTATGCTATTTATTATATTTATCAATGACATTGTTGACGAAGTTCGGTGTAACATTAAACTTTTTGCAGACGACACTAGCATTTATGCTATAGTCGATAGTCCCCTTTTGGCATCCATCACTTTAAACTCTGACATGGATAAGATTAACACGTGGGCTAACAGATGGCTAGTCAGCTTTAACCCCAAAGAAACTGTTTCCATGGTAATATCTAGGAAAGTTGACCCAGCGTATCATCCGCCATTGAACATGGCTGGAACTATTATAAGATCTGTCGATACTCATAAACACCTCGGACTTACTTTTTCCAGCGACGGTAGTTGGAATACCCACATAAGTGACGTCATTGAAAAAGCCTCGGCTCGTCTTAACTTACTTCGTCGTCTAAAATTCAAAGTCGATCGCAAGACTTTGGAGTCCATGTATTTTACGTATGTCCGCCCAATCCTTGAGTATGTAGACGTGGTTTGGGATAACTGCTCGTAGCATTTGAAAGACCGTTTGGAACAGATTAATCTCGAGGCCGCACGCATTGTAACTGGGGCCACGAGATTGACCAGTCTAAATGTTCTTCTAAATGAGTGCGGGTGGGAGACTCTAAGAGAGAGACGAGAAAACCATAAACTTTTCTTGTTTCATCAAATGGTTAATAAGAATACTCCGACTTTTTTGTCAGATTTGGTTCCTCCAAATTTGAACCAAATTCATGCGTATCAAACTAGACATGCTTCTAACATAAGCTCGATTCCGACTAGAACTAGCTATTACCATAACAGTTTCCTTCCATCTGTTGTTCGTCAATGGAACAAGATACCTCCGGTAGTGCGATCCTCCTCCATTGCGATTCTCAAAAATTACACTAGAAAGCGTCGTGAAATTCCTAAATATTACTATACTGGTATTAGATTGGGACAAGTCTTACACACTCGTATAAGAACAGAGAGTAGTGGTCTTCATGAACATTTATACATGAAAAACCTTACCGACCAACCCTTATGTCAATGTGATCAAGTTGAAAGCTCAAAACACTTTCTGTTAGATTGTCAAAGATTTACACGTCTCCGTCAACTCATGCTTGTTCAACTTACTTACAACCCCATTACTATACATAAACTGCTTTATGGTGATAGCACCCTCTCTGATGATGAGAACTCAAAAAATTTCAAGAATATTCAAGACTTCATTGTAAACTCAAAACGCTTCTGACTCGATGCGTGTGGTTTATATCATGTATATTATGTTCTTCTATTGTTGAAAGTGGTTGTTTTGTAGTTGTTAAATTGTTCTTTTTTTCAGACTTAATATATCATTGTAGACATTTTCTATGTATAAAAGCCATTCTATATATAAGGGAGAGGAATTTGTAAAAGTGCTTGCACTTGTTTTCCGATCCCAATACTGATATATCAATGTAATGTATTGTGTATTTTCATGTTTACTGAATAAAATACTGTTTACACTAAGACCAGGTGAGCGATTTAGGCTCCTGGGAGCCTCTTGTATCAAGTATTTTTAAAGTATTAAAAAAAATTAAATTCATATTAAAAAGACAAGTTTTAGTCACTTAAAATGTTCTTTTTATCATTTTTAAATTTTTATTTACATCGGTGTCTTAATATATATTTTTTTATTTTTTATTTAGTTGATTACAATTGGCAATCAACACCGAAAACCGAAAAGGAAAACGACGATTCAAGCGGTAAGCGTCTTATATTAGGGAAATTACCAAAAAAAAATTCATTTACACCAACCACTGCACAAAATCACAGTGAACGCAAGGGAAATTTATCTGTTTGGTCATTGTTGTAATATTTTTTGGCATTTTTTTTTCAAATTTAATATTATACCGGTTTTCCAAGTTTTCTACTCCTAGCGTGTCTGATGAAGGTTAATCCAGAAAAGCGCTTCACACGCAGCGAAATTTTGCTTTTGTGTAAAAGGGTGTGATTTCCTAGGGCATCAGGAAATACTATTTTCATAGCTAGGATTCTTTATTAAACTAAACTCAATCTGTAGAACTGAGTTTACAATACAAATCAACACCACTACATCTCAGTACAGTTGCAAGATACTGGTATACAGAATATAATCCTTTATAAAAAGTCTTCTAATTTTCAGAATATGTAAATCCAAATATAATGTAAATCCATCCAAAAGTGAAATGTATGAAATGTCTATAAAAACTAAACTAAATATCTCTGCTATACTATTATAAATACTTAATATGAAAAATATGAAACTGCAATTTAGAATTTAAATCTCCATAAAGAACTTCAAAACTTTCAACATACGACTAGAATTATCATAAGAACTACTCAGAACTTAACCAATCAAGACATACCTTCAGAATAAACTGGACATAATAGAAAATCACTGTATAGAAAGTACAAATCCAAATAGTAGATAATCAATGTACCTTGGCGTAAGAATTAACACATATTAGATAAAAATATATATTTTATTAAAACAAATAAAATGACCCTATCACATTTGTTCATTTATTAAAATCATTTCAATATGTGGATCGTGTCTTTTTGGCACATATTCCATATTCTTTCGTTTTTAATATTTGCAATTAAAATCGAATAACTTTTTCATCCCGGAGCTGAAATCATTTTAGACAAATACTCAATCAATCAATCAATCATACTTTTATTTCCTCAAGTACATGAGATATATGAACAATTATATCAATATATATAATGCAAATAGTTACATATAATTATATAGAAGATAGAAAATGAATATGATATTTACAAATAATGAAATTATTCATGTAATATTAGAATCTAGGGTTGCTTGTATTAGCACAATCCTGGTTTATGCTATCACTCATAAGTCTTATTCGTCGGTTGTATTCTGCAGCGCATTGTACAACGTGAGCGTGACAGAGTTTCATAAAATCAAATCATCATCGTTGTCCTGTAAAGTGTTCGGTACTTTACCAAGTAGAATGTTGTAAAGAACATCCGGTGAGTACGAGTCGAGTTCGACAAAAAGTTCTAGATCAAAGTTTTCGATAATTAAGTCCCACCATATTTGTCTCAATGCTGTAGTTGCGTAGCAGGCACAGGAAACATGATTGAAAAAGTCTACGTATTGTCGATCACAGATTTTGCATAACATTGTTGAGCTAACACTTGGGACGTCCGTTAAAAGTTTGGTAATAAAAAAAGATCTCTTTATTTCATTTTCTGTTCTAGAATTCTGCCAATAATTTGCAAATGTCACAGTATCGTGTATTTCTCGAAATTAAACAAAGTCACTATCATTATTTATGCGGATAAGTGTTCATGTGGGTTATATCTGTAAAGTAAAGTTATAATATCTGGAAAATAACCAAGATGTTTACTAATGGGATCCATCAGATACGAAAACAGTCTATTTAAGAAGATAGCTTTTGATAAGTGTTTATTATCCAAATTGCACAGTTTTTGAAGAAAGAATAACTTTCGTTTATCAATCTCACTTGTGATAGGATGAATGCCTAGAATACTCTCACACATGTCTGAGCGTGTAGTAATCTTGAGCTTCAAAATGTTTTTGATTATCATGTGTTGGAATCGGTTAAGAGCAGACCAGTCTTGTGCTTTAAGGTTAGTCCAAAGTTCACAACCATACAGTGTAGATGGTAGGACAACAGAGAAATATAGTTTTACAAGTACACTTGGGTTTGTTGAGTCTGTGGAAATTCCACTCAGCGCAAAAAACGTATTTTTTCTTTTTTGACAGGCTTTAAGAGTTCTTTCGTGAGCTTTCAAGTTAGCGTTTAAGATAATACCAAGATGAGTAACGTTTTTTGAAATAGGAATACATTCTTGTCCTATAGTCCAGTTTAAGCTGGATGTATCCGACCTCGGGTTAGTTGTGAATATCACAATGTATGACTTCTGTGCGTTAAATGTGAATCGCCACATTCTTGAGAACTTGTAGCAGACATCAAGCATACGTTGTAACATAACGGGGGTTGTACTAATACAAACAATATCATCAGCTAATGAAGGGGCACAACTTACAACATTATTAACACCAGTATTTGAGTTTACATTCTGAAGATCATTTATTAAATCGTTTATAAAAACTAAATAAAGTAAACCAGAAAGAACACCACCTTGGCGAACACCTTCATTTACATGAAAAAACACAGACTGACATTGATTTACAATGATGGCACTATATGTATTAACATGAAGGTTATCTATCAATTGCCACAATTTACCTTTCACACCTAATCTATTTAATTTGACTAATAACCCTTTTCGCCACACTGTATCGAAGGCTTTTCGACTATCCATAAAAGCTACATATTCTTTACTAGACAACTCTAAGTTAAAATACACAGTTTCTTGTAAATTAAATGACGCAGTGAGACAACTGAGCCCTGTTTGAAACCCTTGTTGTTGGGGATTAGGAAAGTTCATGTTTTCTGAGACTTCATCCAGAATTCGAGAGTATAAAACACGTTCAAATATTTTAAGAGTACATGAAAGAAGACTGATGGGTCTGTAGCTATCCGGTAGGTGTTTCGGTTTTATTGTTGCCTTTATATAGGGCACAATAAGTCCATGCTTCCAGACTGTAGGTATTTCGGCAGTTTCAACAATAATGTTAAAAAGATATGTTAAAAACTTTATAATAGCTTTACCACCATACAGGATGTGTTCGTGTTGAATTCGGTCAATACCACTTGCTTTTCTACGCTTTAGATTTTCAACTATGTTGGATACTTCATCCTCTGTTATAGAACCACCTGGGAGAATATCACCTCGCACTAGAGATTTGTGAATAGTTTCATAAGTCTTTTCTACGTAATGCTTGTTTTTGGAGTCAAAGTCATTATTTTCAGTTTCACTATACAAGTCCATAAAGTATTCCTTGAAAGTCTCAGCTACCGTCTCTGGGGTGTTACCAAGTTTGTCGTTGTAAACTATTTCTGGATAAATTCGCTTTGACTTAGGTTTTGAACGTTTCATTAACTTCCAGAAGAGACGAATGTCACAATCTGCCGCTTCATTTATATCATCAATAGACTCTTTAATGAACTTTTCGGCCGCACAACGCTGGACATTTCGGAAATCGCTTTTAGCTTTTTTGTAGTTTCTGTAGGATTCATAGATCATTCCCCTCGGTCTGTCTTCATGTAACCAGATACGACGCATTGCCCTTTCATGTTTATGAGCGGCTTTTACTTCAGCAGTCCAGTAGGGCTTAAGTTTTGGGTTAAATCCACATTTGGGTATAGAATTGTCACTAGCTGAATGTACAGTTGTAACAAAGTGATTATAGAGTTCATCTTCAGACATGATATTGTCAGTAAGTGGTTCAAGGTGATCACTTAAATGTTTCTTATATTGTAAAAGTAAAGGGTCTTCAGCCTTGTGCCACGCGGGAAGACGGAGCATCTTATTCATAACACAATGTGGGTTACAGTTCAAACGGAAGACAGCTGAAACAGGTAGGTGATCTGATGTACTGCTAATTGACCCCTCATTAAGGACTTCATAAGAGATCAGTTGCCTCAGTGCACATTTATCAAATAAAATATGATCTAACATGGTTTGCTTTGTTATATACGTATAATAAGGCCCTTTGAATTGAAAATCAGAACCTGCACACTGAAGGTTATACTGTGATACAAAATTATACAACTGATTTGGTCTTGTTTACATGTACAGTATTAAGCATACTACAGCTAGCATTTAAATCACCTGCAATAATTACATAACCATAATTAATGTAATACGATAACAATGATTCTAAAAGATTCAACTCATATTTATAAGTGTCTATGTCCTCATCTGAGGGTAAATATGTTCCAAATATGTAAAAAGGTACAGTATTTGCATGGTTGCTTTAACTCAATGCCTACAGTACGATTTGATTGAATATCATTTATTTCACTTATACAAAATTCAAGAGTCGATTTGTATAAAAGGGCAACTCCGCCTTTTCCATGGAAGGCTCTATAACAGTTTGGCAATTCATCAGCTTTACTAATACAATTGTACCTGTTATCTATAGAAGACAAATATTGTAACGAGTTAGGTTTCAATTTGTGTTCAGTTATGATAAAAATATCACAATTTGACATTTCAAGTAAATCTGACAAGCAAACAGTTGAGGACATTATGCCTCTTACATTCCATGTCATAATATTAATACTACCCATAATTACCAATAGAAAATAAACTGTTGGAAACAACAAATACAATATATAAGGCTTAAAAAACATAATTTAAAGTTATTTGTTATCCTGTTCACCGTACCATTCGCGATTACTCAGCCACTTGCGACAACTAACACCTTTCGGCCAAAAATTTGGTTTTTCGATCAGTTGTGCACTGTCCACAGTAACATTCAGTTTAGCGGAGATGACGCGAGAATAGTCATGTTTTGGGTCAAATAGCCTCAAGAAAGTTGCAGAAACTCCGCGTTCGGTTAAATAGTTCCAAATACCATTTCTAGTTGATGAACTTGATATGCCATGTAAGTAATAACGTGCAGTCCGGTTTCTAGTTACACCGGTGAATGAGTCTTCGTTAATCACACTGACTTTCTCCGTTATTCCGTTTGTTCGAACCGGTATGTTGTATGTATTAGCGTGAGTACTTGTATTCGAATTAGCGTCAAGATCAGAAGTGTTATCAGACTTTGGGCTATTGGAGATCAATGGACTGGACAACTGTACAGGTGTGCGCTCAGGTGAAACGCGATCAGGAGTAACGGTCCGAGTTGTATTAGTAGTCACGTCTTCAGTAGTTTCTATAACTGGGGTTCTCTTTGGGGAAACAATGTCTGCATATGAGTTTGTAACTTTTGTTTTCAGGTCATACAGGCTTTTCTGAAGATTTACAAATAGTTTATTGTGACGGGAAAGTTCATCTTCCACTTTCTGTGAAGAGTTGTTATAAAATTGATAGTTGAATTCACCGACGGATTTTGACTGCTGGTTTAAGAGTTTGTGACTTGCATCGTATTGCGTGAATTTCCTATTGCAGTTTTGTGAAATACTGTCGACCTTTTCGACCAATTCCTTGAGTTCTACCTTCAGTTTATTGTTCTCTTTCTTTAACGTGTCTATTGTTTTCCTATTGTCTTTATCAGATTTTTCTAAGTCATTTAATCTCTGGAGTACTGTTTGTAAGTTAACTCTAGTTTCAACAGTAGACAAAATTGAATTGCAACTAGGACGAGGGGTCTCGTTTGCTTGTACGTTGCGAAAGACTTCATAAATGTTACTTTTGTCGCCGTTAAGAAACATGTAAAGAATGAAACAATCTCGTGCGTACATTTGTGTAGCGGTTCTTTTTGGTGTAGTTTTTCTCGTGTAAAGTGACCCTTCAGGACACCCTTCTTCTGATTTTACACGATTGCAAAGAATAGTGCGATACCATGTTATTGTATTTTCACACTCATGTGTAAGTTCTAAAAGTTTGGAAATGTATCTTTCTCTCGGAAGGTTTAGTAGCTCATTGTCTAAATAAGCAATAAAGTTTTGATCAGGAACGAACTCTTGGGATGACGGTAAGTATGGCACGCCATATTTATATTTATTCCTCTTTAAAGATATCTCATACGCTCCCGAAGGGAGCGATAATGGTAGAAATGTCAATATTCTAGTTGTACTATGGGCTCAATTTTCCTTCAACGTCCGGTAAATCACGCGCGGTTTCACGGACTTTCTGCGTCTTTTTAACGCTTTTTTCTATGAAAATTACTGACGTCATTAAGCGCACAAAGGACCCACAAGAAAAGCTACTTTGTTTTTATTTTCGAATAAGAATTTGTTTCAATTAATTGCCCAATAAACATTTGAAAACTTATTTTAGCTTGTTAAATATTTAAGGATACGTTCAAACTTCGGGAGCGTCACAGGTTTAACCTGCATCATATTAAAATTTATAAGATATCTCGTATACTTTATAAGATATCTTATTAAATATATAAGATATCTCATATAAATGGTAGTTTATAAGATATCTTATAGCGAGCATCGCAGATGCGAGCCCTACAGCATTGTGCAAGTTTTGAGATGTGCCAGAAATATACTGACGATAAAACCGGAACAGGTTTACTTTTACGGACTGAAAAAAAATAATAGGCACGGAGCAAGTAAATCAATCAACCCTCTGGGCTTATAAAAAATACATCATAATCTGTTATGCAAAAATATAAAAATTGTAATTCAAAAACAGTGATAAAACCCTCATTCATCCACTTGTTTATTTTTACACACATATTTTTATTTAAACACCATTCGGTCTTTTCCGCTGAAAAACGATTTTCCGGAAATTACCGAGCTATCTTTAGGCAACATCGTCCCATTGACTAGTCATACCAAATGCATGATACTGACCAAGATTTATTAAATTCTAAGTAAGATAGAATAAGATAAAGAAATACATTAATTTACTGAATAAAACCTACTCATAATAATAAATAAAATTAAAAGGTTCTTACCTGAAAATGAAAGAAGAGTCCCATTCTGTGGGGTTTCACTCACTTTCCTCAATCCTGCATGATATTTTTACTTTACCGTTTTTTCTGCCAGGTTTCTTAACTTCTGTTACCAATGCTTCAAATAAAACACTGATACTCAGAAAATCTCACAAAACCTGACAGAATCTGAATGTTGTTTTGGTCTGCTGAAGAAGCGCGAAATACTCTGACAAGGAAATGACGTCACGTAATCCATAAAATGGATAATTTCGTCCCCGCTTAATGTCGTCCCAGAATGTTACAGGATTTATTATTTGCAAAAATAAACTACTTTTTAATAAGTAGTTATTTATCCCAGATATTCTAACAACAACTTTCTCAAGTACATATGATTTGGGTTGGGTGGGGTCAGACTTTGCTACTATTTAATTCCTTTTTTAAAAGTTCCCTCTTTACGTTAAACTTAGCCAGTCGAGCACATGGATTTATTTTTAAAAGGTATATAGAATTTCGATGCTCGCGAAAAGGCAGGGCCTTAATCATATTAAAACATATGAGATATCTTATAAAACATATAAGATATCTTATAAAACAAATAAGATATCTTATAAAACATATAAGATATCTCATAAAGTTTATAAGATATCTTATCAAGATTATTAGATATCTCATATAAAATAATTTATAAGATATCTTATAAAACTAATAAGATATCTTATAAAGTTTATAAGATATCTCATAAAGTTTATTAGATATCTTATATAGTTTATGAGATATCTTATAAGTTATTTTTTATAAGATATCTCATAAAGTTTACGAGATATCTTATAAACTTTATAAGATATCTTATAACTTTTATTAGATATCTTATAAATTATTTTATATAAGATATTTCATAATCTTAATAAGATATCTAATAAACTTTATGAGATATCTTATATGTTTTATAAGATATCTTATATGTTTTATGAGATATCTTATATGTTTTATAAGATATCTTATATGTTTTATGAGATATCTTATATGTTTTATAAGATATCTCACATGTTTTATAAGATATCTTATAAACTCCCATTTATATGAGATATCTTATATATTTAATAAGATATCTTATAAAGTATATGAGATATCTTATAAACTTTATAAGATATCTTATATTTTTATAAGGCCTCTTTAAAGATATCTCATAAAATTTATAAGATATCTCATATACTTTATAAGATATCTCATAAAGTTTATAAGATATCTGATAAACCTAATAAGATATCTTATAAAAAATAATTTATAAGATATCTCATATACTTTATAAGATATCCTATAAACATTATGAGATATCTTATAAACTTTATCAGATATCTTATAAACATTGTGTTTAGTAGATATCTCATTTTCTTTTAAAGATATCTTATATAGTAAATAAGATATCTTATAAAATTTATAAGATATCTCATAAAGTTTATAAGATATCTTATAAAATATATGAGATATCTTATAAATTATTTTTTATAAGATATCTCATAAACACCCCTAGTAAGGTGGATTCACGACGATCAGGAAAGTCCAGTGAAGGATTCACGTAAAGTTGTATTTGGTAAGACGATTCAGATTTGTCGGGTTAAATAAAAAAGTAAACAACTTTGTTTTGTTGCAAAATTAATGTCTTTCGAAAGTTAAATGATCAATTTAATCCCATCTCTTTATTTGTACCACAAAAAACTAAAAAGTCGTAAAAGCATATACAAATCTGTTTTGAAACAAAGTTACAGCTCACGAAAAACGTCAAGGTTGAATTATGTTCATGACGAAAACTATAACATCAGATAGTTGTATTTTTGTTTGCATAAAGTGTCTATATTTTTCATCAAAGCAAGACTATTATACGTACTAGAGACAAGTTGAAAATTTGTATTGAAAAAAAATGGTATACCTTAAAAAAATAGATGTAAAAATTGGCGGATAATGTTCTGGTAATAAGAGGATTCTGGTTTGGTAATGCACAGAGTTCGGTTCAGTATCGGTTTTAAAACACATTTAAATTTATATGTATTAATATCTGTGGGCAAATGCTGTATACCTAAATATAATCATAGTCATAATGTTAAGTTAAATATCCACATTAAGAAACTAAAATATTGTTAAATGACTCATTCGTGACAAAATATATTTAGTATGACAAAATTGAATAAGACAAGATCAATCAAAGGTTTGTGTTAAACATAAGATGCTTAAAATAGCGAAAATAATGCAATCAATATGTACATCAATCAAGGCTTTGCATATTTGGTTGAATTTCTAGACATGCTCGAAAGCGAAAAAGATCATAAAGAGTTTATTATCCCTATACCAACGGTTATAGAACATTTTAAAATTCTACCATTTCATCTAAAAATTTATTTTCTTACAAGCGAATGCAAAATGATTTTTGATATATTTTTCATCTCCTGGTTGAGTTCTTCTTACTCATATCCATCTGAAATAGAAATTACAGCAAAGTTCCAGAAAATAAATTTTGCTACGCCTGACGAGAAATGAGATACAAATTTCTGGAAACCTTAAGGTTTTGTAAGTTTTTAATAAATTGTTTCATGAGCGCTTTTGTAGTTTATGGACGGTCCTAAATGTCCCGGTCAACTAGTCGAACGGAAAGAAAGAATCTTTCTTTGTTTTGGGGATAAATGTGTTTCAAGTAAACCCGATCTTGTGCAAGAACTTCTATTAAATTTAAAACAAAACCAAAGCTACTTTACTGGGGCATATGCATACCAAGTTTCGTCAACATAAGGTGCTCATATAACTTAAACACTGAAAAATTGATAGCATTAAACGCCGACGCCGTCGTCGCCACCGCTTGCAAAGCAACACTTATTGCCCGCCCTGCCACGCAGGCCAAACCCCTCCCCCCGAAAAAGACACCTCAGATATCAAGCATGGGTCTTAAATTACGGAAGCACCAACTCATTGATCTATAAATAAATCCCCCATCCCGTTTTTTTAATTCGTTAGTTAGTTAGTTAGTTAGTAAGTTTTGCCTTTACTTTGAACTCTCGGGTGATGTACATAAAAAGGGTGATACAATTAACATGAAATGATGATGAAGTAAACAATGGGGACATCAGGCCAATCAGCGAGGATAGTTTTTGACTGCCATTGGAAAAAGGATTTATGGGTAGCCTGGACGGACAATTAACCTTCCTACATAAGGATTCTTCTGCAGCTGGGTTATTTTTTTTCAACACGGTGCACGACTTTGGTTTGCGGTCAGGTTATCCGCATTATAGCCTGACGACCCAGACATTCACTATGAATGGTGCACCATTCAACCACTTGGGGCACACATCTCAGTCGCTATTTGGGCAAAGCGGCCTGATGCGACGAAGGGTTTCTGAGCGATTTTAAGTGGACGTTTACCGATAAGCTAAAGCGCTGCTACGGGCCTATTTGCCACCCGGGACCCGCACGGAGGTTTTGCAATTCGAAAATAGTAAATACTGTAACGAAATGAAATGTGTCTGTTTGAGGAATATGAGGGCGACCAATTCACAGTCATTGCTAATGCAGGTTCGTTTCAAAAATGAGACTGCATGTAGATGCACCCCTTCCAGATCTAGAAAAATCTGAGATGAGGCATTTAATTCCAATTGATTCAAACATTAAATTAAGATACGTTTTAGGAGCATTTTAAGATATTTTAGGGTCATATTGATTTAATTCTTATTTATAAGTATTTGCAAAAACTCCAAGTATTTTGACAAAAATCAAGTGGGGCATTCGAGTGTTAAAAGTCAAAAAGGGCAACGAAAAAAACAGAAAACATGAACATGCACAGCACGAAGAAACACAAAACATAAAGCAAACACAAAATAAACAAAACAGTTATCAACGACGCAAACTCAAGTCGAACGAAAGTGAACTCGTGTGCTCCGGAAAAGTAAGCAGTTCCTTTATGCATGCTATTTAACACCCGTCGCACTGCCAATTCCAAATTCAGCGTGTCAATTCCGGTAAAGGAAGATAAAACAAAACCCTTTGACAAACCAACATCTGTACTCATCTGAAAGAGAGAAATCCCATATTTGTTTTTGAGCTCATGATGTCTTCCGTAAATTTCTTGAGTCAAGACAGCAACCAAGGAGCAACATAACCCTGTGTTAGCACTTTTTGTGTCATATGTGTGACGCTCTGCCAAGGAAATCGATGTAATATTACCACAAGCTCTCAATCAATTGTGGAACTTAAACTCCGTTTGCTTGAGTAAATGGAATTTTGTTACACAAGGAGTAAAAAAGTTGACGATTTGAATTTTTATTGAAGTCATCACGTTTTTTAAAGAGTTTTGTTTAAAGTTTTCCATTGGAGCTTATTTCGAGATTTAGATTTTAATATGAAGCAGACTTTTTAGAATCCGTTGTGTCCTTTATCTCAAATTTCTGACGATAAATGAGCATTGAGAATCGTTCAGCGAAAGGACATCATCAATGTAACGGAAAGTGAAGTTAAAAGAGAGAGCTAGTCTACGATCCTTTTTGTCTAGAAGTGATTGTAAGAAGTCTGCTTCATATGAATGAAGACATTAATCTATTATAGCTATATTGAAGCAAATTTAACCCCAAAGGTTGTAAGCATATAACAAGTACAAAATTTGGAATGTAAGCATGCATGCTATCCGAATTAACGAATTCTGTTAGTTCCTGGATAACACGAAATGAGTTACAGTAAAATTGGTCAATTATGCTACTAATAATAACGCAATCTTATGTAAATAACCATAAAAATGTTTTGATATAACCCGACAAAACAGTATCCACAACTTACCAAAACAGAAGTCTATAACTGAACAAAACTGAATCCTCTAAAATGGTGAGACAAATTACCGGTTTGATGTGTTTACTAATTTGATTTTCTTAAACAGTTGGCAGTACTCTCCTTGCATGTTTTAATTTAAAACGATTTAAAAAGAACGTGGGTACACATTGCATGCTTTATCATAAGTTTGAAATGAGTTGTTTACTTTTAATTTAGAGTTATAAAATGTATAACCTTTTTAGTCATAACTTTTAAACCATTAATCATAGATTAACCAAACTTTTACATTTTATTGAAATCAATACAACAATGTAAATTATTGTGGCAGAGTTCAGTTTAATCTCAACTTAAATTTCATATTTTTGGCCTGTAATGCTCATTTACCTGCTATTTTTACGTATTTTTACTACATTTTGTCTTCTCCAAAACTCGCCCGTGTTTTTCGTAATTTCTACTGGTTCCGCAAGTAAATTAGCTATGTAAACCAGTTGGGTTTTACTAAATTTAGTATTGTAAACCGAGTTTATCGGATCACTCGGACTTTTTCTTTGAATTATATGAGAGCAACTTACGTTACTTTGCAAAGCCTCTTTTTCATAGATGCTTTATTAGCTTTATTTTAATTGGCTTAAGTTTTGTTAAAGTATTTTTGATTGAGCTTACTATTTTTAGTAAATCAACAACTTTTTCCGTATATAAGCCCGTGATTTTTTTCATTAAGGCGCTTTTTCCATTACAAAGAGCCATCTGCAGTCTTTACAGACTAGTCAAGGTAGGGTGCTTACTTACACACCTTTTTGCTTGTATTTTCATACAGCAACTGCTACTTAAAGATGGGGGCTCTTTCCTAACCATGTAAGGGGAGTTAATTATTTCTATTTTCTCGGAAACTGCTCTACCCGTCTGGTACTTTTACTTTGGCAATTTTTGATAAACTAATTAAAAACTCTAAAATGTAGGAATCAAGTTGATTAGGTTCTTAAATACAATCTAAGACTTAAATTTGCAAGCTTAAAGTAATTTGGAAACTTCTTTAAATCTGAAATAAAGCTAGCACAAATAGGTTTTACTCTAATCGTAATAAGCTGGGAAATGCCACATTAACTTAGAAAATAATTGTTTTGCTTTAATAAATAAATATTGTTTCTTAAAGCGGTGTAAATATACTGAAATAAATATGTAAAACTTTTAGTCTACTTTACTTACGTTAGCAGAGACTCAGGTCCTGTGAACGAACTTAATCTCAAAGGAGGTATTACTTGAAACATGTATACTTTGTGTCTAACCAAATGAGTCACATGGCAACATTTTCACTAAGCATCCGTCGATAAAAATACTATTTGATATTGGTATATTCAAGGTCAAGGTTGTTTGAAATGGTTGTCCGGATAATTTTTCTCAATTGGTTGTAAGGTTCTTGGTAAACTTTTACAAGGTTATACAGCAACAGTTAAAATCAAGATCACTCTACATCATGTTAAACACTTCAGTAACCCCCTCCTGTTACATTTTTGGTGGCCATTGTGGGGACCTGTTTAAAAATATCTGCTAACTAGGGATTTTTTTAAAAAGTATTGTTAATTTGTTTGCACCAAAATAAATAATTGTTAGGAATGTATAAATATTTTCATAGCTAGGAAATAAAATTAGAGTTTTAATTATTTGTCAAAATGGCTGAAAAGATAAATTATGAGGATATACCTCAAGTTAAAAAGAAGTTTAATGAATTGTTTCATACTCTTAAAGGAAAAGTTGACCAAATAGAGGAATGCTTAAGATATGAACGTGAAAAATCAACTGGTTATGCACCAGACTCACTTGAAATTAGCCCGATAAAAGTTAAGAAAGGACATCGATATGATTTGCCACGCGAATCAACGAATGTTAACAGTAAGACCAATGAAAACACGGATTTGCGTATTCGTGGTAGTTACCGTCTATTTACAGACGAACAACAACTACCTGAAGGTACTAGTGAAAGAGTTGGCATTCCCAACACAGAAGCTAGCCTTCCCGTTCCGTGTATTAGAGATGACGCGAGAGAAGGTGCCGGTTTAAATACAAACCATATACCTGTCTCTGAAGTTTCTAGGGGATCAGCTGAAATGCTCAGCAGGGAACTTAGAACTTCCGTACCGTTTAAAGGCGAAACCAAACGTAGGCTTGATTTCAGCGCACCACCAAGCTATAAGGGAGCACCGCCAACATACAGAGCGAAGAATTCTCAATCTACAGACCGCGATACAAAGTTCAATTTGCCGCGTCCGAGTTTTAACAGAGACCGATCTAGTTTAAATACAAACAAGACAGTTCTCTGCAGGCCGTCTGAACACACAGCTGATAATACCAGCAGTAATGTCAGAGCCTATGATAATTTCACTCCACCGCGAAGACAAGTTCCTGTCAATGAATCGCGCCCAGTAACAAGACGTGAAAAAGAGCCTGATAAATTTGATGGCAGAAGCGTCGATTGGAGAGATTATGTCGTACATTTCGAACAAACCGCTCACTGGAACGGCTGGGACGAATACGAAATGGCACAACAATTAGGCATGAGCCTAAGAGGGTCCGCTCAAAAATTATTAGGCGACGCGAGCCATGAAGAGCTTAATAATTACTATCTTCTTAAAGAAATGTTAACCCGTCGGTTTGCACCAAGGGAGCGAACAACTGCTTATCGAGTAGAATTTAATACTCGCGGAAGAAATAAAAACGAAAGCTTATCAGATTTTGGTTACGCACTTAGACGATTAGTACGTTTAGCATACCCCGATCACGACAAAACAGAAGATTTAGCCATAGATCAATTTGTCAAAGGATTAGACAACTTTGAACTACAAAAACGTGTTCAATTTTCACATCCGAATTCTTTAGACGATGCAATTGCGATAGCAATAGAATATGAGGCCTTTGTTGGTTCTTCGCGTGACGTTCGTACATGTAAACCAAAAGAGCCGCAAATTGAACAAACGGTTAATGCGATTCGGAAAAGCGAAAAACCCGCTAAAGAAGAGAAACACAATGACGAATTGGCAAATCTTAGTAAAACTTTAATGCAATGCTTTCAAGATTTAGAAGATAAAATACAGTCTTTTAGTAAGGCAATGCCTGAAATATGTTCACGATGCTCAAGAGTTGGACATGAAAGTTCAAAATGTTCCACCCCCACTTGTTATAAGTGTAATAAAATAGGACATTATGCAAAGCACTGCAGAAGTAGTAAAAAACAAAATTCAAATAAATCAGAGGTTAAACAAGATTTAAACAAAGAAGGGCTGAGTCAGGGGCCGAAATCTCAGTCCCAGAATTAGATAATAGGCCTACAGTAACTATAAATACAGTCATACATGAAGGAGTGTTTGCAAGATGCACTGTTAATAAAAAGAAATTAGATCTTCTTGTTGATTCTGGGTCACCAGTTAGTTTCATTTCAAGAAAATATTTACAAAAATTAAGACTTGATCAAACTGTTCCTGGTTTAGATCCCTTTAATTTTAAATCTGCAGGAGGTGATAATATGAAAATGTATGGAAAAGTTAGGATTCCATTTACCATTCAAGGTGAAAGGTTTGAGCACTACTTCACAGTAACTGATTTATATGAACTTCAAGGAATTATAGGCCGAGATATTGTTCATTCTAGTAATATAGATATGAAAACTCCATGTATAACCATCCCTGGTAGACCTACACTTATGTTACATAGAGGTGAAAGTAAAAGTTGTGGCTTAATTAGGCTAAAACAAAAACTTGTTTTACCCCCCAATTCTGAATCAGTTTTTCAAATCAATGTTCCTAAAGATATGAGAAAAGATGAAATGCTGATAGAGCCTAACCTCCAACTTGCTAATCACGGCATTGTTGTTTCACATGCCATTGTCAATGCAAAGGAGAATAAGGTTCTCATATCGGCTATAAACTGTAGGAACACTGAGATGACACTGAAAAGAAATAAAGTTGTTGGAAACATTCAACCTGTTAAAGAAGTCTCTGAACCCGTAAATTTTGAACAAAATGAAACAAAAGAGCTACCTGAACATCTTAAATGTTTATTAGATAAGGTTTCCCCAAAAGTCTCAGATCAAGAGAAAGATAAAATTAAAGATCTTGTCATTAAATATCAAGACATATTTTTAGAACCTGAAGGTAAACTAGGTAGAACAGACATTGTTAAACATACTATAGATACAGGAGATGCTAAACCTGTTAAAATTCCACCTCGTAGGGTACCAATTAAACAAAAAGAAATTATTGATAATGAAATAGATAAAATGTTAAAAGATGACATTATAGAACCAAGTGAAAGTCCTTGGTCAAGCCCAATTTTGCTTTGTTTAAAGAAAGATAATACGTGGAGGTTTTGTATAGATTACCGGAAAATCAACAGTTTAACTCGAAAAGATGCTTATCCCTTGCCCCGAATAGATTCATCACTTGACTCATTAGGTGGTAATAAGTGGTTTTCAACCATTGACCTAGCTTCTGGTTATTGGCAGTGTAGTGTAGATGAAAAGGATAGGCCCAAAACCGCTTTTAGTTGTCATAGAGGGTTATTTCAATTCAAAGTTATGCCTTTTGGCTTATGCAATGCCCCAAGTTGTTTTGAGAGATTAATGGACATTGTTTTAAGAGGTTATCAATGGGAAAGATGTCTATGCTATCTAGATGATGTAATCATATTTGGCCCAACATTTGACAAAGCTTTGGAAAATTTAGAATTCGTGTTTGAACGATTTAGGCAAGCCAACCTTAAGTTAAAAGCTAAAAAATGTTCTTTATTTCAACATGAAGTTTTGTTTCTTGGACATGTTGTATCAGAAGAAGGCATTTCCTGTGACCCCTCTAAAATTGAGGCAGTTCAAAATTGGCCAGTACCTACAAATGTAAATGAAGTAAGAAGTTTTCTAGGCTTAGCAGGGTATTATAGAAGGTTTATCCCAGATTTTTCAGAAACCGCTTCCACCCTCACTAATTTAACTAAAAAGGGAGTAAAGTTTAATTGGTCAAGTGAATGTCAGGAGGCTTTTGAGACTTTAAAACAGAAATTAGTATCTGCTCCAATTTTGAGTTATCCTTCAGAAGATGGTCTCATGATATTAGATACTGATGCTAGTGGTCATGGAATGGGTGCTGTTTTATCCCAAGTCATTGATGGTCAAGAAAAAGTTATTGCTTACGCAAGCAAAATGCTAAGTGACTCACAAAGAAAATATTGTACTACTTATAGGGAACTTTTAGCAGTAGTAACTTTTGTTAAACATTTCAGACACTATTTGCTAGGGCAAAAATTTAAGATTAGGACAGACCATGCTTCTCTTATATGGCTTAAAAACTTTAAAAACCCAGAAGGTATGGTAGCCAGATGGATCTCTGTTCTGAATACATACCAATATGTAATAGAACACCGTAGGGGGAGTCAGCATTTAAATGCAGATGCCCTTTCCAGGAAACCATATCGGCTGTGTAAAAGAGATAAATGCCCGCAGTGTATAGATAAAATAAAAGTTAACACAGAAAATATTTGTTCCTCAATAAGTCAGGATAAAACAGTTAATTCAGAATCTAAAAGTGTTCAGACAGATCAAACTCTATTTTTTGTTGAAATTTCTGAAAAATCTGAAGATGCAAGTCCAAACTGGTTGAATACTTGGACAAATGAACAAATTAAGACTTGGCAAGAAAAAGATTCATGTTTAAAGAAAGTTATTGAACTTAAAAGTAAGTCCCAAAGTAAACCAAGTAAAGAAGAGGTGTCTGATTGCTCTTATGAAGTAAGAAATCTATGGAGTCTCTGGGAACTCTTAGAAATAAAAGATGAAGTCTTATATTTAAAACAGGATAGCCAATATGTGCTTATAGCTCCTAAAGAGTTAAGAGATGAAATTATGAAAAATTTTCATAATAATAGAATATCAGGTCATTTAGGTAGGGATAAAACCATCAGTTCAATTAAAAAACGTTTTTATTGGCCATGTATGACTTCAGATATTTCTGCTTGGGTCAAGAGCTGTTCAGCTTGTGCACAAGTCAAACCAGGTCCAGGATTAGGCAGATATCCACTTCAACAATCAAAAGTAGGGTTTCCTCTTGATAGAGTTGGTATTGACATCGTAGGTCCATGCCCTGTAACAGATGATGGAAATGAATATATTATAGTTTTATGTGACTATTTCACCAAGTGGTGTGAAGCTTATGCTGTCCCTAATCATAATGCTTTAACAGTCGCAGATAAACTTGTAACAGAATTTTTCTGTAGATTTGGTATGCCTAAACAATTACATTCTGATCAAGGAAGAGAATTTGAATCAGATTTGTTTCAAAATGTTTGCTTAAAGTTAGGAGTAGAAAAGACTAGGACAAATCCATATAGACCACAAAGCGATGGTTTAGTTGAAAGGTTTAATAAAACTCTACAAACTATGTTAAAATCTTTTGTAAATAAACAAAGGAATGATTGGGATGATCATTTGCCTTATCTTCTTATGGCATATAGGTCTAGTGAAAATGACAGTACAGGAGTTTCACCTTTCAAAATGATGTTCGGCAGGGAGATGTCTTTTCCCCTTGACTTAATAGCAGGAAATCCAAATTCAAATGAAATTGATTGCCCAATTGAATATGTTCAGTGGCTAAATCATACTCTTGAAGTAACATTTAACTTTGCTAGAGATAATCTTCAAAAAGCTGCTAAACGTCAGAAATTCAATTATGATAGGGGTATAAAACAGAGAACTTTTGAAATAAATGATTTCGTTTGGAGATGGTATCCTCCTACAGCAAATTTAAAGTTAGGTTTAGGTTGGATAGGGCCATATAAAATTATTAATAAACTTACAGATGTTACATATTCAATTCAGGAAAAACCAACTAGCAAGTCAATCAATGTACATGTTGATCATCTAAAACCGTATCTAGGGGTAGTTCCTCAAATCTGGTCTGGACAACAAACTTCTGCTGAAACAGAAATGGAAGTCCATGAGGCATCAGATTTGGAGGTAGATCCAATGGATATTGGTTACAATGAAACCAACATTGATGACGATAATGATAGTGATGTGCCAGATGTTACTGTGTCACCCCCTAAAACTCCCTCTCCCAGAAAGACCAGACGTGGTAGAGTAGTTAAAAAACCGATGAAATATTCCCCTTAATTTTTGTAAATATTGTAAATATTTTATGCGTTTTATTATATGTTGAAACTGTTTTTCTAAATTGGGGAATTAAATTTCAAAACTTTCACGGTTAAGAATGTTAAGTATGGTAAGGTAGTTCATGGTGTATTTTCCTAGATTGAAGGTATGTTTCCTTTATATTTAGTATAACTTTAAGGTGATTAGAACTAGAATTTGTTAATTTCAAGCAAGTCAATGAATGCTACAGGACAGTATAAATGTATCCTACTGAGCCATATACATAAGATAGAATCTTGTTTTACATTTTTAAGTATTGTTTCACATATACATGTAATTCAAGCCTAAGTTATTTATTAGCATATATTCGTGATGAGACCACTGTGATAGTATAGTACTATATGAGGTTTTTTTTTAAGTCTACGCATGATCTTCTTTAGTCTGTGTAAAAGACAATCATTTGTTGATGATGGAAGTATTATGTGAATGCATTATCCTATTGACCCGTTAAAAGGGCTGTTATTTGAAAACATAAACATACAATTTGTGTAAAAATAACAGGATATGTAAAAAAAGTTGACATAAAGCTATTACTGAATAAACAGTTATATTGTATTTGTATTATTACAAGTCTTTAACATGTATAAATATGTACATGTATACAAACGCATCACACAAGCATAGGCTATAATGTTGCTTTGGCTTCTGGAAATAGAGTATAATAATATTTTATGATTTTGAAACTTGATTTTATTTTCATATGGCTCACACCTTAGTTTTATTTTCCAGTATGGAAAGAGCAGAGTTTCAGACTGGGTACGAGTGTCCTGTGGTCGGCTGTGACAGAGAACCATTCCAGTCTTACTTGCAATACATGCGGCACTGGAGGAGTCGTCATAAGCCTCAGATTAAGGTTTTCCCTTGCCCTGCCTGTCAGGAATTCGGAAAGAGTAAGAGCATCTTGAGGAAGCACTTAACTACTAAGCATGCTTTTGATGAGCTTCGTGCTGTTAGAACAGCAGCATCTACTAGTAGCAGGTGGATTACAAACACCAACTATCACAATCCCAAGGATGTTGTTCCACCTGTGAAGGAGAAAACAGTAACTACACAGGAATTTGAAGAGATTGTGGAGGTTGAAACATCAAAATCAAATGGAGAATACATTATTGAACTAGGTGAGGAGATACCGAGAGATGTCGATGTGGAGATGCGGGAGCATGAAAATGGAGAGTTTTAATTTGTTGCGGTCCCTAACAAGAACTTTGCATTGTGACTGTAATTGTTGATTTTGATTGTATATTTTTTTTTTTTTTAATTTTTAAAACATGCTTTAAAACCAAATATATATACTTGGTTTTAAGGTGGGGGGAATGTGGCAGAGTTCAGTTTAATCTCAACTTAAATTTCATATTTTTGGCCTGTAATGCTCATTTACCTGCTATTTTTACGTATTTTTACTACATTTTGTCTTCTCCAAAACTCGCCCGTGTTTTTCGTAATTTCTACTGGTTCCGCAAGTAAATTAGCTATGTAAACCAGTTGGGTTTTACTAAATTTAGTATTGTAAACCGAGTTTATCGGATCACTCGGACTTTTTCTTTGAATTATATGAGAGCAACTTACGTTACTTTGCAAAGCCTCTTTTTCATAGATGCTTTATTAGCTTTATTTTAATTGGCTTAAGTTTTGTTAAAGTATTTTTGATTGAGCTTACTATTTTTAGTAAATCAACAACTTTTTCCGTATATAAGCCCGTGATTTTTTTCATTAAGGCGCTTTTTCCATTACAAAGAGCCATCTGCAGTCTTTACAGACTAGTCAAGGTAGGGTGCTTACTTACACACCTTTTTGCTTGTATTTTCATACAGCAACTGCTACTTAAAGATGGGGGCTCTTTCCTAACCATGTAAGGGGAGTTAATTATTTCTATTTTCTCGGAAACTGCTCTACCCGTCTGGTACTTTTACTTTGGCAATTTTTGATAAACTAATTAAAAACTCTAAAATGTAGGAATCAAGTTGATTAGGTTCTTAAATACAATCTAAGACTTAAATTTGCAAGCTTAAAGTAATTTGGAAACTTCTTTAAATCTGAAATAAAGCTAGCACAAATAGGTTTTACTCTAATCGTAATAAGCTGGGAAATGCCACATTAACTTAGAAAATAATTGTTTTGCTTTAATAAATAAATATTGTTTCTTAAAGCGGTGTAAATATACTGAAATAAATATGTAAAACTTTTAGTCTACTTTACTTACGTTAGCAGAGACTCAGGTCCTGTGAACGAACTTAATCTCAAAGGAGGTATTACTTGAAACATGTATACTTTGTGTCTAACCAAATGAGTCACATGGCAACATTTTCACTAAGCATCCGTCGATAAAAATACTATTTGGTATTGGTATATTCAAGGTCAAGGTTGTTTGAAATGGTTGTCCGGATAATTTTTCTCAATTGGTTGTAAGGTTCTTGGTAAACTTTTACAAGGTTATACAGCAACAGTTAAAATCAAGATCACTCTACATCATGTTAAACACTTCAGTAACCCCCTCCTGTTACATTATAAAGAAATATAAATAATACATAGGTTTAAATTTATTAACAATGGTCAGGTGTGCATTGTATGTGTGTTTTGTAAACAGTATTGATCGAAAAAGGGACGAATTTAACCAACCAAATACAACATTACGTGAATCCTTCACTGGACTTTCCTGATCGTCGTGAATTCACCTTACTAGGGGTGATAAAGTTTATAAGATATCTTATAAAGTTTATAAGATATCTTATAAACTTTATGAGATATCTTATAAAGTATATGAGATATCTTATAAAGTTTATGAGATATCTATAAAGAGGAATAAATGTAAAAACGGCTTGCCATAGGTAAGTCATTTAAATCAGTCAATGTGTTATCGGTGCATATCTCATTGTTTACATTTTCGTGAACACGAATCGGGGTTTGTGGGTTTATCAAAACATGAAGAAATTCACTATTCTGGGGGAAATACTCCCTGAATGATGTCTCTGTGTCACAAAATCCTCCTATATTTCCATCAACACATTTTTCCATAGTCATCGAAGTGTTAGAATGTCTAAAATCTGAGTTTTTTAAGGAGCTGTCAAGAGCTTCGTCAACATCGGACGCCATTTTTTTTTTTTTTTTTTTTTTTCACCTGTCCTCAATGACTGATGGAATGAATAGATTTGTGGACACCTGAGGCAGAAATCTCAATAAAGAATCATCATTCAACTTCAACCTTGACAGTTAGAGGTCATAACTTTTATAAGGGGTTATCTGACAGCTTCAGCCTAATTGATGTTTTTTAATAAAATGGAGACTTTTGTTGAGCTTAATGAGCTGAAGGTTTAAGCAAGCAACAGCTTTTCTCTAACTGCAATAGTTTTTAATCTATAGACCAAAAACATGAAAAAATACTATTTTTGCACCTTTAAAGGACCGTAACCCCTCTAAGGGGTCATCTGACATCGACCCAATGGATATTTTTGTAGAGCTAAATGAGCTGAAGGTTTAAGAAAGCAACAGCTTTTCTCTATCTGCAATAGTTTTCAATTTATAGGCCAAAAAACACGGAAAACGTAATTGATTTTGAAGAGCCGAAGACTCTTTAGATTTTTTGTATCTGTTCTAGTTTTCAAGTTATAAGCCTTTGAATGTGATTTAATCCCATGTTCTATTTTTAGTAACAGCAGCCATGTTTGTTGACAAATTATAAAGCCGAACACAATTTTTAAACATCATGCCCTGATCAATACTGTGAACAAGTTTTGAAAAAATCCCTACAGTTGTTTCAGAGAAGATTTTTAAAAAAGTAACGGACGGACGACGGCCGGACGACGGACGCATGGCGATGACAATAGCTCACTTTAACCTTTAGGTCAGGTGAGCTAACAAAATACACACAATTCCTGATGAGCGTTTCGTCTCTTAAAGACGTATTTCAAACAAAATTAATACGAATCAAACACGGTGACTGCTTTTGTTCACAGTTCAAATATTACAGACTTATCAAAGACTATATATAATTGACAAAAGAATCGATAATACAAAATACCAAAGTGGTTTCCAAAATAAATTTATTTGGTAATGCTGTATGTACATATTTCAAGGAGTAATTGGTCACCATCAGAATTTGAATCACAACATTGGAAGGTCAAAACATAAGTATTGAAGGTATAGTTGCCTAACCCAAAACATTCAAACAGGGAAACCAATTCAGCACTACATAATAACTCTCCATGTATATTTCTGTATTTGTAAACTTTTTTTCTTCATATTCAGTGAATGAGACAATAGCACTTGGGGTAACAGTTTCCTTGTCGTCTCTGGCTATACTTATTATACTTGGAATGATCATAAGGTAAGTGCAAGCATTTGCATAATAAAGCCGGCTGTGTAGTAATAAATGTGTCGGACTAAACGGGAGCAGTGGTTCGATTCTAGGTTTAAGGAACAATTTGCGACGGCTCTCAAGGCACCATTTGCAAGGATGGTCCCAAATGCTAGTTCCCGTCGGTTGAGCGAATTGATGAGCTCAAAGAATGACTTTGATTCGAGCAAGGACGTATAACATTTGCAACTTGACTCAAAACTTAAACTTGATATACCATTCCCTAGCTATTTACCTATTAATACCCTCGCTTTACAAGTGGCGGGTAGGGGACCTATATCGTGTTGGTCCTTCCGTCCATCACACTTTTTGAATTCGCTACTTTTTAGCTCACCTGACCCGAAGGGTCAGGTGAGCTATTGTCATCACTTGGCGTCCGTCGTCTGTCGTCCGTCGTCCGTAAACTTTTTAAAACGTTAACTCCTCTGACACCATAAGTCCAATTGCAACCAAACTTGGTATGGTTGTTCATTAGCATTCGGTGCTTAGAACTGATGTTGGGATTTTTGATTCGTCGTAAAACATGGCCACCATGGCCAAAAATAGAACATAGGGGTAAAATGCAGTTTTTTGCAAATAACTCAAAAACGGCTACAGATATCAAAATTCTGGCAGGGGTAAAAGTGATCAGCACCTCAAGATCTACCTACCCTGAAATTTTGAAGAAAATCCAACGACCCATGTAGGAGTTATTGCCCTTTTTGTCGATTTTTTGCAAATTTTGCACCTGTTTAGCTCAATATCTTGAAAACTATACTAGATAATTGAGAAATTTAAATTGCATATTGTTAAGCACATCAAGATCTACAAAATGTGTAACAGGGTCAACGTTGTAGGACCTTTCCTTTTAGGAGTTATTGCCCTTAGAACGTCAAAATTTAGCATTTTAACAGCATTTCCTCATTACATTAAAAACGCTAACTCCTCTGACACTTTAAGTCCAAATGGAACCAAACTTGGTATAGTTGTTTATAAGCATTAGGTGTATAGAACTGATGTGGGGATTTTTGATTGGTCTTCAAACATGGCTGCTGTGGCTAAAAATAGAACATAAAGGTAAATGGCAGTTTTTAGCAAATAACTCTAAAACGGTGAGATTTCTAAATTTTGATTGGGAACAAAAGTGATCAGCACCTTAAGATCTACAAGCTCTGAAATTTTGAAGAAAATCCAACATTCCATGTAGGAGTTATTGCCCTTTTTGTGGATTTTTTGCAAATTTTGCACCTGTTTAGCTCGATATCTTGAAAACTATACAAGATATTTCAGAAATTTAAATTGCATATTGTTAAGCACATCAAGATCTATGTAATAGGGTCAACGTTGTAGGACCTTTCCTTTGAGGAGTTATTGCCCTTGGAACGTCAAAAATGAGCATTTTAACTGCATTTCCTTATATTGAAAATGTTAACTCCTCTGACACTTTAAGTCCAAATGGAACCAAACTTGGTATTATTGTTTATTATTATTATGTGTATAGAACTGTTCATGGTTGTGGGGATTTTTGATTGGTTGTAAAACATGGCCGCTGTGGCTAAAAATAGAACATTAGGTTAAACTGCATTTTTTTGCAAATAACTCAAAAAGGGTGACAGATTTTTAGATTTTGATTGAGAACAAAAGTGATCAGCACCTTTAGATCCACCATATTGTCAGATGACCCTCTTATTAATCTTATGACCCTTTCAACGTTAAATAGATTTTGCCTTATAACCTTTACTTGAGGCACATATGTCAGGTGAGCGATTCAGGCTCCTGGGAGCCTCTTGTTCTTGACGCCATGAAGCATTTTCTAAATATTTGCAAAGAATCTTCTTATATATCGTAGATGTGGAACTTCTTCGAACCCATAACCTTATGTTAGGTTATGATATTGTATCCCTACTCTTCCTTAACATCCCACAGTTTTTCTAGTATATATTATGTCTACTGAAAATCTATTATTCTGTACAAATCTCATAATAAATTGCTCATTTTATAGTATCGTTATGCATTATGATAAAAATGTTCAGACAAAAAAGTTTGAAAAAGTTGTTTCTCCTTCTAATTTGCAAAGAATTAGTTCAACTGTATTTTTGTTTAGGGTTCTTTATAAAACCAAGAAAGATGCAAACACCAGCGCAGACGATTCTGTGTTCTGCAGTCAAGACTTTTCTCACACGCCTGGCTTTATCAACGAAGCGCCATCTGCCGTCGCATCACCTGATTTCATCAACATTCGGCGAGTTTCAGATTCCACTACTGACGAAATGATGGAAATCAAAGAACATTCGGTTTCCTTTGACAACAAAGTCTTTGCGGATTCATATCTTGGCTCAAATTCAAAATATCCTGTTTCTAAAAAGTCAGGAAAAACGTGCATAGGACCATCAAGCTACAAGAAATATCCAGCCCCGCAGCCAAGCAGAGCCAGCAACTATATTGCAAACAAAAAATCTCGGAATTACAAATCTGAAAGAGACTATTTTGAGTATAAAAGATAAAAAAGTTTGCATCATTTCTTGTGGAACACTTTATAATTGTAAAGTTATGTTTTTATTTACATTGTTTTACTTTAAAAGGAGATCTCTTTAGAAAAATCTTCAGTATGCAAATGTAAAATTGCAAAATATAGACATTTTCAACTGTAAGCAATGAACCGTTTATATCTTTGAAATATTTTTGTCTCTTTTTTAGCTCACCTGGACCAAAGGTCCATGTGAGCTATTGCCATCACTTGGCGTCCGTCGTCGTCGTCGTCGTCGTCGTCGTCCGTTAACAATTTTTCAAAAATCTTCTCCTCTGAAACTACTGAACAGAATTGAATGAAACTTGGTATGATTGATCCTTAGGGTGTCCTGCACCAAACTTGTGTTTGGATTTTTGATCTGTCAAAAAACATGGCCACCGTTACTAAAAATAGACTAGGGGGGTCAGACTATTGTTTTTGGCTTATAAATCAAAAAGTATAAGAGATATAGGAAATCTGAGGCCACGCTACTAATTCAGCATCAAAAGCTCTACTAATGTCTCCCTTTGGTCAAAGTTGTCAGATGACCCCTTATAGGGGTTACGGCCCCTTAAAGGTGAAAAATAGCATTTTTTCATGTTTTTGGCCTACAGAATGAAAACTATTGCAGATAGAGATTAGCTGTTGCTTGCTTAAATGTTTAGCTCATTTAGCTCTACGAAAGTCTCCATAGGGTGGAAGTTGTCAGATGACCCCTTATAGGGGTTACGGCCCCTTAAAGGTTAAAAATAGCCATTTTTCATGTTTTTGGCCTACAGAATGAAAACTATTGCAGATAGAGATTAGCTGTTGCTTGCTTAAATGTTTAGCTCATTTAGCTCTACAAAAGTCTCCATAGGGTTGAAGTTGTCAGATGACCCCTTATAGGGGTTACGGCCCTTGAAAAATAGCGTTTTTTCATGTTTTTGTCCTACAGAATGGAAACTATTGCACATAGAGATTAGCTGTTGCTTGCGTAAATGTTCAGCTCATTTAGCTCTACAAAATTCTCCATAGGGTCCAAGTTGTCAGATGACCCCTTATAGGGGTTACGGCTCTTGAAAAATAGCGATTTTTCATGTTTTTGTCCTACAGAATGAAAACTTTTGCAGATAGAGATTAGCTGTTGCTTGCTTAAATGTTCAGCTCATTTAGCTCTACAAAATTCTCCATAGGGTCGAAGTTGTCAGATGACGCCTTATAAGGGTTACGGCCCCTGAAAAAAGCGATTTTTCATGTTTTTGGCCTACAGAATGAAAACTATTGCAGATAGAGATTAGCTGTTGCTTGCTTAAATGTTCAGCTCATTTAGCTCTACGAAAGTCTCCATAGGGTGGAAGTTGTCAGATGACCCCTTATAGGGGTTATGGTCCCTTATAGGTGAAAAATGGTGTTTTTGGCCTATAGAATGAAAACTATTACAGGTAGAGAAAAGCTGTTGCTTGCTTAAATGTTCAGCTCATTTAGCTCTACAAAAGTATAGGGTCAGCATCAAGACCAGGTGAGCGATTCAGGCTCCTGGGAGCCTCTTGTTTGGTAAAAAAATTGCAATTATTTTTAAACTCATTTCCAATAATTGAAAGTATTGGAAGTTTGCAAGTTGAAATATTGAAAACGTGGTCACGCCCAGTCCGTGCCCCTCCCGTTCTCGCTTTGTACTCCAGCACGACCTGTTCACCCAAGGTTTTGTAATTTATACAACTCTCCTTAATTCAAATACACAGCATGTCATTATGGGGTTATAGAAAGGCGACTATATTTCGCTTTTCAAAGGAGAGAAAGTGGTATAAAAAGGACTGTATGAATAAAAAATGTATATATTGCTTGTATATTTTTTGTTGTTGTTGTATTATATTGAATAAAATATTAACTTAAGGCTGTTTTATTTTATGGTTCTATTACAGAGAGTATGTTTTAATGTTTTAATAGATTTTCATCAGGTTTAACAGGTCGAGTCTTCTAGATTTCATTTGACCTATCAATCAATCAAAATTTTATAAAATTGACCTTTTAAATGGGAGAAAACAGTAAAACTTTTTCGACGTTTTTATAGAAAAGTTCTGAACATAACCATATTTTCTTTAACTTCCTCGCTCACATTTCGTCAATACCAAATAGTTTTGGTTTTCAACGTAGTTTTAGTTGGCATGGGTAAATTCTCCTTAAAAAGTAATGATATGTTCCACATTTTGACTTCTTTTTCATTCGGTGCATTGGTCAATGCACAATAACAAAGGTAAATATAACACTAAAATCTCCCTACTGGATAATTCTCTCCGGGGGAAAATTGGTGTCATTTGTAACTTAACTTTTTATCTTATATTGATGCAAATAGACTAACGAAATTTTTCACCGCTCATTTTTAACATTTGTTCAGCAAGTCAGTTTTTGTTCAATTATTTCTTAAAAAGCACGTGTTTGTGGTCGTAGCTATTTATATACTCTCAAAAACCATTGGTCAAAAGTTTGATGTAAACATTATCCTTAAAAGGTAAATTCCTCGACCTGTTTAAGTCGCAGGTTTAAAAATCAAAACTGAATCAAATCAAAGGACTTGAATCATGATTTTTGTGAAGTTTTGTGCTGTACTGAGAAGACCCTTTGGCTTTCCCTTCTGTGCCCTGCAATGACATTGCATGGTTACATTCCTGTAGACCTAAAGAAAAAAGACCAAAAAGTTAAGAAGGAGGTTTGGTGCAATAAAACCTGGTTTACCCAACATTTCTTTTGCTGGTAACCCAGGGGCGGATCCAGAAATTTTCGGAAGGGAGGGGGGTTCCACATACTGGGTTCTGTGGATCAAAAAGGGGGGGGGGGGTTCCAGACCAATTTTGCTGAAAATCTACACAAAAATTAAAAAAAATCGGAGGAAAGGGGGCTTCCAACTCCCGTAACCCCCACCTCTGGATCCGCCACTGTAACCTTTACTTACACCATATAGCTCTCTTAAGTCAACTTAACATATATTTCATGCAGTCAACATAGGTATGCACAAAATAAATAAAACTAAAATGCACAAATATAAAACACAAAAAATGGAATTAATCTTTTTTTTTCAGTGTTATGTGCCGAAATGGTATTATGTGTTATTTTTAGTTAGTCTGACAGGCAAATTGTTAATTCAGTATTACGTTGCTCCCCGCTTGTTGTCGTCACTCAAAAAAATTTACGAAAGAAATCATCTGTTAGAGTAGAAAAATACTGGGTTTCTATTTCTAAGTTAAGCGCAGATGTAACATTGTTGGTTTGACATAGACCCCAGACGAAAGTCGGGTGACATGATGTTATTCTATTTGCCGCCATTTTATTCTTCCACAAAATTTTGTCCGACGTTTTTCTCTGAGATGGGTGAATGGAATGACATGCAACATTGCCAACCCCAAGGTAGTCATCTGAGGTTGTGCCGTGGACGTTTATTTTTTTTCCAAGATGGCCGCCTTATATCTCGGTTACCTAGGTGCTAGTCGGGGTTGACCCACACTAAATATTTCGTTTGCAATGTGACGGGTGTGCTAGGAACCGCTTATTCTTTCGAAACATCTGAGTTCACTCACGTTTCGACCTGAGTTCATGTTGCTGATTGCGGTTTGGTTGTTGTGCGCGGGTTTTTTTCTTTTTGTTTGTTTTGTGGTTTGTCTTATTGTGATGATTTTGTGCCTACCGATTTTGCCTTTGTTTTTATTCAGATTAACGATAGTTGACGACCCTTTGGCACACCAATACACTTTCGAACATTGTAATCTATCAAAAGTGGGACACATATGTAAAAATCACAAACTGTACATTTATTCACCCTTTTTTTATGTGCACCCCCAAAAAATCAATTTTAAACACTAAAAGTTAGAAAACAATTAAAAAAAGAATAGAAGATCAAGGACATCCCTGTCGAACACCTTATAAAAAAGAATTTTGCGTAAATAAATTTGTGTTCATCAGATATTGTTTCAACATTTTCAAATGTGTCTTTTTCTCACTTTTTGAAGTTACATAAGCGTTTTCTTCAAATACGTGATACGAAATCCCAGATGACGGCATTAACCTTTTTATTGTATAATTATAACAGACCGCGATAGATAGCACAGAACTTTAACTAAGAAGCAGAGAGGTACTAAATGGTGAAGCTTTTCGAATGTCAAAACTACAAAAGGGCAAAGACAAGATAGTAAACACAATCAAGAACAACAAAAAAACAATCACCAACTGATTGCGAACTCGAGATGTAGTTCAGTTTCCTTATTACGGAAATAATCTAAGAAAGAGTCAACTTCAAAATTGAATTTCTGGAAAATATTCAATATAAAATGACAACAAAATTTACCATACCGAAGAAATAAGGAGGAAAAAAAATTTGTATCAGTGTTAAATGGCATCATTAATAACTTTTACACGGCAGCTTTTCAGTAAAAGCTATATTGTATATATCGTCGGTAACCCCCGGGCGATTACGTCCAAAATTACAAATACCAAAACACGGTTATAAACGGTTAATTTGGATAATTATGCCATATATCGATATTTCAAGGAGTAACCCCTCATCAGTAGCATTTAAATCAAAACATTGGAAGGTCAGATTCCAAAAATGTTGAAAACGAAAAGTACTCAAAACCAAAACTTTCAAACAAGGAAGACAACTCCAGCACCGAGGATATCGACCATGTGCATTACATGGAAAGAAACTCGGTGTTTTAAACAATTTTGAAATTTAAAGTCGAAAATTTCAGCAACAAAAATATTAGAAATTTTATGGTAAATCGTGTCAGACAAGTCTGACGACCAGGCTTGTGATTACCCTCGGGGACCTCTGGTCCACAAGCAGTGGTTATCGCCAAGTGGTTTCAAAATTACAAATACCAAAACGCGGTCATAAACGGTTAATTTGGATATGCTATATATCGATATTTCAAGGAGTAACCTCTCATCAGTAGCATTTAAATCAAAACATTGGAAGGTCAGATTCCAAAAATGTTGAAAACGAAAAGTACTCAAAACCAAAACTTTCAAACAAGGAAGACAAATCCAGCATCGAGGATATCGACCATGTGCATTACATGGAAAGAAACTTGGTGTTTTAAACAATTTTGAATTTTAAAGTCGAAAATTTCAGCAACAAAAATATTAGAAATTTTATGGTAAATCGTGTCAGACAAGTCTGACGACCAGGCTTGTGATTACCCTCGGGGACCTCTGGTCCACAAGCAGCGGTTATCGCCAAGTGGTTTCAAAATTACAAATACCAAAACGCGGTCATAAACGGTTAATTTGGATATGCTATATATCGATATTTCAAGGAGTAACCTCTCATCAGTAGCATTTAAATCAAAACATTGGAAACTGTTGAAAACGAAAAGTACTCAAAACCAAAACGTTCGAACAACTTCCGCCATCACCCGGTGATGTAGTGAGGTATATAAATGGTGATTTTCATCACTGTTGGCACACGGACACCCCTTTCTAAATTTGCAGCTCACCATATCCCAGTCAGAAAGGTGGTCAGAACGAGACAAAAGAATATGCGCTCTTCAGTAAATACGGTAGAATTTGATTCGGCATGTTTACGTAGTAACTATGGGCATTAAAAAGTTTATTAGAGCAACTTATAAAATAAATTGTGATATAAAATATGTAAAATGAAAGTAAACAACACCGAATTTGCCTTGGTTTATTAAATTTGCAGCGTGAAAAGAGCACATTTCTCATGTTAAGTGATATTATGGGGTCTGATTTCCTTTGTGACAAATAAAACATCATGCTAAAAAAAATCTGAAAAAAATGTATACAACAGATAAGACTCCATTCTTTCTGATAAAAAAATCCTGAACCCGTCGCTATAGCGGTATTGATAGAAATGATTGTCAAAGTTGTGCTAATTTCATACGTGATTTGTGAATCCCCCTTTCTAAATATAGAAATTTCATTCATAAAATAAATAAACATTGAGGGTATCTCATACCCAGCTAAAAATAGCAATGGTCTACTCGACTTCCTAAAATATTTTTTCTTTAATTCTGCAATATATAAGGCCTTAACTGGTGAAACTGTTTAAATTTTACTTTTTATTAATATAATGCATGTTTTTATAATAAAATGATAATAAGCAAATGTAAAATGACGTTTTAGAAGGGGGAGGTCTATTTATTGAGGTTTGTTCGATTTGTAAAACTGTAATCGTCTCCCTTCATTTGCCTAGCAACGTTTTAGACTTGCTTGTGACAAAAAAAAACATTTTTCTCCGATTTTCTTAAAATTTTGTCAACAAAAAAAGCATAAGATTGGTCGTCATCTGTCAAAGTATGTAACCCGTCGCACTTACCATTACTTTTTAAATTCAACATGTTTAACACCTTTATAGAGTTCCGGTTATTCCTTAGATATAATAAATTCCTTTTTTGTCACAAATTATTATTCTATGCGTAAAACATCCTAACTAAGAAAAAAGAACAATAGTTTGTCCATTCACTTGTACCCGGACTTGAAAATAACCATGACCTACTTTTATTAATCAAAAGATTAAGTTGGTGATTTCAGCTCACCGCGTCGTTTTTCGGATCCGTTTAGACATACAAAATATTTACAAGGGAGATAATATTTTGTCACCACCTGTCTGACTGATCCATTCTATATTATATCGATGTAGTGAGGTAAGAGGCGTAATGAAAAATGGGTTTTCGACCGACGATGCAATGTAAGTTGAACATCTTTGTTGGTCTCTATTATCTAAATCAAAATTTATTGGAAAAGAGCTTAGTTCAAACATTTATTTTTCCTGGATTGGGAAACAAGCGTGATGCTTATGTGAATCCCTCTACAGGACAGATTGCAATTTTCGAGTAAGGCCTTTATAGTGGTCCATTGAGCCTACTCTTATTCGAAATCTACAAAGAGGTCTTTACCGTGCATGGGGTATTGCTCTCCGATCCCCATACACGGGACAATTGGTTCATGAAATGTTCAACCCTGACGAGGATCGGTGCTAGTTGCCCGACGCGTTAACCACTACACCATCGGATCTCTTGGGCATTACTATTTCAGTCGATCTTCCTTTGCTTGTAATCATATAAACAAATAATAACGTTCATAAATACATGCGAAAAGTTAAAAACAAATAAACCAAAAGGCATAATGATAATTATTCCATTTATAATTAAGTTTGACCTAATTTTATGCAAAGTTAAACTATCCTAAAACATCTTTTGAATTTTAACATCATATTTGAGGTTTTATTTCTACATCTGATATTAAGATAATGTTTTCGTGTTCACCTGTAGGGAGAAAATAACGGTAGATAAAACCAAGCAGGTGAGAAAACTAAACAACTAAGCAACAATAATAAAAATATTTTAAAATGACCGAAGATGAGGGCTTATATAGCCATCTTCTTGGTTACTGTTATTGGTGGTGCCAAGACTGCTTTAGGAAACGGTAAGTACAAATGTATATTTGTATTTTATATTGTAATTGTTAGAAATTTGTCAATGTTTGCCTTTGTTTAAAAAAATCTTATAAAAAGTATATTTGGAAAAAAAATCACTTTCAATTCTAGCAACTGTTCTTATTTTATTGAATTTTAGTAAAAATTAAATTATTTACACATAAATATAAAGGTAAAAATGATAATTTAAGTGGCGTCGTGGTATAATATTCTTAAAAGATACAGAAGTCCTTTTTTCTAATAATCGAATATGCAAATCTAATGCATATATCAGACTCTACACTAATAGCCTGTGCAAGAGTCCATCTTCTTTGATCAAACATAATATTAGAACAGTTTGTACATTTGAATTTGATTAAAAGTTGAAAAACCAATCCATACAATCGTCGTTTATAACATAAAAGAATTGCCTTCCAGCCAAAAACAATCTTTTGATGATATCTTGCAAGTGTATAAAGTTGGATTCTTATTTGACATATTTAGGTTTTATTGTTCTATTCTCTTCATATTCATAGAGTGTTTGGCATTTTCAATCTTTTTGGAAGAGAGGCTCTGATGAGTCTTGAATAGACAAAACGCCCGTCAGGCGTAGCAAAATTCATTGCCCGGAAATTTGTTGTACACGTACATTGTATATCTAACACCCGTGATGGTTAGCGCTGCTGGTGGAGATTTAATTCCCCGATGTTAACCCGCTGCGGGATCAACTCTTTAATTTGTTTTGAAGAACACATCAAAGCTATAAATTGTTTGTGTAATTTTCAAAATTGCCGAAACTCTAAAGTTATTCCTATCCTAGGCCAAGGTTGATCTTAGTCATATTTCCATGATTTCTTTGTTCTGTACTTTTCATCTTCATACAGTGTTTGGCATTTTCAACCTTTTGGTAGAACGCCTCTGATGAGTCAACGCGCGTCAGGCATAGCAAAATTCATTGCCTAGAACTATGTTATAGTTTGTATATCTTAATTAAATGAAATACTAAGTAAACTATATTTTTGTGATGAAATGAATGCTTTCGAACCTGGTCCTGAAACAAATTGCATATAAATCCAAATTCGTGTAGTCCTCTGTCCTTTTAATTGTATTTTTTCAGAATAATGTATAATAACTTTTATTGCTTCAACAAAGTCTAGTTCATTGTAACCTCTTATGTCCACCTAGCCACGATAGTAAATGACCATCCGTTTATCTTCAATTTGGAGTTGCGTGTTGTGATGTGTCATCACAAACCTGTTGTGTTTTCTGTAACTACCAGACCCAAAGATCGCAATGGAAGAGGGGGGTTTGGCGTGCCTTAAAGCCTGTTTTAACCCATCATTTCTTTTGAAATGCCTGTACCTAGTCAGGACCATTGCAATCTTCATTTTTTCCGGTATATCTCCCTTGTTTTGTCTCGTCTTATGGGCATTTGAGATTGATTCTCCGAGTTCGGTAATTTTATTACCTTTATTTATTATTTGATTGACACATTGTTATGCCCCATCTACGAAAGTTAGTGGGGTATATAGTGCTCGGGACTGTTCGTCCGTCCGTTCGTCCCGAGATGGGGCATAATGTCTTTTAGACATTTCCTTTTTTGCTTATAGGTTGGTGCAGTAAATATAGCAGGGACTCTCAATCCACCCACGAGGACGTCACTGTTCAAGAGTCTTTCCACCTTCCAGACCATACAAACTGTCTATGGGAGATACATTTTAAGCATGCTACAAAACTCCAACTAGAATTTGAAATTACAAAATTACCCTTCTCTGTACTACAAGTTTATGATGGGTTTGCTGGGATAATTCCCAAACGGGTAAATGATTTCGTTACCATTTCTCTAGGAAAGTGTGATGGCGGTCGAGTTTTATTCAGTGCAATGAACCAAACAGTTCAAAGAACGTCCACAATCATCAACAATGACGCACTTTGCTTTCAACATTTTGCAATGAGCAAGAATAGATATGATGAGAATAGACTTGAACAACGAATACGTGTAAGTGTAAAGGAAGTGAAATGCCAAGATGACCAGCGACAAGTACCAAGAAAAGATATGTGTAAAACTGTATGTTTTCCAAACAACAGAACTTCGGAACTTTGTCCATCAAGTTCAACAGGTAATATACTAGTATACGCAAGCTTTTTATGTCCCCTATTCTATATTTTTCATGTTGATTTTTTTTTAAGTTCAAACGAAGGATCGATCTTTTATCATATATCATTTTAATGTGCTGTTGTTATAAAGGAACACTGTGTGAGCATTGTCGTTGTTTTCACACTTACTTGCTACGGTCCCGTGCTTATTTTAAACCTTCAAACTAATCATTAAGATTTTAAGAACAATCTGAAAGAAGGCATAAGATTTTCTTCAATACGCAATTAAACCATCCAGTTATCTTTTATTATTTTCAGCTACTGTATTACTATCGAAATCTACAAGATCACTTTCATCTAATATACCAAAAACATCCACAACGCCAGTTACAAAGACTCGCATTTTAACTTTTCCCCAATACAATTGGGCACCAAAATATATCATTAGTCAACAAAGTGAAAACCAAGGGCCAACCAAGCAGACACCTTATGCAAAGCCCACGACAAAAGAGACAATCGAATGGCATAGTACCAGAGCACCACGATCTACTACCACTGCGGAACAAGTAACTAGCGTTCAACCAATATCGACAAAATCAGAAATGGACAGAGAAGGTGATTACAATTAATTCATTTCTTACCATCCTGAATTATAAAAATCCATGATCAATATTTTTCACGATTTTTGCTTTGGGATTTTCTGAATGAGATCCTCTTTTGCTTATTTAACATGTATATGATTTAGGAAAGGAACATGAGACTATATTGTCACTATAACACACACATAACTCCAACTGCAACTAATTTTTATGAGCTGTGTGGTCTTTCCGAAAATTTATTCCTCATCAGCAGCACTGAAAACCCAAACATAGGAAATCCACAATTTCAAAAAAGATGTTCAAAATGTATAAAACCAAACGAAATCCAAATAGATATTAAAAAGTCATTTGTTCAGAGAACAAATGTGAGGTCTTTCCCTGTCTTACGTTTTTGTATGTACTAAAGACATTTGAGTCACTTTGTTTATGACAAGATGTTGCCAATTATTGTGATATAGGCTCCAGAATGAAGAGCAGGGAACCTAGAGTCAGAAAAAGTATGGTTGCTAAGGACTTTTATTACGGTTGCTATGGACTAGGGGTTACTTCCGGTTGAAAAAACTTACCCCTTAACTCAAAAAGTAGTCTTGGTTTAGAATATATATGGTTGCTATGGACTTTTCATTAATGTTACCTTGTTGCTAGGGAATGACCTTGACCTATGACCTTTGACCTTGGACTCAAATTGTAGCTCTTTATATACCGATTCATTTAAGTATACATGTTTACTATACTATCTGTTATGGTTTTCAAGTAATTGGGAAAAAACTTGTTTCGCGAAACTTGTTTTGGCCGCCATTTTGAAACCGATCAACCGAATCATGTACTGTTTGGGTTCAAATTGTAGGCAATTCAATTCTCTTTCAAATAAACCCTATGTTTCATTCACCATCTTTTATGGTTAAAAAGTTATAAACAAAAATCATTTTAAAAATACGAATCAAGGGTGATAACTCAAAACAACAAGTTTTACGCTTTCGCACCTGAAACACTTTTTGTAGATCTCGACATGGCGAACATTTTTCCCATGTATTGTCCGCTTCAATTTTGTACGGTTTAGGTGTTATTTCTTAATAACTGTTTACAGTGTCGGCCATTTTGAAAATGGCTGCCTATAACCATTCTACTTTGGTCTTAAATTGAAGGACTCTTAATGACGGTCACAAAAAACCCATATGTTTACTATATTATCTTTGATGGTTTAAAAGTTATAAGCCAAATACGAATAAGCCGAAACGCGTCAAGGGCCATAACTTGAAAACCGTTTGTCGTACAGTGTTCAACCCTTTATATTAAATAAAGGTCTAAATGAGACGAGTATTTTCCTCATTACATGTCTGCTTCAATTTTGTATGGTTTTTGAGCTATACTGCAGACAAGGTGTACCATGACCTCTGACCTTGAGATTTGACCTTTGACCTTGACATTTTTAGATGTAACATATGTCACCTAAGATGATTGGTGAAGGTCCCAAGTCTCTAGGACAAACCGTTTTGAAGAAAAAAAATTTGACGAGTCGTGACACTTTTCGGGTCAAAAACGCGTAACCAGGAAGTTGATCGAAAAAAAAATTTTTGCGTGACGAATGATGACCAGGAGTCTAGCAACATTTTCCCTGCTTCAGATTTTTGATAACGGTTACGGTTTCTGACTTTATCTGCAGACAAGGTTTTTGGGTTCCGGGCAGATAACTCCGTTACTAAAAATAGATCGGTTTCGCAGGCCGACTCAAGTCGAGCCCTGGTAGTGTCGATTAATAGTACTAAGTTTCGTAACGATAGGTCGCGACACTTTTTTGACATCTGCGGCAGAAAAAAAAAAATAATAATAATAATAATAATAATCATAAGAAATACAGTAAGGTCTTTCCTTCTGTGGAAGGGAAAGACCTTAATTAGAAAGGGCAAAACTACAATGGAGGGAGTTTAACCTTAGGTTTTAGAATTTACATAAATTTAGATAATGGTTATAAACAAAGTGTACACATGAGATGTAATTTCATGTACAAGTACACCATATTTAAAAAAAAAGGCATACATCTAAAACACGGGGAATTGTTCTACTAACTCCACACGGCCTGTGATAAATAATTTATGAAAGGATATGGAGTAAATGAACATGAGACTATAACACATTTGTTAACACCAACTGCAATTATTTTTTATGTACACATCTGTTGCAACATCTTGTTTTGTTTTGTAGAAGGAGGCTTCTTCGTTAATTTCTTTGTCTCACTGAAGACATTTTCATTTTTTTACTGAAAAAAAAATGGGTCAAAGACAGAAATGGCCGGATTTCGTTTCAAAGAAAGTATAAAGTATATGAGCCACAGACCTGAAATAAGATTCCACCTTATGGGAGCCCATACTGATGCTTCATACCAAATATCAAGAAGCTGAGATTAGTAGTTGCTGAGAAAACTGTTATGAAAACTTCCTATAATTGGACATTTATGTCAAAAATTAACCAAGTCAGTAAACAGGAAGTATGTGAGCGACAGACCTGAAATCAGATTCCACCTTATGGGAGCCCATACTGATGCTTCATACCAAATATCAAGAGGCTGTGATTAGTAGTTGCTGAGAAAACTGTTACAAAAACTTTCTATAATTGGACATTTATGTCAAAAATTAACTAAGTCGGTAAACAGGAAATGGTGACCGACAGACCTGAAATCAAATCCCACCTTATGGGAGCCCATACTGATGCTGCATACCAAATATCAAGAGGCTGTGATTTGTAGTTGCTGAGAAAACTGTTACAAAAATTTTCTATAATTAGACATTTATGTCTAAAATTAACTAAGTAGGTAAACAGGAAGTAGGTGAGCGACAGACCTGAAATCAAATCCCACCTTATGGGAGCCCATACTGATGCTGCATACCAAAAATCAAGAGGCTGTGATATGTAGTTGCTGAGAAAACTGTTACGAAAATTTTCTATAATTGGACATTTATGTCAAAAATTAACTAAGCAGGTAAACAGGAAGTAGGTGAGCGACAGACCTGAAATCGAATCCCACCTTATGGGAGCCCATGCTGGTGCTGCATACCAAATATCAAGAGGCTGTGATTAGTAGTTGCTGAGAAAACTGTTACGAAAGTATTTTCCCCGCCCGCCGTCCGCCCGCCCGCCCGCCCAACATTCACCATTTTATAACCCGGATTTTCACTAGTGAATCCGGCCAATAAGGAATGTCCATGGGACACAGATGCACCCGCTGGCCCTAAACAGGTACGAAGGAACTAGAAGTCTGACAGATCTGAAAGTTTCTAAGGACATACAGTTTGTCATACTGAACCATCCTACCAAGTTTCAAATAATTCTTGAGTACGGTTCCTGGGAAAAGCTTGACGGAGATAATCACTGTCATGTTCACATATTTTCACATTGGCCTAAGTCCAAAACAGAAAGTAGATGTCCGACAGGTCTGAAAATTGCTTAGGACGTACAGTTTGTTATACTGAACTATCCTACCAAGTTTCAAATTATTCTCATGTAGGGTTCCTGAGAAAAGCTTGACGGAAATTTTCATAGTCATATTCACATATTTTCACTCGGCCTAAGTCCCAAACAGGAAGTAGATGTCCGACAGGTCTAAAAATCGCTTACTACGTACAGTTTGCCATACTGAACCATCCTACAAAGTTTCAAATCATTCTCTTGGACGATTTCTGAGAAAAGCTTGACGGAAATTCGTACGGACGGACACGAGTAAAACATTAATGCCCCCCCCCCCCGATAGTCGTCGCGGGGGGGGGCATAAAAATTACAAGGGTCATGAAGTCATGAAACATTTGACATACTAAGTAAAACTTTTTGTGAAGCCATTCCACACCGGTTAACTTTGGCTGTAACAAGGGAGTGCACTAAGTCGTGCTAAGCATACCCCCACTCGACTATTCAGAAAACAGGACGTAGATGACTGACTTGCCCAGAAAGCGGAGGCACAGTACAATGCATCATGCTTAAGCTTTATACTAAATTAAAAATTAATCCCTTAAGTAGAAATTGAGAAATCTGTCCATTTTTTACCCTTAAAATAGTCTAAGTTGGCCCGGAAAACAGGAAGTAGATGACCAACTGACCTGAAAAGGGGAGGCACGGTACACCTCATCATGCAGAATCTGTGTACCAAATTATAAATCAATCCCTTCAGTAGAAGCTAAGAAATCTGTTACGAAAATGTTTCCATTTTTGACCCTTAAAATAGTCTAAGTCGGCTCGAAAAACAGGAAGTATATGACCGACTGACCTGAAAAGGGGAGGCACGGTACAACTCATCATGCTGAACCTGTATACCAAATTTAAAATCAATCCCTTCAGTAGAAGCTAAGAAATCTGTTACGAAAATGTTTCCATTTTTGACCCTTAAAATAGTCTAAGTCGGCTCGAAAAACAGGAAGTATATGACCGACTGACCTGAAAAGGGGAGGCACGGTACAACTCATCATGCTGAACCTGTATACCAAATTTAAAATCAATCCCTTCAGTAGAAGCTAAGAAATCTGTTACGAAAATGTTTCCATTTTTGACCCTTAAAATAGTCTAAGTCGGCTCGAAAAACAGGAAGTATATGACCGACTGACCTGAAAAGGGGAGGCACGGTACAACTCATCATGCTGAACCTGTATACCAAATTTAAAATCAATCCCTTCAGTAGAAGCTGAGAAAACTGTTACGAAAAATTTCCCATTTTTGACCCTTAAAATAGTCTAAGTCGGCTCGAAAAACAGGAAGTATATGACCGACTGACCTGAAAAGGGGAGGCACGGTACAACTCATCATGCTGAACCTGTATACCAAATTTAAAATCAATCCCTTCAGTAGAAGCTAAGAAATCTGTTACGAAAATGTTTCCATTTTTGACCCTTAAAATAGTCTAAGTCGGCTCGAAAAACAGGAAGTATATGACCGACTGACCTGAAAAGGAGAGGCACGGTACAACTCATCATGCTGAACCTGTATACCAAATTTAAAATCAATCCCTTCAGTAGAAGCTAAGAAATCTGTTACGAAAATGTTTCCATTTTTGACCCTTAAAATAGTCTAAGTCGGCTCGAAAAACAGGAAGTATATGACCGACTGACCTGAAAAGGGGAGGCACGGTACAACTCATCATGCTGAACCTGTATACCAAATTTAAAATCAATCCCTTCAGTAGAAGCTAAGAAATCTGTTACGAAAATGTTTCCATTTTTGACCCTTAAAATAGTCTAAGTCGGCTCGAAAAACAGGAAGTATATGACCGACTGACCTGAAAAGGGGATGCACGGTACAACTCATCATGCTGAACCTGTATACCAAATTTAAAATCAATCCCTTCAGTAGAAGCTGAGAAAACTGTTACGAAAAATTTCCCATTTTTGACCCTTAAAATAGTCTAAGTCGGCTCGAAAAACAGGAAGTATATGACCGACTGACCTGAAAAGGGGAGGCACGGTACAACTCATCATGCTGAACCTGTATACCAAATTTAAAATCAATCCCTTCAGTAGAAGCTAAGAAATCTGTTACGAAAATGTTTCCATTTTTGACCCTTAAAATAGTCTAAGTCGGCTCGAAAAACAGGAAGTATATGACCGACTGACCTGAAAAGGGGAGGCACGGTACAACTCATCATGCTGAACCTGTATACCAAATTTAAAATCAATCCCTTCAGTAGAAGCTAAGAAATCTGTTACGAAAATGTTTCCATTTTTGACCCTTAAAATAGTCTAAGTCGGCTCGAAAAACAGGAAGTATATGACCGACTGACCTGAAAAGGGGAGGCACGGTACAACTCATCATGCTGAACCTGTATACCAAATTTAAAATCAATCCCTTCAGTAGAAGCTAAGAAATCTGTTACGAAAATGTTTCCATTTTTGACCCTTAAAATAGTCTAAGTCGGCTCGAAAAACAGGAAGTATATGACCGACTGACCTGAAAAGGGGAGGCACGGTACAACTCATCATGCTGAACCTGTATACCAAATTTAAAATCAATCCCTTCAGTAGAAGCTAAGAAATCTGTTACGAAAATGTTTCCATTTTTGACCCTTAAAATAGTCTAAGTCGGCTCGAAAAACAGGAAGTATATGACCGACTGACCTGAAAAGGAGAGGCACGGTACAACTCATCATGCTGAACCTGTATACCAAATTTAAAATCAATCCCTTCAGTAGAAGCTAAGAAATCTGTTACGAAAATGTTTCCATTTTTGACCCTTAAAATAGTCTAAGTCGGCTCGAAAAACAGGAAGTATATGACCGACTGACCTGAAAAGGGGAGGCACGGTACAACTCATCATGCTGAACCTGTATACCAAATTTAAAATCAATCCCTTCAGTAGAAGCTAAGAAATCTGTTACGAAAATGTTTCCATTTTTGACCCTTAAAATAGTCTAAGTCGGCTCGAAAAACAGGAAGTATATGACCGACTGACCTGAAAAGGGGAGGCACGGTACAACTCATCATGCTGAACCTGTATACCAAATTTAAAATCAATCCCTTCAGTAGAAGCTGAGAAAACTGTTACGAAAAATTTCCCATTTTTGACCCTTAAAATAGTCTAAGTCGGCTCGAAAAACAGGAAGTATATGACCGACTGACCTGAAAAGGGGAGGCACGGTACAACTCATCATGCTGAACCTGTATACCAAATTTAAAATCAATCCCTTCAGTAGAAGCTAAGAAATCTGTTACGAAAATGTTTCCATTTTTGACCCTTAAAATAGTCTAAGTCGGCTCGAAAAACAGGAAGTATATGACCGACTGACCTGAAAAGGGGAGGCACGGTACAACTCATCATGCTGAACCTGTATACCAAATTTAAAATCAATCCCTTCAGTAGAAGCTGAGAAAACTGTTACGAAAAATTTCCCATTTTTGACCCTTAAAATAGTCTAAGTCGGCTCGAAAAACAGGAAGTATATGACCGACTGACCTGAAAAGGGGAGGCACGGTACAACTCATCATGCTGAACCTGTATACCAAATTTAAAATCAATCCCTTCAGTAGAAGCTGAGAAAACTGTTACGAAAAATTTCCCATTTTTTACCCTTAAAATAGTCTAAGTCGGCTCGGAAAACAGGAAGTAGATCATGGACTGACCTGAAAAGTGGAGGAAATGTACATTGCATCATGCTTAAGCTGTCTACCAAATTTGAAATCAATCCTTTGAATAGAAGCCGAGATATTGTACCGGACGGACAGACGGACAGACGGACGGACAAGGTGATTGCAATATAGCCCCCTCTCTTACGAGTGGGGGTATAATGAGGGGTACTTGTGAATGACTAGCTAGTTTGCCTTTTTTTAAATGAGGAGAACCTATTAAATGTTTCAGATGAATTTGCAAGTAAAATAAAAAAGAATTAACTCGCTTGCTGCGACTTTCAGAATTATAAATATCCCTATACATTCATAAATTCATTACTATTTTGAAAAATAAAACCAACTTTGATCTAAAATTTCAGGGTCAAAAGATATCATAAGGATGCAACATAGATAGTTTTGCTCTGGTGCATATAAATGCCCCAGGATAAATTCCCAGTTTCATCAACCTATGACTTCTTTTTCTGAGATAAGATTCAACTCATAAAACATTGCTATTCTATGCATTGAAAATTGTCAAATTCACTCAACTGGAAAATTTAGGTCAAACAATAAAAATGGGAATGCTTTCTGTGCTATCCTACAACTGGTGCTATTACCTAGTACTTATAGTTCTTGAGAAATAGAGTTGCTCATAAAACTATACATGGATAGTTTAGGCTAGCAATAGCTAGGTTTCGCTCCCTTCCCCATGCAAGACAAAATTGTAGGGTTCATATTGCCACAATTATCGAAATGAGTTTCATTGCTTGCCATGTTATCCGATTGGTTGTTAAGGTTACATGTACATGTATTTCATTTTCAGATGTAATGCTGGGATTGTATATAGCTAGTACTATTGCAGGAGTTTTTACTGTGACCACAATAGTACTAATTGTCTGGTAAGTAGATAAATTGTGAAGATAACTCAGGAGAACTGAAAACGTACAAAATGGGGAATTTCAAATGTACAAAAACAAATTATCACTAAGGGCTTTTGTGTGAGGAGTGGGGAGCTGAATCTCTCACAAGACTTCCATGACTATCTTATCTTTTACAGTTTTCGATAAAACATCATACCCCAAGGTCATCTGAAAACTTTGACCAAATTTGCAATTTAATTTTTTTTAGATTTTTAAAGAGCTCAATGACTTGAAGGTATAAGCTAGTGTGAGCTTATCTCTATTTATGTCTATCTGCAATATTTTAACATTTTTTAGGCCAAAACCTGAAAAAAAATTCTATCTAACAGAAAAGGGACATTACCCCAATAATGCGTCATCTGTCAATTCAATCAAATGGAAACTTTTTAAAGTTTTAAAGTGCATCCCTTCAGTGATTCAAGAGGAGATTTTTAGCGAAAGTCTAATGACAAAATGTAAGACATCAAGTGTTGGCAACAACTGACATGACCCTTCTAGTTAACTTAGGCGAGCTAAAAATGTCATACAATAAAAGATACAAACAGCAACACTTGAGTGTTTATTGCCCAGTTGAAGTCAAAGAAAAGTCATGAAATCAAATAAATCTTGGTCAAGCTCTTCCTTAGATGAAATAGTCAGGCTGTGATACATATACATATCCTAAAACACTACATTTGATTCTATTCTATTTATCTTTTTCAGCTGTGCCTACAAAACTAGAGAAGTGAAAAAGCTGACAAAGATAATGTTCCATCTTTCAAAGAGTAAAAACAAAAATGAAAACTTCAAACTTACAAGACAGGAGATAAGTGGATGGTCCTCGGTCAGTTCAAGTCTCCGCCCATCACTACCCCCTAGGCCATCAGATCTACCCAGCATCAGTGACACCAGGTCAATGATAACTCGTATCAACTCCAAAAATGCAAATGAGCTATTGACCAGGTCGATAAACAATGATAATGACCAGAAAGTTATAGACGAAGTTTACGACAACATTGGCCATAACAATCATGATGACTCAGATAACAATAAATTGCATCGAACATTACAGAATGATTTATCGTATGGTAGCCATAAAGACCATAATCAAAACTTCAAGAAATTTAACACAGGCCCTAAGGACATGAGCAAAATCTTCAACCAGGATGAAAATCATAAGAGATTCTATGACAGCCTAAGTCTGACTGTCTCCAGGAATAATATACCTTGTGCAGAATATACATGTAGCTAAAGATGACCTTCATGAAGATCTTTTCTCTAGAACCATAATAATTATATAATCAAAACAAATCTAAACGCGTTTAGAACCTAATCCCACTATGATACCTAAACATGTTTAATATCTAAACACTTAGTCTAGTAAAATTGTAAACACGTCTAGTGATGAGACGCGCTAAAAAAGTGGGACAAGAAATGCGTTTAGAAATACGTTTAGGATCTAAACGCTATTTTTACAGTGTACTAAGTGTGGATCAGTACATACATGAATAAAAATTTTATAATATATAATCACTGTACATGATTCTTAATAAATAGTATAAAACAAAACAATGTCAGGCCACTTAATTAATTCGTTTGTTTACGGATTTTTGCCATGACAAAATTTGGTAGGAGAAAGAGATAATAATAAAAATAAAATTGGGATTGTGATTTTTAGTTGTTTAAAAAGTCAAAGTGCTTCTAAATTTTCTTGACTGATGTATTTTTTTTATTTTAATTGTATTAAAATGTATACATTTAAGTATTAAAGTCTATTTGGAAGGAAACAGAAGTAAATATAATCACTGATTCTCATAGTTTTTTTTCCTTTATTTTTAAAAAAAAATTGTCTGAATTTAGGTACAATGTTGGAGAAAATAAAAAACAATCACCAAAAAAAAACATTTTTAATTTTTTTTATGAGTTTAATTTAATTTAATTTCATCATGACATGTCATGTCTCCTTTGATACTGAATCATTCACTGACACTGTTGGTAAGTTACATTTTGTTTTTCTTGACCATTTTAGGATGCCATAAATAAAAGAATACAACTTATTAAGACTACTGATTTCAAGTTTGCGATCATGACCTTTTCGTTTATCAGTGAAATATTGAAAACGAGTGCTTGAGTAATGTAATGTATCTGTGTTCTTCCTAATGAATGACATTCTATATCCCCTTGAGGTAATAACTAAGCCAAAGATGACATCTTGATAAAACATTTTTGTAAGCATTTGTTTTATGTTCTGAAATTCACCCTCAGATCGGTATCTTCCTGGTTTCATTTCAACTACCAATGGAAAAACACCAGGGTGTTCAGGCAAGGCAACAAACATATCTGGAACTACAAACCCTGATTTTATTTGAGAATAATCCCCTGAACTTGTGATGCTTAACATGTCCATTGATAAAACTGACATTTCTGATGAGCTGGAGTTTAGAGTTGGGCACTCAAATGATGCATTAAACTTATCCATGGTAGCCTGATTCTCAATATACCCAATTATGGTTTCAAGATAGACATTGGTTTTGGAATGTAGAGGTGGTGCCTGACACTTCACTCTCCATTCTGACAGATCATCACTTTCCATTAGCATTTCAACCAAACTCTTTAACCATTCTTTGGCTTCACCATTCTCAAAATCTGTTTTCATGGCCGCAATGAAGTCTGCGATGTAGCATTCAACTTCTACAATAAATAATGGAAACTATGTTATGTTTCTATAAGGTTGTTCGCCAATCTCATTAATGAGTCATATTCACTAAGGCCAAAATTAAACAAGAGGCTCCCAGGAGCCTGATCTACAAAGATACACTAATTTTAAACAAATTATGGTGCTTAACAGCATGCAATTTAAGTTTTTTAAATACAAATGTATCTCGTATAGCATAATGATGTGAGAGGAGATACGTTTGAAAAGTGGGATAAAAAACACTGAAAATGGTCGATTTGACACTTTAAGTGTAAAAACTCCTACAAAGAATGGTCATAGGACTTTGACTCAATCATATTATTTGTAGAACTTGATGTGCTTAATCATATGCAATTTAAATTTTTCAGATATCTTGTACAGTTTTCAAGATAGAGGGTAAAATAATTGCAGAATTTGGAAAAAATCCAGAACAAGAGGCTCCCAGGAGCCTGAATCGCTCACCTGACTAAAACGTTGATGAAGTTACATAAATTTGTAGATACTGATTTGCTGAGCAATATGCAATTTAAATTTCTAAAATATATTTGATAGTTTTCAAGATAAAGAGCAAATTAGTGCAAAATTCACAAAAAATTCAGAACAAGAGGCTCCCAGGAGCCTGAATCGCTCACCTGATTTTTTGCCACCAATGAACTCGGCATACCACTATTACCTTATAAATAAATTTTCATCAAAAACGGAGCAAGTTTAATTTTCAGTCGGAAAATGGCAGACCATCAAAATCAGATCAAGTTTAAGTTTTGGCGGGAAATGACTGCTAATTTAGGAAATAGCCAACAATAAAAAATTTTCGATACCAAAATTGAACTCTGCATATCACTATTACCATATATACCAATTTTTATCAAAATCAGAGCAAGTATTTTTTGGCGGGAAAATGGCAGCCATTTTGAAAATGATCGACGATAAAAAATCTTCGATACTGAAAATCAGGCCTGGGGTCATTAACAATAAAAAGTAATGCATTACATTACCATTACTTTACAATTTTAAGCATTACATTACATTATCATTATTTTTTTCTCTTTCTGTAATGCATTACATTACCATTACTTTGCTTAAGTGTAATGCATTGCATTACACATTACATTTTGATGCACAATCAACATTATTATTGAAATAAAGCACTTTATAAACATATTTTTATATCACTATCTGAATACAGAGCTTCTCTGAAATATAACTTATTTTTTAATTTATTTTAATACCGGTAATATGTTAACTTGGTAAGTGTTAGGTTAATTTATATTTATTTATAAAAAAAAGACCCATCATTTGTTCAACATGTTTGACAAAAATATTTAAATATTTTTATACTTTTAATTGTCATTTCTGTTTTTACAATTATAATCATATCTAAGATTAAATTCTTTGATTTATTGTCCTGCCATAAATTGTGATCCCCAATTAATGAACAAATCTAATTGTTATAAAAACAAATTAGTATAATAATCATGCCATTGTATATGCCCTGGAGCAAACACCAAGTAGGTGATTTCAAATTAAGCTATTTTAAGTGCATTTTAGAAGATTTTATTTTTTATTTTTGAATAGGGTATTTTCAATTTTTCTTGCTATACTATACATGTATATAGACCTAAATCAGTGCCTTGTGGCATAGTGCTCACTTTAAGCAATAAAAACCTTTTTTTATTAAAAAGTATAATATATAATGATAATATACATGGCATGTTTTGAAGTTTGTTTTTGGCTCTCTTAAATTGCATCCAGGTGTATAGGCTGGACAGTGTCTGCATTTAGCCTTAAAATGTTCTTGTGGGTCTTGTGGTAAACTATTTGGTAAATCTTACAGCTGTATACATTGTAATATGCTCATGGTTACTGTTCAAAATCTCAACCAACAATGACAAACATTATTTTAGAGTAAAAGAAACTCACTTTGAAAAACAACTCACATTCATCTAAGAATTGTACATAAGATACTCAAAATTTTTTGTAAAAGGAATGCCTGAGGAGACTGTATAAGAAAAACATGAAAAAGGTCAATAGTTGTATTATTAAATGATTATTATTGGATTAAGGGATTGATTGACAATATTCTGTTTAAATCTTATAATTGTTATCAAAGACTATTTATTATTTTTTTACTCATTAAAAATGTACAATATAAAAGAAATAATGCAATGTAATGAGTGCATTACATATTTTTTACATATTTAATGCATTACATTCCATTACATGTAATGCAAAAATTGTGCATTACACATTACTTTGCATTACCCAAAAAAATGTAATGATTACAATGCATTTGCATTACGCATTTGCATTACCCTAGGCCTGCTGAAAATGAACTTGCCATACCACTAATACCTTATAAATAAATTATAAATAAATTATCAATGTAGTTTTATCTTTTACTAACTTTGTTTTAGTGTCTACTTTTTATTTATTTATTAGTTATAATTTTGTTTTAGTTTCGGTCTTTTGACTTTGTTTTATATTAAATTTTATTCAGTTATAATATCTTGTTTTTGTCCCGATGATGGCTGCAATATCGCCGACGGGACAATAAGCCAACAACAATCAATCAATCAATCAATCATCCAAATCAAACAAAGTTTAATTTTAGGCAGGAAAAGGGTGACGGATTATCTCCCTTTTTTCAGATTTTATTGGCTAAAATAAAACCACAAATCCGATTTTCCAAAAATTTTTTGCAGATGGTAGATCATTTTTGTACAAACTATACCATAAAAAGAATTTACTTTATTTCAGCTCGTTTAGAAAAAATTGCAAAAAATCAACTACAATTTACCCCATTTCTATTTTTTAGCCATATGCATTGGTGGCCATGTTTTTTGACGAATCAAAAATCCCCACATCAGTTCTATGCACCAAATGCTAATAAACAGCTGTACCAAGTAAGAAACAAATTACATTAATGGTGTCAGAGGAGTTAACGTTTTTGATATAATAAGAAAATACAGTCATTTTTGACATTCTAAGGGGAATAACTGCAAAAACGGTTGGTCTGACAACGTTGGCCCTGTGACAAAATTTGTCGATCTTGATGTGCTTAACACTATGCAATTTAAATTTCTCACATATCTTATTTAGTTTTCAAGATATTGAGCTTCAACAGTGCAAAAATCATAAAAAATTCAGAAAAAGGGCAATAACTCCTACATGGGTTGTTGGATCTTCATGAAAATTTCAGGGCAGGTAGATCTTGTCATGCTGGTCACTTCTACCCTATGCCAGAATTTTGATATCTGTAACCGATTTTGAGTTATTTGCAAAAAACTGCAATTTACCCCAATGTTCTATTTTTAGCCACAGCGGCCATGTTTTTCGACATATCAAAAATCCCCACATCAGTTGTAAGCACCGAATGCTAATGAACAACTATACCAAGTTTGGTTGTGATTGGACTTATGGTGTCAGAGGAGTTAACGTTTGAAAAAGTTGACGGACGACGGACGCCAAGTGACGACAATAGCTCACATGACCCTTCGGGTCAGGTGAGCTAAAAAGGGCCATAACTCCTACATGCGTTTTTTAATCTTTTGAAAAAATTCAGGGTAGGTAGATTTTGAGATGCTGATCAATTTTGTTCCCCCATAAAAATATTGATATCTGTGACTGTTTTTTAGTTATTTGCAAAAAACTGCAATTTACCCCTATGTTCTATTTTTAGCCATGGTGGCCATATTGTTCGACAAATCAAAAATCCCTACATCAGTTCTATGCATCTAATGCCAATGAACATTTGTTCTAAGTTTGGTTCCAATTGTACTTAAGGTGTCAGAGGAGTTAACGTTTTTAATGTTATAAGGAAATAGTGTGAAAATGGTCAATTTTGACATTCTAAGGGCAATAACTGCTAGAAGCAATGATTTGACAACGTTGACCCAATTACAAAATTTGTAGATCTTGATGTACTTAACAATATGCAATTTACATTTCTAAAATATCTTATATAGTTTTCAAGATATACATTGTAGAGCATAATAAGCGCAAAATTCACACAAAAAAATCAGAAAAAGGGCAATAACTCCTACATGGGTTTTTGAATCTTTTTACAAATTTCAGGGTAGGTAGATCTTGAGATGCTGATCACTTTTGTTCTCCATAAAAATATTGATATCTGTGACTGTTTTGGAGTTATTTGCAAAAAACTGCAACTTACCCCTACATGTATGTTCTATTTTTAGCCATGGCGGCCATATTGTTCGACAAATCAAAAATCCCTACATCAGTTCTATGTACCTAATGCTAATGAACATTTGTACCAAGTTTGGTTTCAATTGCACTTAAGGTGTTAGAGGAGTTAACGTTTTTAATGTTATAAGGAAATAGTGTGAAAATGGTCAATTTTGACGTTCTAAGGGCAATAACTGCTGGAAGCAATGATTTGACAACGTTGACCCAATTACAAAATTTGTAGATCTTGATGTGCTAAACAATATACAATTAACATTTCTAAAATATCTTGTATAGTTTTCAAGATATATAGCATAATAAGTGCAAAATTCAGAAAAAGGGCCATAACTCCTACATGGGTTTTTGGATCTTCTTGAAAATTTCAGGGCTGGTAGATCTTGAGATGCTGGTCAATTTTACCCATGCCAGAATTTTGATATCTGTAGTCGTTTTTGAGTTACAGTCGAACCTCGTTAACTCGAAGTCGAGGGGACCATTGAAAAGTATTCGAGTTATCAGAGGTTCGACTCATCCAAGTTAAGAATAAACTCGAAGTAAAATCTTCCGTCGTTTGTTAATGTACCATCTTCCATGTCAAGGTGTATCTCGCATTTTGTTGTGTTTTGTGTGTTTGAAGACGCGTCATCGTGTCAAGAGATTACTTGGTGTGAAATAAATTAGTAGATAAAACATGTTTTTAAAATTTATTCCAATCTTGAATCAACATCATATGATGCAATCAACCATTCAAACAATGAAAATACAAAATTAGTTACGAAACGAATTAATACGTATGTTGTAAGTCACTAGTAATGGTGGAAGTTTAGTTGAGTTTCTTCTTGAGATGACGCCGATTTATTTTATTTTATTAAAAATATCAATTAATCATTGGTATTTAGGTATTGAAACTAAAACATGATTAAAATACCGGCTTTGCTGATTAAATTCGTCTACTCAGATTAAACACACAATTTACCATGATGTTTAAAACGCTTGGGTGATCAGATCAAACAGTTACACATGCAATTAAATAAACAACTCTTGATTAACACCTTTTGAAGCCATACAGCGGTCACGAATCAATTAAAATGCCATCAAAGAATTTGAAAAGTCGGCTTCGAGTAATCAGGGTTAATTACTATTATTTTCAAAGCGTGGGGACTGCCAAAATACCTCGACTTAACCGAGATTTCGAACTATCAGAGTTCGAGTAATCAAAGGTAAAAATGCATTGGGCTAACGGGAATTTTGCCGGGACTTTCAAAATAGTTCGAGTAAACCGAGTATTCGAATAATCCGAGTTCGACACATCGAGGTTCGACTGTATTTGCAAAAAACTGCAATTTACCCCTATGTTCTATTTTTAGCGAGCACAGCTCGTCAGCGGGCACTTTGTGCCCGCGAGAGCGGAGAGCTCTACGGTATTTGTTACCGCGAAAAATTTGCCTAAGGCTGATTATGATTTTTCATGTACCGGAAATGCAACTGGTGCGACGTGAATTTTATTAATGCATCTTAAAAATATAATGCGTTTTAATCAAAAGAAAATATACTTTTTTAAAAATAATATAGTATAATAGTAACGAGCATCTTAATTTATTTGCGATTAAAATATAATTTACATTGAAATACAATGCAGTAAATAATGTGAGGTGACGTCATCATTTTTGCTTGAAAATTTGGAGCCTATAGTCACACGCTTTATTGCGCTTTTTTGCCGAAAGTTAATTTGAAGTATTTGAAACACACTTGCGCATAGATCTAGAAGGGATATCGGACTCCCGGTGGAATATCGTTTTTATTTCGTGTGAATTTTCATAAATCACCCCCCCCCCCCCCCCCCAAATAAAAAAACCCAAAAACTGATTCGTCACCTGGAATAATCATCCTTTTCAAATTGCCGAATTCGCCCCTGAAAGAAGTTAACATTCTTTTATCTTTTATTGTCTTATATCCTTTCACATGAAACCATTCATATATAAACATGTAAGCATAAACTTTTAGTCATTATGCTGTGCTCGCAGCTAGGCAATGCCTAAATCATATTAGCCATAGCGGCCATGTTTTTTGAAAAATCAAAAATCCGTACATCAGTTCTAAGCCAGTGTTCTCCCCAGGCCCTTATAGCATCTCGGTACCGAGACGCTATCAGATTTTACCGAGACGCTATCAGTCTGTACCGAGACGCTATAAATTTGCTTAAAATTTTTACAATGAAGCCATTCAGGAGCATTGGGTAATTGACACCTTTACAACCCCAAGCTAATTATGAAATAAATGATTGGTCTGTTGTCAATAAATTGAAAGATATCGATTTTTAACTAATTAGACTTGATTACAGGTGATTTGCCAACAGTAGGCACCTGCCTTTTGGTTGGACAACCAATCAGAATTGATCAAAATAAAAACAAACACAAGCCATGTGTTTGATACACGTGGGTTTTTGAACTTGCATGAAAAATAAATGAAAACCAAAACTAGAAGACTGATCAAGATAAAGGAATGATTTTTTACCTTAAAGAATGGAATATTGGAATCCTTAAACATCCCTATTTACGATTATAAAGTCCAAAACATTGATTTCACACATTTGATTTTGGCAGTAAATTTCATAAACAAAGAAAGACAACTTATGGGCAAAAGGGAGATAACTTAAAGGCAGTGGCTACTGTATACAAATTACATGTACATGTACCATATATATTTTTTATATGGTACATTTCAGCAAAGTTATTTATTCAAAGCAGATTAGTAATGAAATATATTCATGATATCAATATAAGTTTTTATTATTACTATTTCAGGCAACTTTCTATCCCTTTCTCTCCCATTTTAATTAAGGGTTGTGAGTCATCACATACAACATAATTCTTATAACTAGACTTATTATCTTTTCCCACCAAAGAGAATTAAACATAGTCATATTTTACAATGCCTTGACTGTTATTTTCCAGTCAATGCATAAAACCCCCTATATTATTTTAAAAAGTATTTCTGAATCATGTTTTTTATATACTAAAGGGGGCAGTTGATGCATTTAAAATTAAATTATAAATAAAACATGAGCCAGATGTCCATCGACACGATTCGTTTTCCTTAAGCTGAATCTTGTTTACGCAAAATGTGATGCTATCCAAAATTTCTGGGGAGAACACTGTAAGCACCTAATGCTTATAAGCAACTATACCAAGTTTGGTTACAATTGGACTTATGGTGTCAGAGGAGTTAACGTTTGAAAAAGTTTACGGACGGATGGACAACGGACGCCAAGTGACGGCAATAGCTCACATGACTCTTTGGGTCAGGTGAGCTAAAAAGAGCAATAACTCCTACATTTGTTGTTGGATCTTCTTGAAAATGTCAGGGCAGGTAGATCTTGAGGTACTGAACATTTTTGTTTCCTTCAAAAATTCTGATATCTGTAACCGTTTTTGAAATATTTGCAAAAAAACAGCAATTTACCCCTATGTTCTATTTTTGGCCATGGCAGCAAGTTTTTTTTGTCAAACCAAAAATCACTACATCAGTTCTAAGCACAAAATACTAATAGATAATTATACAAAGTTTGGTTAAAATTGGAAAAATGGTGTCAGAGGAGACACATTTGGAAAATTGGATGAAATATACTGAAAATGGTCAATTTTAATGGAGAACCTGTTATAATCATGATTCATGTATATATATTTGTAAATGGATGCCAATGACAACAATGAAGGTGGACGGATAGACAGTGATGACAAAGGAGAATGGGTAATACATAAACTACATGTACCTGCTGAGACCTTGATTTTGTCCCTAATGCCTAATGACCAAACATTTTGCCACTGTTCAATGCCATCGATTTTCTCGTATCTAAACTGCATCTCTTCCATGAAGGCATTGATTTCATCCCATGGTTTACCAGGCAATTTAGGCCATTCAAACTCTTTCACATCACTTTTAACATGGTCCTTAAACTCTTCAAAAGTGTATTCATTCGTTTCTATCCATGAATAGTGTGTTGCTTTGTCAATTTCCACTTCTCGAGTTAAAAATTTAACATGTCCTATCTCGTCTTTAGTGTTTGGTGGACAAACTATTCTAACAGCTAAACCCCTCTGATTGTAATTAGTCATCCATCCCTAAAAAAAAAGGTAGTAATAATATGTGTTTACACCAGATTTAATAATATCACCAGAATTTTGATAACTGGCTACATGTACAAAATGTATGACTTGAATATAATTTAGAAACAATAAAGAAAGAATGTGTCCATGAGACACCGATCCCATCCGCTCAAACGGTCCAGCCCTAAACAGGAAGTAGACGTCCGAAAGGTCTAAAAGGTCAGATGTATAGTTGGTCATGCTGAACCATCCTACCAAGTTTCAAATCATTCGCATGTACGGTTTATGAGAAAAGCTTGAAGAAAATTTGTATGTCCATATATGTCATTTTTTATATCCATCGGGCCCTAAACAGGAAGTAGAAGTCAAACCAGTCTTAAAGTCGCTTAGGGTGTCAATTTTTTTTATACAAAAAGGGCAGGGCGTCATACCACGCTAATTTGGGCTCCAGGAAACACTAGAAAATAACAGCTTGTTTACATTTTGTACAATGTATAAGCTTTTTAAGCTTTTTTAGGCAATTGCTGCTAACAATCTGTTAACTTTAAACGGTCTTATATGAAACCATAGATATATAAATACATGTATTTATATATCAATGACGATACTGACATCGGGAAAATTCCGTCAAGTCAGTATCGTCATTGATATATAAATACATGTATTTATATATCAATGACGATACTGACTTGACGGAATTTTCCCGATGTTACTCATTGATACTGACTTTACGGAATTTTTATTTAAAGAAAATGACAATAAATTAGGCTCACAAATATTAAATTTAAAAAATCACCTATGTAAAATTAACTCTCTACTCGAAAAATATAGTTTAAAAATTTAAGAGCGTTCTATAGGATCTATATTTAGAGCGGAAAATCATTTGATTTATGCACACTTATTACACATTTATGTCACTGATACACAATGCACAGATATCTTTCTTTCAACTAAATGAGCAGTTTTCTATAGCCAGGCATCATCGAGGCCTTTTAACATTTTTAAGTGAACATATTATGATGCTGTGATATCATCGATGTGAAAGAGATTTGTCGTTCGTTCATAAAGGGCATTTAGCTTTGAAGCGACGATACATCCGTGGAGGTTGCCATACTTGACCTGTATATTTGTTACCAATGACCTATATCTCGTCAAAGAGAATCATGGGAATCCCACCATTGAATTACAACCACCTTTATGCTACGCATTAAATTATACATGATGTACACACGAAATATAGTCCATATTATTTATATCAAAGATATAAAGTTTATTCTTCGATGGAAGCGGTAAAGACATTTTATCGCCTTAACACATTTAAGCAATCAAACCACGAAATGTTTGATAGAAGCTTCAATTAAAATAGGCACTGGATAGATTTACCTGGAAAAGTAACAAGAGGCTCCCAGGAGCCTGAATCGCTCACCTGGTCTTGATGTTGACCCTGTACTTTTGTAGAGCTAAATGAGCTAAACATTTAAGCAAGCAACAGCTTTTCTTTACCTGCAATAGTTTTCATTCTATAGGCCAAAAACACCATTTTTCACCTAAAAGGGGCCATAACCCCTATAAGGAGTCATCTGACAACTTCAACCCTATGGAGACTTTTGTAGAGCTAAATGAGCTGAACATTTAAGCAAGCAACAGCTAATCTCTATCTGCAATAGTTTTCATTCTGTAGGCCAAAAACATGAAAAATCGCTTTTTTCAGGGGCCATAACCCCTATAAGGGGTCATCTGACAACTTCGACCCTATGGAGAATTTTGTAGAGCTAAATGAGCTGAACATTTAAGCAAGCAACAGCTAATCTCTATCTGCAATAGTTTTCATTCTGTAGGCCAAAAACATGAAAAATGGCTATTTTTCAGGGGCCTTAACCCCTATAAGGGGTCATCTGACAACTTCGACCCTATGGAGAATTTTGTAGAGCTAAATGAGCTGAACATTTAAGCAAGCAACAGCTAATCTCTATCTGCAATAGTTTTCATTCTGTAGGACAAAAACATGAAAAATCGCTATTTTTCAGGGGCCGTAACCCCTATAAGGGGTCATCTGACAACTTCGACCCTATGGAGAATTTTGTAGAGCTCAATGAGCTGAACATTTAAGCAAGCAACAGCTAATATCTATCTGCAATAGTTTTCATTCTGTAGGCCAAAAACATGAAAAAATGCCATTTTTCAGGGGCCGTAACCCCTAAAAGGGGTTATCTGACAACTTTGATCCTATGGAGACTTTCGTAGAGCTAAATGAGCTTAACATTTAAGCAAGCAACAGCTAATCTCTATGTGCAATAGTTTTCATTCTGTAGGCCAAAAACATGAAAAATGGCTATTTTTCACCTTTAAGGGGCCGTAACCCCTATAAGGGGTCATCTGACAACTTCGACCCTATGGAGACTTTTGTAGAGTTAAATGAGCTGAACATTTAAGCAAGCAACAGCTAATCTCTATCTGCAAAAGTTTTCATTCTGTAGGCCAAAAACATGAAACAAGAGTTAACACTAAAGTATGTCTCGCCTGCCGGCACCATCAGAAACAATTATTCTTTCTTACTTCCACTATATTTTGAATTTACATGGATTTTCAGTTTCTGAGATCAAAAGATGTTTATAGAACTTAAATATTGCAAATATATGCAATAAAAATAATCAAAGTCACTCAACCGAAAAATCAAGGTCAAAGTCAAAAGATGGGGATGCAACTGTGCTAAGCAACTACTGGGGCATATGCATACCAAGTTTCATCAACCTAAGACCTATAGTTCTTGAGATATGGAGGTGCTCGCAAAACTTTTCCATTGCTATTATATGAATTGAAAATTGTCAAAGTCATTCAACCAAAAATTCAAGGTCAAGGTCAAAAGATGGGGATGCAACTGTGCTAAGCTACTACTGGGGCATATGCATACCAAGTTTCATCAACCTAGGACTTGTAGTTCTTGAGATATGGAGGTGCTCGCAAAACTTTTCCATTGCTATTATATGTATTGAAAATTGTCAAAGTCACTCAACCGTAAAATCAAGGTCAAGGTCAAAAGATGGGGATGCAACTGTGCTAAGCTACTACTGGGGCATATGCATACCAAGTTTCATCAACCTAGGACCTATAGTTCTTGAGATATGGAGGTGCTCGCAAAACTTTTCCATTGCTATTATATGTATTGAAAATTGTCAAAGTCACTCAACTGGAAAATCAAGGTCAAGGTCAAAAGATGGGGATGCAACTGTGCTAAGCTACTACTGGGGCATATGCATAACAAGTTTCATCAACCTAGGACCTATAGTTCTTGAGATATGGAGGTGCTCATAAAACTTTTCCAAAAAGTTAACGCCGCCGTCGCCGCCGCCGTCGCCGCCGCCGCCGCCGCCGTCGCCGTCGCCGCCGGTAAAGTAACACCTATGTCCCGCTCTGCTTCGCAGGCGAGACAAAAATGCTATTTTTCACCTTTAAGGGGCCGTAACCCCTATAAGGGGTCATCTGACAACTTTGACCAAATGGAGACTTTTGTAGAGCTTTTGATGCTGAATCAGAAGCGTGGCCTCAGATTTTCTCTTATACTTTTTGATTTATAAGCCAAAAACAGTAGTCTGACCCCCCTAGTCTATTTTTAGTAACGGCGGCCATGTTTTTTAACGGATCAAAAATCAAAACACAAGTTTGGTGCAAGACACCCTAATGATCATTCATACCAAGTTTCATTAAATTCTGTTTGGTAGTTTCAGAGGAGAAGATTTTTGAAAAATTGTTAACAGACGACGACAGACGATGACGACAGACTACAACGACAGACGACGACGACGGACGCCAAGTGATGGTAATAGCTCACATGGACCTACGGTCCAGGTGAGCTAACAATAAGAAAAAAATTATTGTTACCTGACACCGGAAGAACGGAGTAAATGGAAACCGTGTAACGGGAACGGACCTGTTTTACATGCGAAGTACACATTTGTCCTACAATGTATTATTACCCGACGTTATTGTTACCTTATTATGTTGAAAATTTTGCATTTGATTGTTTAAATTTGTATAGTATTTTAAGAATGATTTGGAATTCTAAAAATACGAATATTTTAATAAAAACAAATAATAATGAATTTGTAATTCGAAAAGGGGGGTACACTTATTGGCTTCTTTGGGATATAAGAGTGGGTTACAGGTCGATTTTGCAGACAATCTACGCGAAAATTTAAAAATATTTGGAGAAAAGGGGGGTTCTTATCCCTTCTGTATTCGCCAATGCAAGGCTAAAAAAATATTAATTCAAAGCATCCGAGATTTCCGTTTAAACTGAAGGGGAAAATTTTCTCATTACACTTGCATCTGCCATGAGGACGAACATTACTTCTAAATTACATACGAAATATGTCTCTTTTAATTCAAGCAACTTTTCAATTGCCTAAGTTTTCCCCAATTCCTCTAGTGAATAACGCAATTCTAACTTTTCAGGTAACAATAAGAAAAAATATTATTGTTACTTCCATAAAAGCAGGTCCGATCCGTGACACGATTTGTACTGTAGTTTGACTTCCAGTGTCAGGTAACAATAATTTATTTTTTATTGTTACTTTTCCAGGTAAATCCAGGTAATCGTAGCCAGTACGATTAAAATATTGTCTAGCCAGCGATTTACTACATGTCTAGATTTTATTATGCTGCGGCAAAAAAGCTAGCTGTTACAATGGGCCAGCAAGCTCTGCCCATAAATCAGGCCTGTCAAGACTCGCGCATCTTGCAACCAAATTGGCAGCATTTTTCTTTGATCTTTTGTTCTTTGCATTTTTTACCCCGGGTTTTTACCAAATCTCACGCATGGTCATCTCAAAAACTTGACACTGACAGGCCTTAAAAATGACTTACAAACTTAATATCTCGCAAGTCTTCATCATATGCCCGGTCCACATGGTGTCTTTTTGTCGAGTCTGATTTATAACACTTTCCAGACCATGACGCCATCATTACACAAGAAGGCTAGCTATGTCCCGGATCAAAAAATAGCGATTCGTAAACCATGTGATAACGTCGGTCTCCCTACTTACCGAAAAGAAGCTTTTACCGACAAGAGGTTTTAGTAATAGTGTAAAATTCAAGGTTTTATAAAGCTTTAACAACGCTTTACATTACATATTCATTCTGTAGATAAAGTAGGGTTGATATTAGCTGCAATAATGTAGCTCCTGTGACAGACTTGCGTCTCGTCGGAGCTACAAAGTGGTCATATTTAATCGTCACAATGGAGCAAAAAATAATTCACTAAATCGGCTATTCAACTTTTTAAATAAAGTTGAATTGTATTTTCAGATTTAAAAAAAACATCGATTCAATTAAATCTTCAACCTAGTTTTCACGATAGGTAGTTCACGTGATTTTCGTGTCACATGATCCTTATAATGCGTTCTCATCTAAATTTAAAAATTCTCATCAAGGCCTTTTTAACAACAATGAGGGGGTGGAAAGGGGGGTACCTTTCTCCTTTCTCCCGCCCCTTGTCTCCTTTCTCCCGCCCCCTCTCTCCTTTCTCCCGCCCCCTCGCTCCTTTCTCCCACCCTTCTGCTTCCATCTCCCACCTTAACAATCGTCTTTCTTCAGATAAATCGATTTTTATACAAATTTGAAATAATATATGACCATATATGGCATATATAGGTGAAATCATAGGTGACATAGGTCTTTATTGAAGAATATACTGATTTTACGCATAATGCCTGCAACAGACTCGTACGCAAATTAATACAAAATGTTGGAATGTTGTCAATGGTGCATTGTACATGTGCATGCCCTAATGTCAAGAAACTCATTGTTGATATGTATGGTCATTTATAAAGATCAAGAAAAATACATTTTCTATAAGACTGATATAGATCTGTTATTTTTGTTATGCTGTGTATCGATATTTCAAGGAGTAACCTCTCATCAGCAGTATTTGAATCAAACATTGGAAGATAGAAAACTAAAAGTACTCAAAACTAAAAAGTTCGAACAGGAGCGCCAAATCCAGGACCAAGGATATCGACCATCTGCAGTACAAGGAAAGAATCCTTGTGTTTTAAACAATTTTGAATTTAACAATGACAAAAATATTAGAAATCCATTGGTTAATTCCTGTCAGACAAGTCTGACGACCAGGCTTCAAGCCTTGTGATTAGACCAAGTTTTTTATTGTGTCATCTTTATTTTTCCCTGTCCTCATAAACACCTTACTTTACTTTAAGGTGACCTGGAAAATGTTTTAAGTACATGCTATATTGTTTAGAGGAGGGATTGTATCTTTCCGACATTGTTAGCATCCCTTCTTTTTAAATTTGTAGAAAATCGCCAAATACTTAGAGGAAACAGATGCCCACTGGCCAAATGTGAAGGCATAAAACAAGAAAACTTATGAACCTGTGTACATATATCTGGCTTTGAATATTAGTCTAAGTTTTGCTATAAAATATATTAAAATAAGTACAGAATTAGTAGAAATCCATCAAGTATCTTGGTTTTTTAACAGTTCTCCCACGTCTCGACCTTTCACAGCTCAGTACAATTGGCACAATTTCCTCTTCCTCAAACGTCTCGCTTACTTCTTCATTGATCGTCATTGTATCAGTCTGAAGAGAGCTGGTCAGCCTATTGTAAGTCTCCTCATCTAATGTATATACAACCTGACCAGGTAACAAAGGGGGTATTACACGTTCTAATATACAATTAATTGGTATATCTCTTTGAATGTCTTTATGAAATTCAAGGCCACCAGTTTCTTTATACAGAATCGCTTTGCACACTAAGTCAGTTTCAAAAACACATTCAGTGAAACTTCCGAGAGACAACTGGTCATCCAACATGACCGCCACCAAATCATTTTCATCATAAATAGAGTCTAACACTGGTCCGGCGGGTAAATTTGAACTTTGCATTTTATCAATTGTGTGTGGTTCTGTAAGTGACGGGTCTTCAGCTGTTTTGTTGATTCGAATGTCGGTAACAGACAGATCTATCGATGCATATTTAGGTGGGATATTGTTTTGGTACATATTGAGAGGCAGCGTACCTGCATTAAACTTCGTTGTATCGGCTCTTACGCTTCGCTGTCGTACTCCTTTTCCATATCTCTCCCTAAATTCAAACAAAAGTTTCACGTCTTCTTTAGAGACACTGGACGGCTTGTCACGTTGAAACTTTGGAAACTCAGCAAGGGATAGATACTGTTTTGGACTCTCATACCCTGACGTTTTCTTTGATGTGAAATAATGATATCCACAAAGCGATACTCTCTTAACACATTCAACGACACCTCTGAGAAAATCCCTTGCACAGTCAAGAACTGATGGTGTTTCTGTTTTTAACCGCAACATACTGTGCAATTGTTCATTTACTAACGTAAGAGCTGAATTAATATCAACTTTCTCCAAGTATTTTGATTCTATACCAGTAATTTGCTCGGAAAGAGACTCCAACATTGTTCGAAGCATATGAATGGACTGTATTGTTTTAGAGGCTGGTACGCCATGAGGTCCTTGTAAGCAGTTAATTTTCAAATCTAGAAGTGTCTTGGCTTCAGATGTGCACTTTTCAAAGAACTTTTCAACGTCTTTCAACTTAGAAATTGACATCCTGATATCATCGCTATGACCACTTCCCAATATTTCGGTATGTACAGAAAATGACTTGTAAATATCACGGAGTACAGACAGATATTTGTGCATTGGTGACAAAGACGTTACAAGTCTGATATTTTTCGATCCAGAGTCTATAACAAACAGAGTGTTGCCTTCAATACATATTCCTGATGGTTGCGAAAACTGGCAATCTTTACCAAGACCATCCTCATTCCCTTCCTCTCCTTTCCCAGCGAACAAAACAACATCAGGTTGGTTAAGTGATACATTTTCAATGTCTTTAATCTTGTATAATGCTCTTTTCCCAACGTCAGAGTATATTAATTCAGTTCCAACTATGACAATTCCATGTGGTTGGTTGCAGAATTCGGTACCAGTTTTTAGAATTACAGAGACTGTGTTTGAATCCAATTCTAGGCGCAGAATACCAGCTGTATGATCGGCTAAGTACAGATAGTTTGAAGAGTAGGCTAATCCAAAACATCCACTCATATGTGGTACACTAATAGAGTACAAACTTGTTCCAAAAAGGTCATAGCCATAGGCAGCAACCTTTCGTTTCACAGAAACCTGCAAGATTGACTTTGTTTTCTGATCTGCTACAAAGAACAAATCTTTGTCAACTTTAACCAGTTTCGTAGGTACAACAGCGTCAATGCCAATGTCAAAAACCCTGACTGTGTCTTTTGTGCCTCTTGGAAGACCTGTCGCCTCTATTCTGCTATTGATAATTTGTCTTAGGGTTTTTAGATTACTTTTTTCAGGATTTGTTATCTCCAAAAACGTGGCATATTCACACAAGTTTCTTTTGGTTGATTTAGATATGTCTAATTTCAGAGTATCTTTATGGTCTATGTAGACTATTTTGTTTTTGCCACTTTCACACACGAACAGGATTCCATCTAAATTCATAATCGAACTTGGTGTGCTCAGACCTTTTGCCAACTGTTTGACCTCTGCTGGATAGTGAAGTCTAACTGAATATATAACTCCTACCCGATCAGCAACGTACAATACAGATGGATCATCCGAAAGACATATGTCTACTGGTTCCTTTAAAATCCTTGGATGATTGTCATCACATTTTCTGTACTTTTCTGGAACGACAGTACATACGACCATATCATTATCTGAATTGTGCAGACAGTCAAGGACTTTTTCTGAACTTATTTCGGCAATTGCAGCAGTTGCCTGTCGATCCTTCCGTTGCACAGAATCCAATGAAATGTTTTCTCTAAACACATTACCCATTGTTGTCTGTGTTTGTCTTAACATTCGAAGAATAATCAAATTTATTCGGTAATTGTCAACTAAGAGCCACCAGTTTGACAAACTACCTGCTAGACATTTTCCAATATGAACCGCATCCGGACCTACACCAGTTAGACTTAATTCTGGAATTTGTCGACCCTCTATTTTGTCATCAATTATTTTTTCCATTGCAGTTTTATTTTTCTGTTCACAATCATGAATAACAACCATCACGACCATTCTATTACACTTGATATTGTTCTCAATACATCTCTCACATGCTCGTAATTGTGGTAGTATAGAAATCTGGCCATTTATTTTACACTGATTACAGACCTGTCCCAGCTCTCTGCATGCTTCACAACTTCGATTACAACAAATACTGACATCTCCAACAACTTTTCCCTCTTCTTTTTTCAGTTCAAGACACCCAGAACATATTTGTGCTTCTTGTACCCTCTTTTCTACCAATTTTTTAACATCGTCACTACTCTGTATATGTGATGAATAGTCAAGTCCAACGGGAAGACTGACTGAATTTGTCAAATCAGTTAAAACCAGAGTGTCGGCATCTTTAATCATAGAATCTTTTAATGCTTTTATACCTGCTACATCTAGATTAGGATTGTTCTTGACATAATTAGCATCTATATCAAATTTTGAACCCACAAGAACTTTCCTTATTGGATCAAAGCTTAGTTCTGGTTTTAAACCTATGCCATCTCTACCCATAGACATACCGAAAATTGAACATCTTTCATTTTCAACCAATGGAATTACTGACATATTGTTAAGAAGGTGAATGATGCAAAGCAGGAGTTCAATAATAATGCCAGGTCGTGTGGTGAATGCAGGGGAATGATGTCTGCATGTTCTTTCGTCTGGTAGTGGCAGATTGAATCTTTCCAAATCAAAAGGAGATTGCCTTCCCCTTTTAAAGTTTCCTGGCCCACGCACAAAATTGTATGTTTTGTTACCACCAAGGTATAATAAACTGTTGCACCAATTAACAACGACAGGATCCCATATAAACTTTATGCCATCATGTTTATGAATGTTACTGTGATGAATGTATTTTGTAATGTTATCAATTATTTTGTAGAAAATATGATCATCTGGAACTTCTCCTTTAGATATTAACAAATCTAATCTTTCTGCAACTCTATCAGCAAAAATAAGTCTTTCACCTCCTGCATCAAAGCAAGGATTACTCATGTGTAGTGGTAATACAGCTTGTATATTTTCATACAAGTTTTCATCATGGAATTCGGATTCAAAATCACTACAAGAATCATAATCATCTAAAGCTGATATACTATTTAATTGGTCATCAGAAATACTGATATACTCTTGTGATTCGTGGCATTCAGCAAGTTTTGGTGAACGAGGGAATTCAGTATTAATAGAGTCTGAGATACTCATGCCAAAATCATCTTTACTGTATGTTTCATTTAAATCTGTAGTATTGTCTGGCAATTCTGAATTGTATGTTTCATCTGGCATACTTGTCATATTAATGTCAGATGGTAGTTCACATGTTTGGCAATTGGACAGTTCACAAGACAAGGAAGATAACTGATCAAGTAGGTCAAAAGATGTGTGTGTTATGACAGGCTGTAAAGGTTTGTGAAGCCTGAAAATAAAAGAAAGTCGAACTTTAAAGGGTTGTTTTTATTTTAGAACAGAAACTAAACTCTTAAAAAACATAATAATAAATGTACAGAACACATAAAAAACTTAACAATAAAATACATCAATACATGTCGGACTAGAAAATCTATAAGATATGAGTATTTATTTTACATTTCCCTGATAAAAGTATATTCACTATTGACCACATTAAATCACATTCAACATCAATTCCATATCCTGTTATATATTTGGGCAAAATAAAGGACTAAAAAGGACCTTTGAGCTGTATAAGGATGTGATCATATCTGCAATTCATTTATTTCATATATTTCTAGATGGTTTTTTTGCAACTCATACCATACATTGTATGTTATGAATTTATTTCCAGACAATATAAAAAAACAAACAAAATTTTGTTAAAATTACATTTAAGTTTTACCCTTAATGGGACAGAGATTTACTGATGTTTATGCAACTGCATACAAATAATTTTGTTCAGCTTATCATAAACTGAACAATTATGTACACTAGGAAATGAGTCTTGTTGTCGCAGGCAAGACAAAAACTGTAAGTATTACATGTTATAAAATAAGCCACACAAAGAAGTTCAATTACATTTCATCTCCACTTTCAATGATTTCAGATGCATCAGATTCTTGTTTTTCTTCTTCTCTATCAGTATTGTTAGTATCATTGTCAGAACCTCCTTGGATTCCTTGTACAACACTGTCATTATTATTTCCATCTGAAAAAGTAATAGTACAATTATGGCAAACATACACATTAACTGGAATAAATTTGGTTCCTTTTATTATGTTTTCTTAGAATTTTTCTTGAAAAATATAACATATTTCTCTGACTTAAATTCTTGAGACTTTTGAAAAAAACTAAGGCTCCTAATCAATGTTTAATGTGGTAACTGGTAGGTTACATTCTAAATTCCATCTCTTAATGCTTAACTCTTATGTGTTAGGCTTTGTTTGTGTGTTTGGTAATTTGTAATAATCCTTATTCATTGAACTGAAAGACAATTATATCTTTAAGATACATAAATACTAGAATTACTGTGAGAAAAGCTCACTATGATGATACTAATGAACCCCAAAGTCCTTGGCAAACAGGAAGTAGTTGTTTGATTTGCATGAAAACATATCCCACTATATACATTTTAGAATTGAATGTTTGCATTTTGATGTTTCTTTGGCGTGTAAAACTGTTGACTGTAGCGTGTTTGTGTATTTTTTTTTATTTGTGCATTAATATGCATTTGTATCACATGACCTGGTTAGGGTCATGTGATGCAAGTGACCTATCATCAAGTTATGAAAGATGGTTTAATTGGGCAATTAACCAATAGAATTACTGCATTTTAATTATATGCGGGGTAAATGTATTTATACCTACAGTATATAATGCTGCATGCAAAATTTCAGAGTACTGTGATCTCAAGGTCCTGAAAAATTTGTGACGGAAATGTACACAGCCATGAGGATCACTTTATACCTCCAGCAAGTGGGGGTGTATAAATATTTATTGTGTATAAAAGTGTTTACCCTGCTTTGGACTGTTGTTATCATCATCCTGTACTGTGTTTTTGCTTTTCTTCAGACAAGACTCAATGGTCATTTGGTTTTTCTTCTTATCTTGGCACTTTTTAAAGTGTTCTAAAAAGATAACATACACAAATAATTTTAATGAAATGTTCAGCTTACTTCAGACAATAAATCATTATTACAATATGACACATTTTAATCTAATTTTAATGAAATGTTCAGCTTACTTCAGACAATAAATCATTATTACAATAATAACAATATGACACATTTTAATCTAATTTTAATGAAATGTTCAGCTTAGTTCAGACAATAAATCATTATTACAATATGACACATTTTAATCTACTGAACTGAATGATTTTTTTTTATTTCTAAACTCATCAAATTTCAAGACATCATGTAGAGTTTCATCAAAATCCATCAAGCGTATTAGGAGGAGAAGTGCTTACGAGTTATGTGGACAGACAGACGGGGTGTTTTCTATATACCCCTCAAAACTTTGTTTGCAGGGGGGGTATAAAAAAATTCTTTACACAGTTTTGTTTAAGCCTAATATTTTAATTTTTCTATCAACTCACTCTTTATAAAATAGGCACGTGCTCTCACTTTGTTCATCATAACTGTTTTGCCACATAACCCACAGTTTACATCTATTTCATTTACTGCGACAGATGATGCCAAGGCTGCAATATCTGAAAAAAATATGTTGGTAATCTTTTGTCTTGCTTTTGTTTAAAAGATAAAAGAAGAATGTGCCTTGATTGACATGGATGCCTCCACTTGCAACTGAATTTCACCATTCAGTATCAGGAAGAGAAGAAGTTAAAAACAGAAAAAGGGGCATAACTCAGGAACAGTAAAATTTATGCCCCCCCTCCTCACCCCAAAATTGCTCCAGATCTGTATTTCATAACAATAAATGAAATATAGGTAAAAGTGACTAAAGGATGGATGGCCCAGGTGCATTGATAAAGGGCTTTAAACACAAACATACACTACAAGATGGATAAGGGTAACTATATCTGTCACTTTTACATTTTCAGTTGGTACATATAATAGACAATAATAAATAGTATAGGGATTGTACAATACAGGTTATGTTTTTTACATGTTGTTGGGACTAAAACGTGGAAAAAGGGCTTTACCGTTGGTGAAAACTATGACAACTTAGAAATTGAAGCATATGGCAGATTATCTCTCTTTACTTAAACATGTTAAAATGTTTGTTAGTATTTTCCAAGTCCTCACAAATTACAGCTTTCTAAACATGTTTTCATATACTGCAACATACTTGCTTTTAGTGCATGTGAATGAACAGAGTACTGTCTCATTGGCATATTCCACATTTCATTATATTAATCTTCATACAAATGTATAACAAATGGAAATATATTTATTAAGGCAAAAATACATGGACATACCTTTTGTGAATTCCTGAAACATCTTTTGCTCAGTGTTATTCCTGACTATATCTATCCCCATCTTCTGTGCATCTTTTATCCTGTGCCATAATGAGATTTTAGCCTTTGTTTCATCAGAATGAGTTGCATGATGACTATAAAAGTAATGAGAGTAAATTGTAATTATTGTCATTATTACCACAAATAATCATCTATGCAAAGAAATGTTCTTACAAAAACCTATAAAAATTTACAATTTTATCACAGATATTTAATGATACCCCTGCTTCCCATAATTCAAGTCCTCAACAAACAAGAAGTAGTTGTTGGATTAGTGCTCAATCCCATCCCACAATACATCAAACCTACATGTACATGTATACAAGAGGCTCCCAGGAGCCTGAATCGCTCACCTGATCAATTATGCTTAAGCCTATTACCTAGTGGGCAACATGGTCTACATGTATTTGGTAAGTAATATTAAAGAAACAAGTTAGGATAGAAAACACTCTCAAGATCAAGAATACAAAATTACAAAGCTTTCCATTTGAAAAAAAAACCAAACAAGTTAAAAGGGGGATAACTCTTAAAAGGTTGATCTGACAATTTGACCCTAAACCATTTTTGTAGCTCTCAATTAGCTGAACAATTTTGCAATGCTAACTTTTCCTCTAGCTCTTATGGTTTTAAGATAAAGTTAAAAAAATTTGAAAATTGTCAATTTTGACGATTAAGGGGAAATAACTCCAATAAGGAGTCGTCCTACAACTTCGACTCAATGGAGAGTTTTGTAGAGCTTTTGATGCTGAAGAAGGAAGGTGGCTTAAGATTTTCTCTATCTCTTATACTTTTTGAGCTATAAGCCAAAAACTATGGTCTGACCCCCCTGTTCTATTTTTAGCAACAGCGGCCATGTTGGTTAGTCAGCATGCACAAATTTCACAAACTTGGCAGAGGACATCCTAAAATTCAAGTGTACAAAGTTTGAAAGCAATCCCTTCTGTGGTTTCAGAGAAGAAGATTTTTTTAAATTAGTAAAAATTGATAGAAAAAACAGTTAAAGGGGAATAACTCTTAAACGGTTGATCTGACAATTTTGACCCCGAAATCATTTTTTTAGCTCTCAATAAGTTAACAATTTTGCAATGCTAACTTTTCCTCTAGCATATACATGTATGGTTTTCAACATAAAGTCCAAAAACTGTGAAAATGGTCAGTTTTGACGATTAAGGGGAAATAACTCCTATAAGGAGTCGTCCCACAACTTTGACTCAATGAAGAGTTTTGTAGAGCTTTTGATGCTGAAGAAGGCAAGTTGCTTCGGATTTTCTTTATCTCTTATACTTTTTGAGATATAAGCTAAAAACCATGGTCTGACCCCCCTGTTCTATTTTTAGCAACGGCGGCCATGTTGGTTAGTCGCCGTGCACAAATTTCACAAACTTGGCAGAGGGCATCCTAAAGAACAATTGTACAAAGTTTGAAGGCAATCCCTTCAGTCGTTTCAGAGAAGAAGATCTTTGAAGAAAAGTTAACAACGGACGAATGACGGATCAGGTGAGCTATTAAAGCTGCATGCAAAATTTCCTTAGAAATTTGTGACAAAAACTTGTGTATAGGATAACTATATTTGGAAGATAAATAAGACCTCAGCAGACAGAAAGTAGTTGTTGGATTGGCAAGAAAACACATCCCACAATATTTCAAATCTTTAACAAGCTGTATGCCAAATTTCAGAACCCTCTGATAGCAGAGTCATACGAAATTTGTGACAAAAGTATGGCAGGTCAAACAAACAAACAGACAGACATGAGGATCATCACTATATACAGCTTATTTTTTAATCAGGGGTTTAAAAAAAAAGATTCATAATTAGGTATTACAAAGTCATGAAAGTCAACATTGAAGATTCATTTTTTATTTCCTTAACATGCTTAAGTTTCATCGGAAAAATAATGGAAACTTGAAATTATATGCAGTGACCTATGGTCATGTTGAAGACTGCTTGCTGTTTTCCGTTGTGATTTTTTTGAATTGCTGTTTGTTTATGTTTGTTGTGTCGCGTACACTTATTCCACATCTCATTATCGTCTATATGTAACACATGTCCTTGGAAACTTGAAATACCTTTTTTACAGCAATTTTACAACAATTACCTTTTGATCTTTTTTGTTGCTGGTTCTGAACTTTCAGAGTCTTTTGTTCTAACATCTTGTGTTGCTTCAAAAAAACTGCAGGAGCTCACACGTTTCACATCAAATATTTTCACTGCAAAAAGAGTATGGTACATGTACATGCAAATAAATTGATAATATTTACATGTATGTCATTGGTTGGACATTCGCCGACCCTAGATCTGCCTTTGGTTTGTTAACGTCATAATGTATATAGTTTTATAAACAATCCACCTGGAGATATGCATATGCATGAAACATTGAAAGCGCTTGTGGTGAATGTATACTAGATGAATTAATACAGAGATCGAAATTATTCTATTTTTATTTTTATCATATATATATATATAAATGATTTCTTGATGTACATGTAAGATGTAGCTGGTCGATCAGGACTTCTTTTCAAGCGGCAGTCTTTTTCGCAGAGGACACAAGATAAAAAATTCTATGAAAATGTACATTCATGTCACTGACTGATTTGTGTTTGTTTTGTTTGTCTTGAAAAAATATTACTTAAATTTATCATTATGTTTTAAAATGGGACAGTCTGACTAAGAACTACAGGCCTGGCCCCAGTTTCATAAAACATCTCAAATTGACATTACCTCAAATCCTTCCTCAACTGAGATTTCTTGCAATTTCATTTGTCAATATATATTTTAGTTGAGGACAGATTTAAGGAAACTCAAATTTTGAGATGTTTTATGAAACTGGGGCCAGATCAACCAGACGACCGATAAACTGAGGACGGACCGACCTGCCACTGTACATACATGTACAAACACAATTATCGATACCACCAGCAACATTGCAACACTGTGTGTGTGAAAATTGCCCAGATTCATCATTGGTGAGATTACTGGTGACCCGAGTATATACATGATATATTTGAGAGGTTTCGAAAAAGACCCCTTGAGTTATCTACTAGGAATCCAGATTATAGTGGTTTGTTTTAAAATGGCCTAAAATGTATTTGATGCCATTACATGTACAAAAAAATGTACAATGTATTGTATATTTGGTTACTTTTGCTTTAAAAATGTATTCGACATTATCATGATTTTTTACCATGTAGTTCTGCATCATCCCTCAGTAACAGCTTCAATGCATGTTTCCATGAGGTGTTGTTATTCACAACAACCAACTTTCTGTCCTTTTTCTCCAGAATTGTCAACTCGGTGTCAAAATGCAATATCCCAAGCTTTGCACATCTTTCGTGAAAACCATTATTAAGTTTCAGCTCTTTAAGAAATGTAGTAAAGTCTTTATCAGATGCAAGTTCTAGGTATATAAAATAATTATCGACGGCTTTTGTTTGGTTTTTCCCAAAAATATGAACCCCTGCGCTTATTGTTTCCATATTAAACAAACCGGAAATGATGAGGCCATTAAAAAAAAAAACGTAACGGAGAGATAATTCCGTTTTTAAAATGATCGGAAATGGCAAAATTTATCAAAAATAGTTTGGTAAATATAAATATTGCCTTTTTTCAAATATTTGTTCATTAAATAGAAACTTAAGTACCGTTTTTTACTTTTTAATTATTTTTCTACATTTAAAGTTCGTCTCCCTTATATAGTTCTCCCTCCTTTCTCCCGCCCCCTCTCTCCTTTCTCCCGCCCCCTTTCTCCTTTCTCCCGCCCCCTTTCTCCTTTCTCCCGCCCCCTTTCTCCTTTCTCCCGCCCCCTTTCTCCCTGTCTCCCGATACCCTTTCCACCCTGCCAACAATCAAGCAGAAATCTATCAAAACTGCATATATTTTACCCCTGTATGCTAAAATTGACACAATGGCTATACATTTTGCACTCTCAAATTTTTGCTACTCCGTTTTGATTATTTCAGCATACCAAAAGTAGTTTAATGCCCAAACTATGTATTTTCTTCTGTTATTTTACTCACCAGACCCAAATGTTAGCATTCCGACCTGCTGTATGCTGGACTATGTATTATTTGTATACTTTTTGTTTTTCAGGTCCGTATGCTAGCATTCCGACCCGGTGTATGCTAGATTCTATAATATACGACATATTTCGGGTTTTCAGGTCAAAATGCTAGCATTCCGCTCTGGTGTATGCTGAATTCTGTATAATTTGTTTGATTTTGGTTTTTCAGGTCCGTATGCTAGCATTCCGACCTGGTGTATGCTGGATTCTGTATTATTTGTATGATTTCTGCTTTTCAGGTCCGAATGCTAGCATTCGGACCTGGTGTATGCTGGTGTAGGCTAGATGCTGTAAAATACGACATATTTCAATTTGGGGCTAGCATTCCGATCAAGTGTTTGTATAATTGCTAGATTAATTCTGTGTTATTTGTATAATTTAGGTTTTTCAGGTCCGAATGCTATCATCCCAACATGGTGTATGCTGATGTAAATTAATGATGCATTTCCTGGTTATAGGTCTGAACGCTAGCATTCCGGTTTTGGTGTATGAAGATTCGTTTTAGTACTGTAAAGTCATATTTTTCTATTTTCATAACTGCATCACGGTTTGATGGTTAATTTTCGTCTGTGCCTATTAAATATGATAAATATAGACTATGTACATAGACTTTACACTCTCACACAAGACACATTGTATTTTTTTATCTGCAATTGGGCAATTTCACGAAATTCATATTTTCAGTTATTGACTAGATCACTGCCTACAAGCACAATTCAGTGTTGACAAATGATAAAAAAGACAACAAACACAGAAAACTCATGTTAACCCATAGAAATGTCAATGTTACTTTAATACTTTAATGTTAAACTGCATTCTATTGTCTATTCTATACAATATTAAATACTAGTAGTTTCCCGTTGTGATGTAGTGTTGTAAAGTTTCATGAAGCTTCTAGGAAACAAGAGAAGTAAATCCTAGTGTGATATTAAATGACAAATGCATATTCTGCAAAGTTTTGCATGAATGTAAAAGTGCGTCCTGTGGAACATAGAAAGTTTCATCCGTACATGTCTGCTATGCCAGCATTAGGAGACTCTTTGCACCTTGATTGTGCGCTAAAATAGCATACTAACCGTAACGAGTATTACAGTTTTCGACTGCTTGTATTTTACATATAATGTAATAAGTATTCATCAAATAAAAAAGAAAAACAAAACAAAACAAAAAAACAAAAAACGCAACATGATGATGATGATTTTGCTTTAACTAAAAATACGTCAATGAAATATAGTCAATAAATTTATTTTTGAATTAAGTCTCTTGTTGAACTTGTACAATTTACATGTAGTACAGAAGCTAGATTCACACACAAATTGTACACGAAAATACAATAATTTTTTTTTAATCCAAATCTAAACAACTAGGTGGACTATTTGCAGATCTTGACCTCAAGTCCTATAATATGTTTGTTATAAAGAATTGATCTTGTCTTATTCCGGACCCATGATGAATAGAAGACGGAAATATCTTGCAATATATCCATTAATAAAAACATGTGTAAATATGATTAGAAACCAGTAATAAATATGCATATTTATGTAATGTAACATAGACTGTGGACAAGAAGCAAATACATGTATATACCAAATAATCATGGCAATTGAATGTCGTAAATCTATATAAGTTCCATGAATATCTATTTAGGGGTTCAGCAGGAGTTGCGAATAAGAGATGGGTACTTCTTGTCTAATGGCTTAGTCCAATGCTATGTGAAACCCCCCAAAAATCAATTCAAACACATTTTTAAAAAGGTGGCGAGCATCTTCATGTCATAAAGATTGTGTAAAAATTTCGTTAAAATCCATTTATAAGCGATAGGTATCTAAGGTGAAAGGCCAAACGAACAGATACCCCATCACTTTAACTCCCACCCAATTTACAATCGGGGGTATGATAAAAACTTGGTATACATATGATCACATATCACCCGGTACTGGACCAACACGGCGAAATCCCCATCCTTTTTCTTTGAATATCTGAGAATATTACACCCCCACTTGTAAGAGAGGGGTTATAATGCAATCACCTTGTCCGTCTGTCCGTCCGTGGGTTGTACCGTGTCCCCTTTTCAGGACAGTCGCGCATCTACTTCCTGTTTTCCTAGCGAACTTAGGAGGACATTTTTTCATAACAGATTTCACTGTATCTGCAGAAGGAATTGATTTCAAATTTAGCACACAGCTTTATTGTGATTTATTGTGATGAGCTGTAACGTGCCTCCCATTTCCAGGCCAGTCAGGCATCGCTTCGAAGAAGAAAGGGTTTCCTGTTTTACCCTTGTCCACCCATCCGTTCTTTCGTTCGTCCAAGTTCCGTAATTTTCTAAGCAACTGTAGGATGTAAATGTCTGGTTATTTTTTATATGCCCGGCTAGCATGGCAACGGGCACTGAACCCCCCTTAAAAACCATTCCGGTAGTTGAACATGAACCTTGTTCCCGACAGATAATGCTTGTTGCAAATAGGCCTACTTCACAAAAACAGAAACATGTAAACAGCAGGTGCCCGTCCCGTTGTAGAATTTTATGCAAGGACAGTTATATTTACGTTTACACTATTAAGACTAAACAACCGGAGTCACTTCAATCTTTTAATAAACCTCCTGGAAGGGTACAAAACTGAAAATACAGAAATTTACAGAGTCATAAGTACAGAGAAATTTAAACATTAAAAAATCACAATGCAATATCATACAATATTTAACATATGACACACATAGCTTTCCATACTTTTGAAGAAAATTAATTAATGCAATAATACACATAAATGCATACCAAATATCAAACAGTTAACAATTTTAGATTAATACCTTGTGTCTGTTAGAGGTTACCATAAGTCTAGTGACTTTAGAAAAAATGTACTCCAAAAATTATGACAGGAATGGCTTTCCATAGAAAAAATATTTTGACAAACTGAGTAGAGCAAATTAAAAAATAGAAAATTTTTCAGCTGTAACGGTTAATGAATGAAAGCATTTAAAAGATACAATAATATGTAATATGTATGCCTAGTAACAATGTAATATTCTGACTATAAAACATTGAAATCGAAAGTAGAATACGCAATTTTCGAATTAACCCGGAATACCGGATCCGATTTCAGACTTATAATTTTGATCACGTGATTTTCTTGTTTTGTTAGGCATATTTATTGACATTAACAACAATGGCGGCGTAAATGCTCGAATGTTCTTGGTTCTTCATAAACTTTCCTGACATGAATTCCTTCTCGAGGCGCAAAAATGATATTGATTGTGCATCCAAGTTTTGGTGTGCTGTTCCTGAATGCACAGCGGATGGTAGAAAAAAGTCAAACTTGGAGAAATATCCATGGATGGAAGGTGTCCAGTTTTTTCCATTCCCCACCATTAAAAGGGATAAAAGACTACGTTCAAGGTGGTTATCACTGATCAACAGGGAAAACTTTGATCCAAAAAGGCATCATAGAATATGTTCTAGACATTTTGAAGATGGTAAACCTACTGAAGCTAACCCCCTGCCAACCCTTTTCCCCAGGAATAATTTCAAACGCCCTCTCAAGGAAAGGAACAAAAACTTGTTTGAAAAGAGATCTAGACTGGCCTGTCAGAAAAACAAATCACAAGAGGAACCACTAAGCTCCTTTATTCCTTGTGAGGACAGCCTTGCCATTGTTGACGACAACCTTCAAACTACTGTCATCAGACCTGTTGTATCAGAAGTCTTAATATCTACAGTCACTGTTGCTGGTAAGCTAGCCTTTGTATACCGTATGATGAAGGATAGTTTCTGATTTACTCGTCATTCTTTAAACTCGTACACAAGATGTTTTTTTTTATATAAACCAATAAGACAGTTTTATTTACCCCTTTTTCACAAATGAACTGTCACTTTAAGTGATCCATATTATAAATATTCTCTGATTTCGGAATTGACCTCTTAACTTTGAGGAGGTGACCTCATTTTTTCTTATTGTAGTTTGAATTTTTAATTCAAATGTTTTATTCACATACATGTCATGCATGTAGAGCACAAAGAAAAACTAAAATACAAAAAAAGCAAGTCAAATTAAAAAAAAAACAACAAAGAAGGCAAACTTATAGAAAAGCTGTGGATTGCATGTACCTTGATTTACCTACTGTACATTTTAGTCTTGTGCGACTTCGGTTAAGTTATTGGTTTAGGTCATATTTTTTACAATTACATGTACATGTTTGTACATGCTTTTATGATGAGAGGGCCTGGTCATCAATGGCTTACAGGCACATCCTAGTTAGTTTTTAACTTTTCATATTGAAGTATAAATCTACATAAATAAAATTTAATGAGATGTGGAATAAGTGTATGTGACACAACTCCCACAAACCATCAGTGTCTTTAGAAGAAAGACAACCAGCAGCCTTCAACAAAGCCCGTAGGCACTGCTCACCATCTTACTATTGGCCCAAGGAAAAAAATGCATATGGTTCAGATCGATCTCAGCTTTTCAAATTAAAGACCCCTCTGGACATAAAACAATAAACAAAAAATTCGACAAACACAAAAACAAGCTATGTAAATTAGGAGCTCCTTGCTTAGGACAGGTATATATGAAATGTGGCGGTTAAACTAGTTTTTTGTAAAGCTGCCAAAGAGCCAAAAATTTATAATCATACATTGTAGGTTTACAACAACATCTTTTTTTTAAATTTTTATAGAAAAGGAATCTGAACACAGCTTTGGTAAAGACTTTTCATCATGTCAAACAGAATCAACCATTCAAAGAGGTAAGAACATGTTCTTGATTTTATTGTTGAAAGTGATAAATCAATTTACAACAAAGGTCCAGGCAAACAAATGTACATGTAAGTAATCAAAGATCAAGGTTGTTCCTACATGCATGTCTTTTGCAAATAGATTTTATTGTGCATCATTTTAACATGTTTAATGTGTTCGGAATTAAATTTAGGGGGAAGATTGGGCCAAAAAAGCTAGTTAAACGCGCCACTTTTCATGGGCATGTACATGTATGTGCCATAAAACCTGGGTTTAACACACTATTTCTTATGAAATACACCTTTATCAAGTCAGGACCATTGCGATCTTGTAATTTTGTCGTTACCTTTATTTGATAAATCCTTTGTCCTTTTTACAGAACATAACTACAGATATGTTGAGAAAGATATGAACAGACATGACGCGATGCTTCAATTGATAAAAATACATACTAAAAGGTAAAATGTACACTTGACACTTTTAGATGAGGTTACTGCAAATATAATTTCATGTGTTATATGAGTAAACTTACCCTGTGGAGGGTCGAACACCAAGAAAAATTGATAAAAGTTTGCCGAGCGGCATGTTCCAAAGTAAACAAAAATATTGTAAAAACAAATCAATGACGGAAAAATCTAATTATCCGGAGAGGAGTCAGAACACTCCCCCTCTGATTTCATACCTTGAAATCACTACATACCAAAAATTTTACTATTAACAAAAACTTTTGACCTTTAAATGACCTAAAACACTAAAAATTGGCATTAATGAAAAATGTAACAATGAACGAGTTTTACAAAAAATGACAATGAATACATGTAGTCATTTATCTTTTAGCACCCTATAACAAGACTGTCAATCCACTTCCATTAGAGAAATCAGTTCATTTACAGGTCTGACGAAACGACTGGTGTTTCCATCACGAGCTACACGAATCTGAACTTTCCTAACTTTGTCATCTGAACTTGGAAAAGTTTTCTCGATAATCGCCATTGGCCATTGATTACATGATACCTCAGCGTCTCGAAAAAGCACCAAATCACCTTCCTTTAAATTTTTCGTTTCTGTTGTCCACTTTTTACGAGTTTGGAGTCTATTCAAGTACTCTTTCTGCCATTTGTTCCAGAATTCATCTGCTAGAACTTGTACATGCTTCCACTGAGACTTAAGCATGTCTTTTGTCCCAAATTTAAAGTAGTAAATGTCAGATGAATGTTGATTTGATTTGAATGTCAGTAATGAAGCAGGACTTAACACATCTGGTGAATCTGGATCAGTTGACACCGGGATCAACGGTCGAGCGTTGACAATTGCTGTTACTTCGGAAAGAAGTGTAACGAGTACTTCTTGAGTCAAGGTCTTAGAGCCTTCACGGAGAAGCATACCATTCAAAATGTTTCTAGTAACACCAATCATTCTTTCCCACACACCTCCCATGTGTGAGGCGTGTGGAGGGTTGAAAATCCAAGTTACTCTATTTCTGGTGAAGAATGCCTGAATTGGTCCTTTTTCCACAAAGTGTGAAAGCATGTTTAATTCTCCAGTAGCGCCAATAAAATTGGTTCCACGATCTGATCTGAACTGTTGAACAGGTCCACGTATAGCTATGAATCTCCGTAACGCATTAATGAACGATGCACTACTCAGTTCTTCAATGACCTCTATATGTATAGCACGGCACACCAGACAAGTGAATAAAAGTGCCCATCGCTTCTGGGCTGTGTGCACTCCTCGTGTTTTTCTGAAAGCAACTGGCCACGGGCCAAAGGTGTCCACACCTACGAAGGTGAATGGAGGAGACGGCTTTAAGCGGTCTTCTGGGAGGTCTGCCATCTGTTGATACACAAATTTTCCACGCAACCTTTTACATGTAACACATTTTTGTAACGTTGTGTATACCAATCTACGACTTCCGATTATCCAATAGCCTCCGTCGCGAATAGCTCCATCAGTAATGTGTCTACCTTGATGGCCAACTTTGTTATGAAAATGATGCACTAACAGAGTAGAAACATGATCTTTCTTTGGCAAAATAATAGGATGTTTTATTGAGTCACTTAGCTCTGCTTTCCTTAACCTTCCTCCAACTCTGAGAACTCCATTACTATCCATGAAAGGGGATAATGAACATATGGTACTACTGCGAGAAATAGGTAATCCATTCTTGAGACATTCAATTTCGTTTCCAAAAGCATTCGACTGAACTTCGCGAACAATCAAGAGTTCTGATTCTCTATAATCAGGCTCGGTAGTGATATCTGACTGATTCGATGCAGATTTGCGAAATACCATTCTTCTTAATGAAGTGATTGCTCGAACAAGCTTATTCCAGTCTGAGAATCTACTAAATCTTTCTATGCCTAACCCTTGAGGTGTTAATAACAACGTCTTAGAAGATCTTACGTCTTGGCGGATCTCCTTGTCTGATTCCGGGTTCACTAATTCATACTCGTCATGTTGAATATCATGACTTGTGTCGACTAGAAAGTTTGGTCCGTGTATCCACGCACTAATATTGTTTTTGGTTTTACCTCTTGTAGCGAGATCTGCAGGATTTGTGTCTGTCGATACGTATGTCCACTGCTTAGGACTACATGAGGATCGTATGCGTCTCACCCTATTTCCTACATACACGAAAAATCTCTTGGATTCATTTGTCAGATAGCCCAATACTACCTTGCTATCAGTATAATAGTAGATTGAATCTGAATCAATCTTTAGATGCTCTTTTATACTATCTCCTAGTTCTGCTGCCAATACTGCAGCACACAACTCCAGTCTGGGGATTGTGCTTCCGTGAACTGGCGCGACTTTTGCCTTACCGAGAAGAAAGCTAACAGTTACGTGGTTAACATCGAAAAGTTTCAGGTAAGCTACTGCGGCAATTGCATCCTTTGATGCATCCGAAAATATGTGCACCTGTTTGTCAACTGATGACGCAAAGGAAATATCACTATACATCCGTGGAATTTCAAAGTTTTCAAGGTCTGGTAAACTATTTGTCCATTGAGTCCATGGTTCAAGGTAAGTTTCTGGTAATGGGTCATCCCAATTCGTTTTAGTGAGTGAAGACATCATCTCTCGAAGGAGTAACTTTCCTTGAATTGAAACTGGAGCAGTAAATCCAATAGGGTCAAAAAGTCCATTAATTGTCGAAAGGACACCACGTTTTGTAAACGGTTTAATGTCATTTGAAACTTGAAACGTGAAACAATCTGTGTTAATGTTCCATGACATTCCTAAACTTCTTTGCATGGGCAGATCATTATTTTCGAAAGTAACATCTCTCAAGTTCTTTGCAAGATCATCGTTACAAAACTGTTCAAGCACCTGTTTGCTATTCGAAGCGATTTTGTGTAATCTAAGATTTCCACCATCTAATAACGCATTCTGTGTCCGTTTTACTAAACTTACGGCTTGATCAACACTTTCACAAGAAATCAGTCCATCATCTACATAAAAATTGTTGTTGACATAATCCTTCACATCAGGGTCTGCACTTTCTACAGATTTCCTGAGCCCATAAGTTGCGATGGCTGGAGATGGACCGTTGCCAAACACGTGCACTGTCATCCTGAAATCTTGTAGTGGTTTCTCTATATCATTTTCAGCATGCCATATAAATCTTAGATAGTCACGGTGTGGCTCACATACCTTGAAGTTGTAAAACATTTGTTCGATGTCTGCTGTTACAGCAATAGCTTCTTTTCGAAATCGCAAAAGGATACCTAACAAGCTGTTGGTGAGGTCAGGTCCGTTGAGCAGAACTTTGTTTAATGAATTGTTATTGTACACAGCTGATGCGTCAAATACCACCCTGATACTTTCCGGTTTACGTGGGTGATACACCCCGAACATAGGAAGATACCATGCTTCACAACCTGCTTTCAACTGAGGAGCAATTTCAGCATGCCCATTGTCAAAAAGTCTATCCATAAAATGTATGGTGTGTTCTTTTTTCTTTGGGTTTGCTTTTAGACTGTAGTCGAATGACTTTGCTCTCTTGAGTGCTAATGGGCTGTTATTTTCAAGTTTAGAATGTCCATCTCGGAATGGCAATGGCGCCGTCCACCGATTGTCAGTGTCCTTGACAAATCCAGATTCCATGAGTTCCATGAACTTATCGTCTTCGATTGATGAACCAACCTTTTCATCGTCGTCTGTGGTACGGAAGATGTCCTTGATGTAAACATCGCTTGAACATGGTGGTAAAAGAGATGTTCGTCCATTGCTCAGTACTGAGGTTTTGTTAACACTAACTTGAAAGTTACCTTGGTGTACTTTACCGAGGCATACCTCGCCTATTATTACCCAGCCTAGGGGTAGTCTTTGTGCGTAGGGTAAATTCCCATCACCCATTCTGTGGTCAAGTACGTGATGTACACCTATGAGATCTCGTCCAATCAATAAATCGATTTGAGCCTCACTGTCTATTTCAGGTATGAACTGAGCAATATCTCGTAAATGTGCAAATTGTGATGCGACACTTGGTGAAGCTATTTCTTCCCTGTTATTAGGGATGTCGTTGCACTCAATTAGTGTGGGGAGATTAAACTTGACGCTGCTATCAAATGATTCGACAATATACTCTTTTCCTAAGCGTCCTGATGATGTCCCTTTTCCCATGTTTGACGAAAGAAGATATTCAACCTCCGGTCCATGATCATGAAACATTTCAAAGAAATTAGTGCTGGCTAAAGACCGGTTACTTTGGTCGTCGATCAAACAATACATCTTCCTAGCAAGATCAGGTTTGTCCTTTGGATGTACAGTTGCTAAAACAATCTTAGCGCAAGACTTTCCTCCATTAGCCTTACCACATATCCTAGTACATGAAGTGCTTACATCTTGTTGGGTTGACTCCCCCTCGTGATGTTGTCGGGGTTTCTCATGACTGTCTGTTTCCAAATGCATTGCTGTTGCATGGTCTGATCTTTGACATACTGTGCATTTTATCTGTGCCTTACAGTCTTTACTAAGGTGCCTTTTCTCTCCACAACATCGGAAACATAGGCCATTTTTCTTAAGGAAATCCTTTCTTTCACTTATCGGTTTAGTGCGGAATGCACGACAAGCATTCAATGAATGATTTGTTCCATGAAGGGGACATTCGACACTCAAGTTATTGTTCTGTTTCACTGGAGTTTTTATTGTGGCTGTGTTACTTGTGTCAGTTTTAGCACATGATATTTGTCGTTTGTAACTGTTTGTAATGTTTCTAGGGGTCTTTGTCTCACGTTCCTCATAGAAAAAGCTTGGGTCGTTTTTCATCTTTGCAATCCTGTGCATAAATTCTGAGAAAACTGAGAATGGTGGATATATCATACGATTTTTCAACTTATAGCTGTTGGCCTCAGATGTCCATCTTTCTTGGATGTTGTATGGCAATTTAGATATGATTGAATTCACACCTGTAGATGAGTCAAATACACTTAACTGTGTCTTATAAATGTCATTGGCTTTGATGGCTTCTATCTCATTTATAATGTCTACAAGTTCAAAAAGTCTTTTATTGTCTTTGTTTCCAATCTTGCCAAAGTTCTCTAGTTTTTTCTTAAGCGAACTTTCTACCAGCTCTGGGCTGCCGAACCTGTCTTCCAGACGCGTCCAAATTTTCTCTACTCCAAAGGCAGGATTTGCTGCACTTGCTGCTCTTATACTTAAGGCTTGTTTGGAGCTCTCTGGTCCCAACCACTTAATCAATAAGTCAATTTCTTCGGATGGAGTGACGTTTAACTCTTCAACTACATTTTTGAAACTAGTTTTCCATGCCAAAAAATATCCAGGATTGTCATCGTATCTTGTAAGTCTTCCAAGTAAAATGTCTTTTTTCATTAGGTACTTTGAAAACTCTTTCATGGGTTCAATCTGATCAACGGTTGACATCTGCCTGTGTGAAGTTACAACTGGCGACACAAATTTATCACTATCAAGGTTCGGTTCTTGCAAAGTTTGCGGCACAAATGGGTTGGCGTTAACATCTAAGCTGAGCTTCGGTGGAACTTGCTGTGCAGTACCAGGAAGTAGATGTACATCTAAATGATTGTCATTAGCAATACTGAATGCATTGAAATTGTCGAATAGTTGTTTGTGTTCCAATATATAGTCAGCTGTTCTCGTCTGAATGTCATCTTTCATGTCTATGTTGTGTGCAGAAACATTTGACATGTGTTCTTCACCATGCACCTCGCTGTAAGCTTTGAGCTCACATTCAGCTTCTTCTATTTCTCGTCTAGCATTGAGTAGCTTCAAATTTGCTTCTAAATCAGTTTGTTTCTTCATGAGCTTTATTTCTTCTTGAGCATATTTTTCTCTCGTTTTTGCAATTTCTAATTTGGCCTTTTGCCTGGCTAAAGAAGAGGTAGAAGATGCTTGTGATAATTGATCGTTCTGATATGTTTCATTTTGATGTTCTTGGAATTGTTGGGGTGGTGGAATAATCATGTCTTTAAGGTCTTGTTGTTCAGATTTTATCACGCTGTCCAGATATTCACAGACCCTTACCAAAAACAACTAACATGTACCATATGAGAATCTAATATGTTTTCTCATGTTAGTTTCTAACATTATTTTCTTACGAGTTTTTTAACATGCAAATGAGGTTAGAAACCATATTAGAATTCTAAGCCAGGATGTTAGAAACTAACCTAATTTGCATGTTAAAAATCTCGCGAGGTCATTCTAACATGAGATCTCATATGAGAATTTCCTTAAAAAGAAATTCGGTATTCAGATATAAAATCTTACGTGAAAAAATTTTCCTCACATGAGGAAATTTCTCACTTCTTTTACTCACGTGAGAAATTTAAAAAAGGTGTAAAATAAGAAAATAACCAGGAATAAGGGCCTGACTTAATTCTGAATACATACATGTAACATGTTTGTGCTACATGTACATAACTAAACAATTTGGTTACACTAAACATGCTAAATGTGTCATTTGTTTAAACTTTATAGACCATCATGCCTAGATTATATTCACATTGAGAACAGAATAAAGATTGATATAAAATGAAGACTTAATAGTTATAATACTCATTATTACATGTACATGTATGACAATCAAAATATATACAGGTAAAAAAATGAAGCATATACCTTAAATAAATGATATAGATATAACATGATAAAGTAAATGATGCTATTTTAATTTTCTATACTAGTTGTTCTAAAGTAATTTAATTAAAATGTCTCAATAATAATAAAATTCAATTTTGAATAGTGTAGTATTATGTCCAAAATTCCCATACTAATTGTGCCTCTATAAATTAGTTGCATTTTATTTTTTAAGATGCTTTTAACAGTCATTTACAATCATAAATTAATCTCTCAAAACAACATGTATGCATTTAATAAATATAAATTACCTTTATTTGAAAACATAAATCCTTACAAAAAACTTTTAAGTCTATTAGATCAAGACACATTCTTCTTGCATCTTCTTGTAAATTTTCAATTTTCAAAATGTGTAACCAAATGAATTTGATTGGATCAAAACAATTTCCTGTTAAATGCATCATGGGCATAAAATATGAAAATTCTAACATAATTCTCATGTTAGAAATTTCATCTTAGAAATATAATGAGTATTCTGCAAAACTTAATTTCCTAAATTTTCTATGCTTTTATTTCTAACATAAATCTCATATGAGAAATCTGATTTGTGATTTTTCCATATATTTTCTGTTAGAATTGAGAACTCAAAAATTTCTATGTCCAAATTTCTAACTTGAATCTAACATGAGAAAGAAGAACTTTGATAAAATCTGTTAAAACCTTGATGGTTGGAATTTTTTCTAACATACTCGGTGAAAATCTAACATCAGCATCATGCAAGGACTGTGTTAGAAATTTCCTTCATATATGAACTACCAATTTCCTCACATAAGCAAACTAATTTGCATAGGAATCTTGTATGAATCTTGTAAGTTTCTTATGAGATTCATATAAGAACTTGTTAGTGGTTTCTGTACGGGGATGGCTCTAACCTTTTCTTCCACTGATTTCGCCACTAGATTGTGGGCTGCTAGTTCTCTAGCACTTTCTTGGGAACGGACAGACTTAAGATAATCTCTAAACCTATTTGCATTCTGAACATAGTCTTGCCAATGTGGCATTATGTCTTGGATATAGTCCTTAACTTGTTGATTGTCCAATGACTGACTCTTCCTAATGTCCTCAATGATGTAAGAAATACTCCTATAACTGTTTGAGTTTTGTAAGGTACACTTGTACAGTTTCTTGAAAAAGGGATCGTCCTTCTTCAGTGAGCCTTCGATTTTCTCTAAGTTCTCTTGAATCCATGTTGAATGTAGAAGTTCTCTCCAATTTCACAAGGTTTTGTACTATTAAGACTAAACAACCGGAGTCACTTCAATCTTTTAATAAACCTCCTGGAAGGGTACAAAACTGAAAATACAGAAATTTACAGAGTCATAAGTACAGAGAAATTTAAACATTAAAAAATCACAATGCAATATCATACAATATTTAACATATGACACACATAGCTTTCCATACTTTTGAAGAAAATTAATTAATGCAATAATACACATAAATGCATACCAAATATCAAACAGTTAACAATTTTAGATTAATACCTTGTGTCTGTTAGAGGTTACCATAAGTCTAGTGACTTTAGAAAAAATGTACTCCAAAAATTATGACAGGAATGGCTTTCCATAGAAAAAATATTTTGACAAACTGAGTAGAGCAAATTAAAAAATAGAAAATTTTTCAGCTGTAACGGTTAATGAATGAAAGCATTTAAAAGATACAATAATATGTAATATGTATGCCTAGTAACAATGTAATATCAGGGGCGGATCCAGGATTTCGTCAGAGGGGTGTCACCAAAATGACAAAAAGTCAAAAAGTTCAAGATTAAAGGGATAGTGCCTACCATTTTGATGAAATTTTGTTTATTTGCATTTTGTACTTGCAACTTATAAAATTATAAATAATGATAGATGAAAACTTAAAATTTTAAATCAGGTACACTAATTAGCCATTAATTGCTTAAAGAAAATGGAATCTAATATACTGTGTACCTCCCCACATGCTGTCAATCAAATTAATAACAAAGGAACATGTGTGCTCTGGTCAGAGGTAATTATGATGCTGTGAATTGTTTTGAAAATAGGTCAAAACCATTGGATAAGGCAGCTTAGTGCATTTTGATTGGCATGCCTTTGGGTGGAACACTTGAATTTTTGTCTGGAATATAATAATTCAAGACCAAATTTTAAATCCAAAATATAAGCTAATTATTAAATGAATTGCAAAATTTCATGTATTCATTTTATTTTTTGGGGGAAGTCAAACTGTAATGACTGAAATAAATGTCTTTTAAAATGTTGCCAAAATCGTAGACACTATACCTTTAAGAAACAAAATCATTCTATTAAGATGGTGATCTTCCCTGTTAACTAACATGCTTAGCATTAAACAAAATAGAATTTTACCTTTGTAAAGTCGGTAATATAGTTCTTTTGTTAGAGTATAATTTAAGTTCGTGCAGTTGCACGTGCAACCTCTGAAGCGGCCCCTTTCAGCCCAAACGGGAAAAATGTCAAACTGTGTGTTGGATTGTCATGAGCCAAGCTTAAAAAGTGGCAATATGGAAAAAGAGCAAGGAAAAAGCTAAAAGATATTCAAGAGGCCATCAAATGTCATATGTAGATCTTTCTATGGTGATAAATTTATCATTCGTTTATGCTGAAGCAGGTTGCGAAATTCTTTCAAAACTCCCAAAAAGTGCGATTTCGGCGGCTATATCAGTAAGATAAACATGATGGATGACACAACAAACATGAAATGGTGATGGAGGAAATTGGAAGTCAAGGACAATCAGGGAAGAAAGTTTCGTTTTCCTCTGGAAAACCAAGGATTGATGGATACGAACGTGCAAATCAGCTTCCTGTATGAGGATCCTACATATCCTACTATTAGCGAAACCTGCAACAGGGTGCACACATCCCAGTAAGGTTTCTGAGCGCTTTTTAGTGGACTTTTACCGACAAGACTTAGCGCTGCTGTGGGCCTATTTTCCAGTGGAAACTGAACGAGTTTTTGACAACCAGAAAGTCGGTCCCTGGTGAGATTCGAAAAAGGGTCATTAATAGACAGATGATGGTTGAACAAAAATATCGACTCTCATTGCGTTTTATGCCCGTGAACACGTACAAATAAGAATATAATGTTTTAGGGACAAGGTTTCGTCAAAATTTTTATGCATAAATGCAACTAATGAATTTATAATTCCTAAAATTTCTGAACAGTATAAACATGGCTCAAATATAATTTCGGAAAAAAAATAGAATTTATGCAGAACTTTTCATATATGCGAGTGCTTTACGCCGTTATTTCTCCAAATATATGTGAATTTTTACAAATTATACAATTTGAAGAGATTCTTTATGTCATTATTGAAAACGTATCAAATCACTGATCAAATAGAACTTAATTAACAAAAGGTAAAATGAGTGTTGTCACAAACGTACATTGTAATTAACCTTTGGCATTGTTGTGAATGCCCTCGTGGTACTACTTCTGTCACGAACACACTTATTCCACACAACGGACAAGGGTTAGCGATAAATGTAATAATAACAATATCAATCAGAATACCTTTCCTTGCTGGATAATAGCCTGCGTTGAGTAAATATCAAGCTGATTGTCTCCAGTTCGTCTTCTCCAAGCTGGAATCTATATCGCGGGAAACTTCTCCCAGAAGGGTCACACTGCGCAGCCTCCGCAGCCTCCAGCAGTACATCAACCAATCGCTGGTCTTCTTGGTTGGTGCCGACCAATGGACATCGAGCTGACGTCATCCTGACTGGATCGGGATCCCCCTGACGTAACGGGCAACCCCACAACACCCCCCTCCACCTTAAAAAGGAGGACGTTAAGTCCGACAAGGGCCGACACTATGAACACCCCTCTGGGCTGAAGTAACGTCAAAACTGTATATATATATATGAAAACCACCCCCCAAGGACTGGGCACTTAAACTTATCACCCTGGGTATTAAAATACATAAAATAGCTACTATCAAATCACATGACAAAAAACATCTGAAATCACTCCAGACCACAAATATACAAATAAACGGAATACACATCATAGCCAAAAATAACACAAACTCCTAAATCTCATAGGAAAAAACTACCAGCTTCGACTGGGTAAACAAACAGCTATGACTATACAAAATAAAACAGACATTAGAGCAAATCACTGCTCATACGGTCTCATACTTATACAAAAACAGACACCAGAGCAAATCACTGCTCATATCGTCTAACCTTGAGGTTAATGCAATTCATTAGCAAAAAACCCCCCTCAACAGATCTTCTAATTTTCCCCATACTAAAACTACAGAAGTGGCAGCAGACATGACTAGATACAAATATCAACTTATTAAAAAATATCAAAACTTTCCTTAGGGGATAGGTAAGGAAACCAAAAACGATCTAAAACTTTCGCCCTAGAGCCCCTAACAAAAAACTAGCCTTATCAATCAAAATTGAACCCAAACAGCCATCTTGGGATGCTCGCTGTCCCTCTATCTCTCCTGCTGGGTTGTCTGTCACGGGATGCTCAGTGTCCCAGTGACACGGTCATGTTGCTGACTTCAACTTGTATGTACACTTTACAAGGCAGGAGGTGGGGGGTCCAAAAGTTATTATTCTAATTCATTATGTTATCATCCAATCTCTGGAACATTAATCACTGGGGAATCTCAAAATTATTATAGTTAGTATACATGTTGGCATTGGTACCTCCTGCCAATTAATCATTTTGTCCGTCAGGCCATCGCCCCCACACTCCTCCTTTTCTCACACTAGCATGGCTCCCGGCTGGGTTAATCCACACATTCTGTGTCCAGCAGCAGGTCTGCTGACCACACGTCCTCTAAGGCCACAGACGCATCTAGGACGGCGTCGCCCACAAGAAACAATATTCCCCGCTTGTGGTAGCGGGTCCTCAGGACGTCGGCTATCTCCGCCATGCTGCGCCCCTTGACCAGGATGACCACCCCGTTCACCCGGACCTTTACTAACCGGGCGGGTCCACACTCCTCGTTAAGGGGTAGCTCCTCTGACCCTGCTGGTCTCTCCTCCTCGGGCTTAGCCATAGCCCCCGCTGGCTCCTCCGGCTTCTCTGACTGTGGGGCAGCCCTTGCTGGCTCTACCGGCTTCTCCTCAGGCTGTGGGGCAGCCCTTGCTGGCTCTACTGGCTTCTCCTCAGGCTTGTCTACCGGCTTCACCCTACGCCTCGTCGTCTCCCCCTCAAACGCCATACTCCGCCTCACTAGCTCCTCGAGTGGGAGGTGCTCCCGTGTATCGCTGGGATACCTGCGTGCGGCCACAAAGTCCTGTTGCTCTGGTGTAAGGTGGTGCAGGACGGCGGCTAACACCCGCTGGTGTAGGATAGCCACCACAGAGTTGATCTGTGTCCCTGGTGCAAGGACTAACCTGCTGGGGAACGGCCAGTCCATGGCCCTAGCCACTGCTCTCAAGGCTACCCTGGTTTCCTCCCTCAGCAGCTTCTGTGCCCTGGCTGGCACCCTGGCGTGTCTCCTCAGCCAACTCAAAAACTGATCTCTAGTGACGTGCTGGTCCCCTGTCAGCCACTGTGCCAGCACCATCACCACATCACCCCTAAACCTCTGGTAGGCCACATCTCCAACCGGGGCAGCCGGGTAAAACAACTCCCCACAGTGGTCCTCTCTTATGTGAACCCCCGGCATCTTGGTGTAGGCCGGGCAATCCACCACTGGGCAGGGCACGTGCTTCCCATCGTCTGGCCTGACTGTAGGCAACCACCTTCCAGACCTTCCCACAAAACCGGGATCTCCTCCAACTGCCCTCTGCTGGGTTACCACCTGCTGGTGTACCTCCTCCGGCTGGTCTGGTTCTTGCTGGACGGGGATAGGAGCTCCGCCGTCCACTGGAGCGCCGCCAACGGCTCCCTCGGGCTCATCCTCGGCCAGGGTCTTGTCTTCTACCTCCTGGCCTTCTTCCACGGCCTGGCCCACTGCCTGGTCTTCTACCTGGCCCACTGCCTGGCCCTCAGCTTGGCCCACTGCCTGGTCCTCTACTTGGCCCACTGCCTGGTCCTCTACTTGGCCCTCAGCTTGGCCCACTGCCTGGTCCTCTACTTGGCCCTCAGCTTGGCCCACTGCCTGGTCCTCTACCACGGCCTGGTCCACTGGCTCACTCCCTGCGGAGGTCTCGCCCTCATCTGCCTGCTGGCTCCCTGGCTGAACCTTGGTCTTGCTCCAAGCTTTGATGGCAGCTACACTTTTTGCATACATCTACAAAACAAAAACAGTTGTCACCAGGGAGTCGCTGCATGGTGTTCACATGGGATCAGGCGAATAGCCCCTCCCCCCTTTTTTAAAAAACACAGTCCTATCACCAAATAGAATCTGTACAGGAATCCCACATCTCATGGAATGCCAAAAAATGAATCTCACATTTAATCACAAACTTTTCAAAATTTCACAAATGAATCACACATTTGAACTAACTTTATCTCAAAGTTCAAAATTTCCACAAATGCATCGCACATTTGATAGCAAACTTTATCACAAAGTTTAAAAAATTTTACCAATTTAATCACAAAATTTTTTCACAAGAATTGAAAAATATTACACAATTTCAATTACAAAAATTTCAAAAATTTAACTGAATTTTAATCACAAAAATTTCAAAAAATTTAACTGAATTTTAAAAAATTTAACACACTTCTACATTTCACTATATGCACTGAATATGCATATTTCTGAGAGCAGGTCCCGGACCATGCCCTCCTGTCCGACAAAATCTACTGGTCAGGAGCAGCACCTGGAGCCAAGGGCCCCAAAGCACCGTCCATGGCACTTTTGTCCCGATTAAACGGGGTTCTACACACCAGCTGGCAATTCGGACAATGATATATTTCAATATCCTGCACCTCCAGTTCACTTAATTGAATGCAAGATAGGTGGAACCATTCCCTACAATTATCGCATTGTACCATCATCTCACCCGTATCTGGGCCCCTACAAACACAGTACTTAGCCTTTTCGCCCTTGGCCTTCTCTGGGGTTATCACATCTTCGCCCCCCTTGAACTTTTCTTGACACACCCTAAGCCAGCCGGGGATTTTTCTATCAGTGCACAACTTAATTCTATCATGGTTCATGTTGAACACTACCCGCTGGAATTTTATCTTGTACACATAGGATGTAACTTTGGCCACAATAATACCAGGACCCTTACAAGGTGGACTCAACTTTTTGGCCTTGCCCTTAATAGTTGCTGAGTCAAGCACATATACCAATTGGCCTGGTTCATAGGGCTTTTCTTGAACCCTTAAATCATAGTCCCTTTTCATTCTAACCTGGGTGGTTTTCAAGGCCTTACGGGCTATTTCATGGGCACTTTTTATAGCCTTCTCAAACCCCACAATGTACTCATCTGTACCAGAATAGGTTACTTCATTGGGATTACCAAACATCAGATCGGCGGGGACATTGACTTCCCGCCCTAGCATTAACCTATTCGGGGTGTACCCAGTACTTCTATTGACACTGGCCCTCAGGGCACCACCTAGCTGGCCTATGTGTTCGTCCCACTTATCTTGCTGTTGGTTTACAAAACACCTAACAGCGTCCATGAGACTTCTATTCTGCCTCTCAACTTGACCATTGGCAGAGGGGCGATAAGGCGTTGTTCTAGCCTTATGTATGTGGAGGATTTTACAAATAGTTTGTCATGACACATAAACGTGTTATTGTCTTACAGACTACAGTCCACTGAGTGACTGTGATATGCAATATTATATGTCATATAGGGGCCCCTATGTGTAGCTGTACTTTATAATATCATTATTTGACAAGTTTAAATTTACATGTTAATGATGGTGTTGGTACTCCCCCCCCCCAAAATTGCACCACCCCAAAAAGGATCAAATGGTCATCTCAGGCTAAGCTATTCATGATATTTTAGACAATTATAGAAGAGTACGTTTTTAAACGTGACGGTACCCAAATATGCAACAACTTTGACGGTTTTTGTCTCGTATCTTTATCTGGGCACGATTGCTTAAAATTTTGGTCGACCGTGACTATATTGTAGATTGGTTTGCCTTGATGTATGCAGCGGCCACAGACAGTACTATCATTATTTTCTTAATAAAATTTGGCTAACTGTTCTGCAGGCGAGCTGATCCCAACATGTGTGTTGTTTATTTTATAAATATTTTATGTTCGTTTAAGGCTATTAGAACATAAATACAATTTATGTATTTCGCCAATGTTTTAAAACTTTATAACAAACGGAATACAATTCCTGATAAGCGTCTCTTATAAAAGGCCTATTTGAAAAAAATATTAATTCGAATCAAACACGGTGACTGCTTTCGTTCGCAGTTCAAATATTACAGACTTATCAAAGACTATAATTGACAAAAGAGTCGAAATATAAAATATACAACAGCTGTATCCAAAAACGATTAATTTGGTTATGCTGTAACAGCTAGTATATGAATATTTTAGCAGCAGCATTTGAATCAAAACATTGGATGGTTGAAAACTAAAAGTGTTGACAGAAAAGGACTCTAACCCAAAACGCTCGAAAAAGGGAGCTATTCCAGCACTACATAATAACTCATATATGTTATTAGCTCACCTGACCCGAAGGGTCATGTGAGCTATTGTCATCACTTGGCGTCCGTCGTCCGTCGTCCGTAAACTTTTTAAAACGTTAACTCCTCTGACACCATAAGTCCAATTGCAACCAAACTTGGTATGGTTGTTCATTAGCATTCGGTGCTTAGAACTAATGTGGGGAATTTTGATTCGTCGTAAAACATGGCCGCCATGGCTAAAAATAGAACATAGGGGTAAAATGCAGCTTTTTGCAAATAACTCAAAAACGGCTACAGATATCAAAATTCTGGCAAGGGTAAAAGTGATCAGCACCTCAAGATCTACCTACCCTGAAATTTTGAAGAAAATCCAACTACCCATGTAGGAGTTATTGCCCTTTTTGTGGATTTTTTGCAAATTTTGCACCTGTTTAGCTCAATATCTTGAAAACTATACTAGATATTTGAGAAATTTAAATTGCATATTGTTAAACACATCAAGATCTACAAAATATGTAATAGGGTCAACATTGTAGGACCTTTCCTTTTAGGAGTTATTGCCCTTAGAACGTCAAAATTTAGCATTTTAACAGCATTTCCTCATTATATTGAAAAGGTTAACTCCTCTGACACTTTAAGTCCAAATGGAACCAAACTTGGTATAGTTGTTTATTAGCATTAGGTGTATAGAACTGATGTGGGGATTTTTGATTGGTCGTAAAACATGGCCACTGTGGCTAAAAATAGAACATAGGGGTAAATGGCAGTTTTTTTGCAAATAACTCTAAAACGGTGACAGATTTCAAAATTTAAATTGGGAACAAAAGTGATCAGCACCTCAAGATCTACCAGCTCTGAAATTTTGAAGAAAATCCAACAACCCATGTAGGAGTTATTGCCCTTTTTGTGGTTTTTTTGCAAATTTTGCACCTGTTTAGCTCAATTTCTTGAAAACTATACAAGATATTTGAGAAATTTAAATTGCATATTGTTGAGCATATCAAGATCTATATCTAAATATGTAACAGGGTCAACGTTGTAGGACCTTTCCTTTGAGGAGTTATTGCCCTTTGAACTTCAAAATCGAGCATTTTAACTGCATTTCCTCATTATATTGAAAATGTTCTCCTCTGACACTTTAAGTCCAATCAGAACCAAACTTGGTATTATTGTTTATTATTATTAGGTGTATAAAACTGTTGTGGGGATTTTTGATTGGTTGTAAAACATGGCCGCTGTGGCTAGAAATAGAACATTAGGTTAAACTGCATTTTTTTGCAAATAACTCAAAAAGGGTGACAGATTTTTAGATTTTGATTGAGAACAAAAGTGATCAGCACCTTTATATCCACCATATTGTCAGATGACCCCCTTATTAATCTTATGACCCTTTCAACGTTAAATAGATTTTGCCTTATAACCTTTATTTCAGGCACATATGTCAGGTGAGCGATTCAGGCTCCTGGGAGCCTCTTGTTGTATTTGTAAACTTTTTGTTTTTTCTTCGTATTCAGTGAATGAGACAATAGCGCTTGGGGTAACAGTTTCATTGTCGTCTCTGGCTATACTTATAATACTTGGAATGATCATAAGGTAAGTGCATTTGCATAATAAAGCCGGCTGTGTTGTGATAAATGTTTTGGACTGCATGGGGCCAGTGGTTCGATTCTAGGTTTAAGCTTTGACCCATATGGGTGTATTTTGCAAATAAAGATTTTGTTTTTCTTATTAAAGTATTGCACCAATAGCAAAAAAAACCATGCAATTTGCGACGACTCTCTATGCTAATTCCCGTCGGGTAAGCGAATTGATGGGTTCAAAGATTGACTTTGATTTGGACAGGGACGTATACATTTGCAGCTCGACTCAAAACAAACTTGATATACTATCCCTAGTTATTTACGAATTAGTACTCACGTTTTACAAGTGGCGGATATATAGTGTTGGTTAGTTCCGTGCGTCAAACCGTCTGTCTTTTCGTCCGTCCAACACATTTTTTTTTCATTTGCTTCTCCTCCCAGACGCATTGATGCATTTTCTAAATATTTTCACATAATCTTCCTTATATAACGTAGATGTGGGACTTCTTTTTATTTATCCCATAACAAGTCATAACCTTATGTTAGATTATGATGTTGTATCCCTACCCCTACTAAAGATCCAACAGTTTTTCTAGTTTATATTATGCTTACTGAAAATCTTTTTCCTGGTTAAAAATCATAATAATTTTCTCATATTATAGTATCGTTACGTATTATGATAAAAAATGTTTAGACTTGATGATTAAATGATTCATTTTTCACATGAATTACTTCAACAATATCTTTGAATAGGGTTCTTTATAAAACCCAGAAGGATGCAATCACGAGTGTAGAAGATTCTGTGTTCTGCAGTCAAGACTTCTCCCACACACCTGGCTTTATCAACGAAGCGCCATCTGCCGTCGCGTCACCTGATTTCATCAACATTCGGCGAGTTTCAGATTCCAATACTGACGAAATGATGGAAATCAAGGAACATTCAGTTTCCTTTGACAACAAAGTCTTTGCGGATTCATATCTTGGCTCAAATTCAAAATACCCTGTTTCTAAAAAGTCGGGAAAAACGTGCATAGGACCATCAAGCTGCAAGAAATATCCAGCACCACAGCCTAGCAGAGCTAGCAACTATATTGCAAACAAAAATTCTCGTAATTCATGTAATTATAAATCTGAAAGAGATTATTTTGACTGTAAAAGATAAAAAGACTTCCATCATTTCTTGTGGTACACTTTATATTTGTATAGTTATGTTTTTATTTTCATTGTTTTACTTTAAATAAAGATCTCTCCAGATCAAACTTTTTATAGTACGCAAATGCAAAATTACAAAGTACATGTATAGACATTGTCAACGGTAAGCAATAAACCGTTTATATATATCTCATTATATTTTTTTCTCTTTTTATTAAAAATCAAAATTATTTTTACACTCATTGCCAATAGTTGAAAGCTTATACTGTAATTAATATATGGGTATTGGAAGTGTGCACGTTGAAATGTTGAAAATATGGCTTTGTCCAGGCCATACCGTCCCGCTCTCGCTTCGTACTGAAGCCCAACCGGTTCACAAAATGTTTTGTCGCCCAACTCGATACATGGGTGAAGAGAGGAGACTTCATTATGTTTAATCTCAGGTACATGTAGTGGTATAAAAAGGACATTATGACAAAAAAAATGTTTATATTTAATGGATATTTAATGTATTTTATTTTATATTCAATAAATATGAACTAACGGCTATTTGTTTTCATGATTGCTCTGTATCGTTCTATTCCATAACAAGATTGCTACGCGTAGCCATGTGTCCCCCGCCGCCGCATAAAAGTTGTGTGGTATGTCAATTAAAGAGATATATTTTCTGAGAAGCAATTGAAATTGGTTGTCAAAATATGGGATGATCACCTAATAACAGTACCCTATCAGTGTGTAAAGTTCCAGCAACATCCGTTCAATAATATCCGAGGAGTTGCACCCACAAAAATGTTTGACATGTCAAAGTCCCATTTTATGGACCGAAAATCACAAATTCGTAAATAACTCAAAAACTGTAAATATTGTTCCAAATTTTTTTTGTATTACACCCACAAAAAAACAAAGTCCCATTTTTTCGGACTGAAAAATCACAAATTTGTAAATAACTCAAAAACCGTAAATATCGCTTCAAAATTTTTTTTCATATTATAGAGTACCTTTTGCTCTATCAGCCTACAAAATTTCAGAACCCCGTGCACCTAGGTAACCGAGATATTGAATGTTCTATATTTTGACCTTTCTTCCGTTTCCATGGAAACGGCAGCCATTTTGAAAATTTCAAATATGGGATGATCATCTACTTATTGTACCCTATCAGTGTGTAATGTTTCAGCAACATCCGTTCAGTAGTGTCTGAGGAGTTGCACCCACAAAAAACGTGACGGACGGACAGACGGACGGAAGGACGGACGGACGGATGGAGACCATTACTAAGTCCCTCCGACGCGTTGCGGCGGGGGACAAAAAGTGTTTTTTATAATGTCTTTTTAAAAGTTTTTTTTTATAAGGCTGAAGTCGCAGACCGAGTTTGATTTAATCAAAGGACTTGATTCATGATTTTTGTTAAATTTTGTGCTGGTACTGAGAGAATCACTTAAAAAAATGCTCTCCGTTCAGGCTGTGTCCTGCCATGACACTGCATTATTGCATTACCTTTGGATCTAAAGACCAAAGAGTTTAGGAATAGATTTGATACAATAAAACCTGGTTTACCCAACATTTCTTTTGTTAATAATCTTTACTTAGCTCTCTTATATTAACTTAACATATATATCATACAGTGAACAAAGGTATGCACAAAATAAATAAAACTAGAAGGCTACACAAAAAACAAAAGAATCACTTTTTCAGTGTTATATGCTGACCTAGTACTTATCATGTTTAGGTTTTTAGTCAAAGTCAAAAGGTAAATTGTTTACACATGGTTTCTTTGCTCCCCGGTTGTTGTCGTCACTCAAAACACTTTACGGAAGACACCATATGCTTTTAGACAAAAACGGGATTTCTATCTCTCATATGAGCGCTGGCGTTAGTTTGACATAGAGGTTTAACCAGTATTGTCATCTCTGCCGGATTCGGCCCACACTTAATCGATAGCAAGCAACTTGACAAGTGTGCTTTAGCAAGCAGGAAGTACACACTCTTCCGGAGCACTCGAGTTAACTTTAGTTCAAGTTGCTGATTGCGGTTTGGTAATTGAGTGCGTTTTTGTTTGTTTTCTGTTTATGAATTTGTGTCTACCGATTTTGTCTATGTCTTTTCGGATTAACGATAATTGATTGCCACTCTTTTTTATGTGCAAAAAAAATATTTTATAAAACCTAGTTAAAGTGCACTAAAAGTTAAAAAAATGAAAAAAGAAAAGAAAATCAAGGACAGCCCTGTCGAACTCCTCATTGTAAAAAGAATTTTGCGTAAAGAAATTTATCTTTTACGTTTTCAAAGGTGTTTTTTTCTGGAATTTTCAAGTTACAAAAGCTTTTTCTTCAAATAAATATACCATTTATGTGATACGATATCCAAAATGACGACATAAATTTACCATTAGTTCAAAATGTCATAATTAGATCGGAACGTTTCATGATACATATATCTGCAAAGATTTTCTGATCAAGGTATCGTAGATAGCACGAAAATTATCTGAGAAGCAAACGGTACCAATGTGAAGGGAATGTTTAAACTCTGAGATGACAAAGACAAAATTAGTAAACACAAACAGGAACACACAAAAACAACCAAATAGCAATCACCAATGCGAACTGGAAGTGTAATTCAGTTGCCTATTACGGAAATTATCTCCGAAAGAGTCAGCTTCCAAATTGAATTTCTTGCAAATATTCAATATAAAGTGACAACAAAATTAATAATATCGAAGAAATAATGACAGTATTATATCTAGTGGTATTCAATTATCTCCCCTGCAGAAAAAAAATCTCTGTGTTTTTAATATTTTTACGATGTAAATAACGATGGCGGCGAAATGTAAACAATCAACTTTTTGCATTTATTGCATAAGGATCTGACAATTATCATATATGGGACACATATTATGTTATTCAGAAATCATTTCTACAATGTAAACTGTTGTTTAAAAACTCAAACAAGACGCGTGGTTTTATAATTCGATTAAAACTTGGCGTACGTTGGAAAGAAAAAGAATGTCAACTCAACCTTTAAAAAATTACACAAGGCGTAATACCTGCAGTACATTCTCAAAACTCATTGAAATGTTAGGTAATTACCTGTACTATTGATATAAATTGGTTTGAAAGTTCTATTTTACTGGCAAGAGTAAAAGATCCAATTCATTCTAATCCGTTGCTATCGAAAGGAGTAGAGCCACGAAGGCCCAAAATCGGCCCAAAAATTCAACCTTGATATACTTTCTTGTAATTGCTCCCTTGATGTTCATTAGACTTCATATTTTATAAATTGCAATATCTTTTGGTTTCCTTGTTTATCAACAAGGAGGACAGTAGGCTAAAAATCAGTCTATTTTGTACAAAATCTCATTTTTTTAATATTTTTCATTGATTTTCATGTATAAATCAGTGAAAACGAAAATGGCCACACGCGTCGACCAAAATTATTTTGTGATAGAAATGTGTATTTTTATGTTATAGAATAATAATCAAAAAATTACGATGGTCGACGAATGTGGCCAATACTATTTTTGACAAAATACGATGAGAAAACAGTGAAAATAGGCGAAAAACTAAGAATTTTATAATTTATGGCGTGTTTGAAATGCCAAGGCTAGACCTGTGATATAGATACTTTGTTAAATCTTACATATATGAAAAGTTCAGTTATGTCTTAACTCATTTTGGGTAAATTTACGAAGAGTTGAAGTAGTTTAAAAATTAGTAAAAATACAGGGCCGATTTGAGGCATTCGTGGCTCTACTCCTTTGTTCAAGGGATGTAATTACTAAGATTTATTTTTCATTGATAAACAACTTGCTATGGAACAGATACTGGATGACTGCTTTCTGAATTGGATATCTAATCCAACACAATGCAAATTTACATGTTGTTAATCCCAATTTACCGACACCGGTCTAAAAGTAAACATGTTCTATGACGTAATTAAATTCAACAGGTAAATCGTGTACTTTTAAAGAGAAGGTTGTCAAGACGGACTAGAAAAATAGGTCTTTTTCTTAATTTTATTTTGGCTTAACCTCTTGCAGTACATGTCTGAAAATTTGAAGATGGGAAGATATACATTTAAACAAATATCGTGTTTTTTTTCAATATTTATATAAAAGTTAACCTTGTGCGATCCATTTCAGTTGCACCGTATGCATTTTAAAAATATCCACATAATAACATGCATAATAATGCAATCTGTTACTTTTAAAAACTGTTTTTAATTCAAAATAGTTTATTTTCACAGCATAACTTAAAATTGGAAGAACTTTTGTACTAAAAAGAACTTTTGATTCTCTTGACAACCAGAATAAACATCACGCCGGGTATTCGGACACAGAGAACCGGGTGGAACACAGTAGACCGGGTGAGCCGAAAAAAACATCGTGTTCATGTAGGTGTGGTATTTTCCTTATGAACGTGTTGAAAAGTGATAACGGACAAAAATAAGTTTATACAGCATTTTGCTAGTCCCTTAACTGCTAGTACACTAAGTTTTGTCTGTTTTTACTGGAAATTATATCCGCAGGAACGTCTTGAACAACGAAATTACTCCCCAAAATGTAAAGTTCCGACTTTCATTGATTGTAACTTATCGTAAAATGCAAGTTGAAAACTTTTTTGGGTCAATATAGATACCTCAATGCATACTTGACGTTGTTTATCTATAAAAATTTCAACTTCTAATTTGACGTATTAAGCACAGTATTATTCATTATCCCAACCAAGGTGGTTAATTTTGGACACAAGGGACAGCGGGTGATTTGAGATGAGGAACACTAAGAACGCGGGTGTTGGACACACTGAACCGGGTGCTAGCTAGCAATAACTTGGATAAAATAAGTGTCTTAGACGAGATTAAATTTGGTTTTCTGTGTTAAAAAGTTCTTTTACGCCAATATGAGTCACAATACTCCAATATCTCTCGATATCAGCCAATGTTCAAATGAATAATTATTGTTTTAATTATTTTGTTACAGTTTGTTGTACCTTCATCCCTATTATGTCTTACAACCGTGTTGTGTTTTGTGTTACCGGGCACTAAGATCGCAATGGAAAAGAAGGTTCGGCGCCATATAACCATGTTCAACCCGCCATTTCTTTTCAAATGAGGAATATTGCGATCTTCAATTTCTATGGTGTTTCTTTGCCTTGTTTTGCCTTTTCTTCTCGGATATATGAGATTGATCATCTCAGTTTGGTAATTTTGTTGTTGACTTTGTTGGGGATCTAGGGAGAAGCAAAGCCCACCCCAGAAGCTGGCGAGATTTAAACAATTGGGAAGGTGTTGGGGACGATAAATTTTAACCTTTATTGGGATGTTCTGGAGAATGTTATACAAAGCCAAAAACTTAGATATTTACATATTCTTTATCATTTTAAGAGCTGACATGAGAACGAATTGGTATATAGAAAGGGTGTGTTGTATAAATGCAATATGTTCTCAAATGCAGACTTACAATTTAAAGAAAAAAGAACATGTATAGTGTTTGTTTTACAATATATATCAATGTACGAATCCTAAGAAATCTGAATTATGTATTCTAAGTCTCAGAGAAATAATGTCTGAATTATGCGCCAATTAGCACAATAGAAAAGCCGACAGGATATGTGGACGAACAAACGAACACAACCAAAAATGTTTTTAAATAGTATTTAAGTATCAATCCACGCAAGAATCAGGCAAAATGCATAGCTGTGATGGCACATAAAGAAAAAAATACAGACCTTTTATCATGGAATTTGATAAAACTATCCAATATAACAACATTTTAATTGATTAAAGTTCTGAATTATTTGCCTTTTTAAGATATAAAATCATTTTAAATTTAGTTGAATTGCACAGTGAAAATCTCGGGAAATTTTTCCACCATTTTTTTCTATATATAACCAGTCAAAAATTATCTAGGCAATAGGCAGCAATGAAATATTTCATACACATCTACATATGATGTGCATCCTTTATCTTAAGTTTCACCAAAATCCTTTTATTGGTTTAGGGGAAGTTCCGCTTACGGGTCCGTATACATAATATGCATAGGAAAAAAAACTGTTATTTCCCCTTAATCATAACGGAGGGTCATACAATTCCTTCGTGCACATCTTCCAACCGGTGTAATCATTATGCAAAGTTTCATCAAATTTCGTCAAGCGGTTTAAAAAGAGTTGAGCTTACAAGGGATGACGGATGGACGGATGGACGTACGGACAGACAATCAGACGTGTGGACGGACGGACAGACAGACAGATTCCTATATACATGAACCCCAACAATTTTGTGGGGGCATTATAAACATTCTTAGCAAACTATTGACAAAGCCAATAATATATAAGTACTGTAACGACTGAAAGTTAAGTTACGATTATGCATTTTCCTATAGTTTCGGCGCACAATGTGTCAAGCAAAGCATTGTAGTCGAACTCAATATCTTTATGCACATATTAAAATACATGTAACAGTTAGCTCGACCAATCTGTCTTCATTCATTGTGCTTCGAATCGGGTTCTTAACAAATTTAAGAGAAGAATTAATCCTTTATATGCTGCCAGACATAACGGATGGTAAAAAAAAGTATTTTGTTATACATGTATTTGGAAACAGCACAGAACAGCATCTCGAGTCCGATAATGTCGTTGACAGATTATCAGGTTTTTCTGTTTGATGTTGCCATAATGCCTTCCACATTTGAAAGTTTATTTGAATGTTGCTGAAGATGAAAGATCTTCCTTAAAGTATTAAAAAGATCTACTACCATATCAATTTCAAGATTGTCAATGCAACTAGGTTACAATTTGAGAGCTTGGGTAACACGACCAACCAAACTACGGAATCCCAGGTAATTTTTTTGATCATCATTTCAAGAAATGACAAGTATATTGCACGTCTAAAATAGTCCTTCGGATTGTCTCCAGAAACATTTTTACTTTGTGTTTGTCTTCCACAACGCATTGGAATCGAGATACTATCTTTAATCTTAATTGTGTTCCTATTATAAACATAGAAAAAAACCATTTAAGATAAAAAACATAAGCATTTTCACCCAGGTCATTGTGTTCTTCAAGAAGCACACACCCGCGTTCCATTGTGTCATCACCCGCTGTCCCTTGTGTCCAAATTTAACCACCTTGGTTGGGACACAGGTACGGAAGCCCATTAGTGTCAGGTGGAGTTTTTTTTTAAGTTGTGATCACAAGTTAGCTAACTCGTGATCACGACTTAGTAACTCGTGATCACGACTTAGTAACTTGTGATCACAACTTAGCTAACTCGTTATCACGACTAAGCTAACTCGTGATCACCACTTAGTAACTTGTGATCACGACTTAGTAACTTGTGATCACGACTTAGCTAACTTGTTATCACGACTAAGCTAACTCGTGATCACCACTTAGTAACTTGTGATCACCACTTAGTAACTTGTGATCACGACTTAGCTAACTTGTGATCACGACTTAACTAACTCGTTATCACGACTTAGCTAACTCGTGATCACGACTTAGTAACTTGTGATCACAACTTAGTTAACTCCTTATCACGACTTAGCTAACTCGTGATCACGACTTAGTAACTTGTGATCACGACTTAGTAACTTGTGATCACGACTTAGCTAACTCGTTATCACGACTTAGCTAACTCGTGATCACGACTTAGTAACTCGTGATCACGACTTAGTAACTTGTGATCACAACTTAGCTAACTCGTTATCACGACTAAGCTAACTCGTGATCACCACTTAGTAACTTGTGATCACGACTTAGTAACTTGTGATCACGACTTAGCTAACTTGTTATCACGACTAAGCTAACTCGTGATCACCACTTAGTAACTTGTGATCACCACTTAGTAACTTGTGATCACGACTTAGCTAACTTGTGATCACGACTTAACTAACTCGTTATCACGACTTAGCTAACTCGTGATCACGACTTAGTAACTTGTGATCACAACTTAGTTAACTCCTTATCACGACTTAGCTAACTCGTGATCACGACTTAGTAACTTGTGATCACGACTTAGTAACTTGTGATCACGACTTAGCTAACTCGTTATCACGACTTAGCTAACTCGTGATCACGACTTAGTAACTCGTGATCACGACTTAGTAACTTGTGATCACAACTTAGCTAACTCGTTATCACGACTAAGCTAACTCGTGATCACCACTTAGTAACTTGTGATCACGACTTAGTAACTTGTGATCACGACTTAGCTAACTTGTTATCACGACTAAGCTAACTCGTGATCACCACTTAGTAACTTGTGATCACCACTTAGTAACTTGTGATCACGACTTAGCTAACTTGTGATCACGACTTAACTAACTCGTGATCACGACTTAGCTAACTCGTGATCACGACTTAGTAACTTGTGATCACAACTTAGTTAACTCCTTATCACGACTTAGCTAACTCGTGATCACGACTTAGTAACTTGTGATCACGACTTAGTAACTTGTGATCACGACTTAGCTAACTCGTTATCACGACTTAGCTAACTCGTGATCACCACTTAGTAACTCGTGATCACCACTTAGTAACTTGTGATCACAACTTAGCTAACTCGTTATCGCGACTTAGCTAACTCGTGATCACCACTGCCGTGAACACAAGTTAGCTAAGTTGTGATCACAAGTTACTAAGTCGTGATCACGAGTTACTAAGTCGTGATCACGAGAAACTAAGTCGTGATCACGAGTTAACTAAGTTGTGATCACAAGTTACTAAGTCGTGATCACGAGTTACTAAGTCGTGATCACGAGTTAGCTAACTTGTGATCACAACTTAAAAAAAAACTCCACCTGACACTAATGGGCTTCCGTACACAGGCGTTTGGGTCCAGGATTTTATTTTATTATAAATAACGTGTATTTAAAAATTTTCATCTCGTCTATATACTATTTCCACGTGGAAATAGTATATAGACGAGATGAAAATTTTTATATACACGTTATTTATAATAAAATAAAATCCTGGACCCAAACGCCTGTGGGTTGGGATAATGAATAATACTGTGCTTAATACGTCAAATTAGAAGTTGAAATTTTTATAGATAAACAAGTATGCATTGAGGTATCTATATTGACCCAAAAAAGTTTTCAACTTGCATTCTACGATAAGTTACAATCAATGAAAGTCGGAACTTTACATTTTGGGGAGTAATTTCGTTATTCAAGACGTTCCTGTGGATATAATTTCCAGTAAAAACAGACAAAACTTAGTGTACTAGCAGTTAAGGGACTAACAAAATGCCGTATAAACTTATTTTTGTCCGTTATCACTTTTCAACACGTTCATAAGGAAAATACCACACCTACATGAACACGATGTTTTTTTCGGCTCAACCGGTCTACTGTGTTCCACCCGGTTCTCTGTGTCCGAATACCCGGCGTGAACATTCGAATTGACTTTCCTATCTTTTCCGATGAAGAGCTCACATTCTATTGTTTAAATACCACCGGTTTTCGGACTGATGAGGAAAAAGTTTGTGACATTATTAATAACATTTAGACGGCAGCTTTTCAATAAAAGCTATATTGTATACATCGTCGGAAACCCCCGGGCGATTACGTCCAACCTTCGTCGTCACCCGGTGATGTAGTGAGGTACGAGGCGTAATCAAAAATGGTTTTTTGACAAAAGATGCATTGTAAGTTGAAAACTTAAAAAAAAACAGACGTACCAGACTAAATTCAAGGCCGTAAATTACATAGAGGCAGAGGAGGCAGCTGCCTCCTCAGTTTTCCAAAAAAAAAAAAAGACTAGAAAAAAAGTTTAGGGAAGATTGCTTTATATCTCCATTTTATGTTTGAATCTGTCTTCAAACATCATTTTGATTGTTCCATTCAAACTTTAAAAGTTTTCATTCTAAAATAACAAAGGTCTTAGTAAGTAGCAGTAGCAAATATTTGAAAGCATCATGCCGATGGTTGCTTCTGAGAATGTTCTTTTAAGCTTTATTGAGGCTTTTACCGTGAAACCGTTCATAGGTTATATGATTTCAGGCTCTGGTGCATTTTAACTAATGAAATTGATAACTCCGTAAAAGTTCTGCAAACAGTCGACCGACTGTATAGTTTAAAAGTGACCACTAGATTTTTATATATATTTGCAAATAACATCATACTTATGTTAAAAATCTTTTTTCTAATAAAATGTTGTCGTTTTAAATACTGAAATTGACTTTTTTGTCGGTTTGTCAGTTTATCTTTTTACTGACTGCTGGAATTTCGTTCAATTCGATCTAATACCACGACGTGTCTTTGTGAATTTTTGCAACGTTGTTACCGGTCTTGATATTTAACTTAAGGATGTTAAAATAGGCAATGAAAACCAGTCAATATGTTCAATATTTATCCTTATGGTCATTTTCTGAGAAAGAAGTTTAACACATTCACCATGGGGTGCACTACGGAGTTATGATATATCATAACTCAATGGATATCATAACTCTATGGGTGCAACATACAAAGAAGAATCACTATCCTTTTTTTTTCGTGTTTTTGCTGCCTTAGTTTTCATGGTTCAAGACTTAGCCGTAAGCATATCGATGGCCTTAGTACCACCTGATGATGGGTCTTGTTAAAAAACTTTGCAGTGAACATCTTTCTTTTTAGTTTCTAACTTTGCTTGTATGTTTAAGCATAAGTTTCAAAGTCATAAAAGTTCGATGTTAAAGATTTTTGCAATTTAAGCTTAGGAAAAGTATATGAATATGTAGCATTAAGCACCTTCTCGTTTATCATAACAAACCTTCAATAAATAATAAAAATGGTATCAGGATTTGCTAGAAAGCTTGATTTGTTTTCTTGAAAACCCAATAGCTTCTGGGGGCCCGGGCGGCCCCCGGACCCCCGCCTTCTGCTATTGCCTCCTCTTTCATCGGAGGCAATTTACGGCCTTGAAATTTACCAACTTGTATTCTCTTTATTGGTCTCTAGATTGCTGTGATTTCCTCTCGGTCTTTTCAATTACTAGTATACAAACATGTATCTTCAAAAATAAAGTGTGCGAATAATGGTAAATTAATGACACAGTATCCAAAAAAACAGAAGTTGTAAAAATTCGCAATAGATTAGTGTGAATTCCAAATGTATATTTAATTGGAAAAGAGCGTTAGTAGAAACATATTTATTTATCCTGGATTGGGAAACAAGCGTGGTGCTTATGTGTTGCAATTTGCGAGTATGGCCATTAAGCCTACTCTTATCGAACTTTACAAAGAGGTCTTTGACGTGCATGGGGTATGTATTGCTCTCCGATCTTCGTACACGGGACAATTGGTTCATGAAATGTTCAACCCTGACGAGGATCGGTGTTAGTGGCCCGACGCGTTAACTACTACACCATCGGGTCTCTAGGGCGTTACTATATCAGTCGATCTTCCTTTGCTTATAATCATACAAACAAATAAAAAGGTTCATAAATACACGTGAGAAGTTAAGAACAAATAAACTCAAGTGCATAATGTTAATTATTCCATTTATAATTAAGTTTGACCTAATTTTATGTAAATTATAACTATTTCAAAACATCTTTTGAATTTTAACATCATATTTGAGGTTTTATTTCTACATCTGATATTAAGATAATGTTTTTGTGTTCACCTGTAGGGAGAAAGTAACGGTAGATAAAACCAAGCAGGTGAGAAAACTAAACAACAATAACAAAAATAGTTTAAAATGACCAAAGATGAGGGCTTATATAGCCATCTTCTTGGTTTCTGTTATTGGTAGTGCCAAGACTGCTTTAGGAAACGGTAAGTACAAATGTATATTGGTATCTATATTGTTTATGCAAGAAATTGGTGTCATGTTATAATAGTAGATATAATTTTTTTTTTTTCAAATAATATAATGTAAAAGACAACGCGTCTATCAGACGCTAAACTAAAAGCCTGGGCAAGAGTTGCATCTTCTTTGATCAAACATAATGTAACAGTTTGGACATTTTGATTTGATTAAAAGCTTGAAAACTTCATTGCAGTCGACATTTGTAACATAAAAGAATTGCCTTCAAGGCAAAAAAGAAATAATCTTTCGATAATATCTTGCAAGAGTACCAAGTTGAATTCTTATGCGACATATTTTGGTTTTATTGTTCTATGCTCTTCATATTCATACAGTGCTTGGCATTTTCAGTCTTTCTTGTATAGCGCTTCTGAAGAGTCTTGAATAGACAAATTAAACGTTCGTCAGGCGTAGCAAAATTCATCGTCCGGAACATGTTCTACTTGTATTTCTAACACACGTGATGGTTAGCGCTGCTGGTGGAGATTTAATTCCCCGAGGTTAACCCGCTGCGGCATCAAATCTTTTGTATTGAAGAACACATCAAAGCTACAAATTGTCCGTGTAATTTAAAAAATTGCCGAAACTCTATAGTTATTCCTATCCCAGGCCAAGGTTGATCTTAGTCATATTTTAATTTCTTTGTTCTGTACTCTTCGCGTTTAGCATTTTCAATCTTTTGGTAGAACGCCTCTCAGGAGTAGCAAAATTCATTGCCTGTAACTTTGTTGTAATTTGTATTCCTAACATGTAACTAAATAATATACTAAGGAATCTATATTTTTGTGATAAAATGTATGCTTTCGAATAAAGCACCATTCCTGGTTCTGAAACAATTTGCATATTTATAAATCCAAATTCGTGTAGTTCTCCGTACTTTTTTTTTCAACATTATGTATAATATCTTTATTGCTTCCACAAAGTCTAGTTCATTATAACTTTTTATGACCACCTTAGTCCTACGAAAGTAAACGGACATGTAGAGTTCGGGTCCGTTTGTCCCAAATCAGGTTTATCTTCAGTTAAGAGTTGTGTGGTGCGAGGTGGGCACATTCGTATTAGAAACAAACGAAAATCTTAATTGATTGACACGATTTTTTCTGTTTATAGGTTGGTGCAGTAAATATAGCAGAGAATCTCAATCCACCCAGGAGGACATCACAGTTCAGGAGTCTTTCCACCTTCCGGACCATACAAACTGTCTATGGGAGATACATTTCAAGCATGCTACAAAACTCCAACTAGAATTTGAAATTACAAAATTACCCTTCTCTGTACTGCAAGTTTATAATGGGTTTGCTGGGATAATTTCCAAACGAGTAAATGATTTCGTTACCATTTCTCTAGGAAAATATGATGGCGGTAGAGTTTTATTCAGTGCAATGAACCAAACGGTTCAAAGAACGTCCACATTCATCAACAATGACGCACTGTGCTTTCAACATTTTGCAATGAGCAAGAATAGATATGATGAAAATAGATTAGAACTACGAATACGTGTAAGTGTCAAAGAAGTGAAATGCCAAGATGACCAGCGACAAGTACCAAGAAAAGATATGTGTAAAACTGTATGTTTTCCAAACAACAGAACTTCGGAACTTTGTCCATCAAGTTCAACTGGTAATATACCAGTATGTTCAAGCTGATTGAAGAACCACCCTTTCATACCCTCTGTCCTGAATCTTCCACACAATGAAGTATCTTGACTTTTCATGTTTTTCAAAGCTCAAATGAAGGACCTATCTTTAAGCATATATCATTTTCAATATACTTTATGTTATAAGGGAGATTGCGTGAGAATTGTCATTGTTCTCACACTTAATTGGTACGGTCCCTTGCTTATTTTGAACCTTCAATTTGATTTATAAGATTTAAGAACGACCCGAAAGAAGGCATAAGATTCCATGTCATGTACAGTCAAACCTTATAAAACCGGCCTCTTGATAAAGCGGAATTTGGTCTAAACCGATTAAAAAATACATCCCGAAGTTTTCGTCTAACAATCTTAACAAAAAATACCCCATAATACCGTCCACTTGATCAGTTCGAATTCAGGGGAAATCTTAAGGCCCCAATACACATTTGTAATCATTAAATACCTGTAGTATCATTTATTGTGGTTTGTTAAATTTGTTTCAGCAACCGTATTATCGAAATCAACAGTTTTACTTAGTAATACATCTAATAAACCAAAAGCATCCACAACGCCAGTTACAAAGACTAACATTTTAACATTTCCAAAATACAACTGGGCACTAAAATATATCATTAATCAACAAGGCGAAAACCAAGGGCCAACACAGCAGACACCTTATGCAAAGTCCACAACAGAAGAGACAATCGAATGGCATAGTACCAGAGCACCACGATTAGAAAGAACATCTACTACCATTGCGGAACAAGAAACTAGAATTCAACCAGTAACAGAAAAATCAGAAATGGACAGAGAAGGTGGTTACTTTCAATTGATTTCTTTTAGGCAATAAGAAGTTAACTATGTTGAATTATAAAAATGAAAATTCCGTGATCAACCTTTTTCACAATTTTTTTATCTTAAATTCGTTTTTTTTTTTGTTATTTGATATTCGTATGTTGATCCTCTTATTTTTATATATCGTTTGCTTGTTGGACATGTGCATATCCGTTGCTACATATTGTACGCTTCATCGTTAATTTCTTATTCATGTTAGTGTCGTTTATGACTTTATCATTTTTTTTTTGCTAGAAGAAACTTAAAGGGTCATGAACATTTAACAAAAAACTCTTTATGAAGCCATTCCACACAGTCAACTTCGGTTGTAGTGAGAAGTACTTGTGAATGAGTTTAGCTAGATTACCTTTTTCTTTCATATGAGGAGGACCAATTAAGTGGTTCAGATGAATTTGCAAGTATAATAAACAAGAATTGTAAAATCCCCTATACATTAATATATTCATTACTATCTTGAAAAATATTGATCTTAAATTTCAGGGTCTTAAGATATCATGAGAATGCAACATTGATAATTTTGCTCTGATGCATATTGATACCCAGTTTTATCAACATGATCGACTTTTTTTTTCAAGATAAGAATCTACTCATTAAACATTGCTATTTTATGCATTGAAAATTGTCAAATACACTCCACTGAAAAATTTAGGTCAAAGTAAAAACTTGTGATGCCAACTGTGCTTCGCTACAACTGGTGCTGATACCTAGTTTCATCAACCTAGTACTTATAGTTTTGGAGAAATAGCTAAGTCTCGTTCCTAACACAGTTGTAGTGTTCATATTGCTATAATTTTCGAAACGAATTTCATCTCTTTCTATGTAATGTGATTGGGTGTTAAAGTTACATGCAACTTCCTTTTCAGATGTAATGCTGGGGTTGTATATAGCGAGTACTATTGCAGGAGTTTTTACTGTGACCACAATAGTGCTAATTATTTGGTAAGTAGATAAATTGTGAAGGTAACTCAGGAGAAAACTAAAGCAAAGCTGAAAACGTAAGGGAGGGGTGGGGAGTTGAATCGCTCACCAGACTTGATGACTATCTTATCTTTTACAGTTTTCAATCCATTAGACAGCATCCCACAAGGTCATCTGAAACTTTGACCCAATTTGCAATTTTTTTTTTAAGATTTTAAAGGGCTCAAGGACTTGAAGGTTGAAGCAAGCGCGAGGTTTTCTCTATTTATGTCTATCTGCAACAATTTTATATTCTTTAGGCCGAAACCTGAAAATTTTTTTCTATCTTACAGAAAATGGCAATAACCCCTATAATGCTATAATGACAATGGATACTTTTTTTTTAAGTTTCAAAGTGCATCCCTTCGGTGATTCAAGGGGAGATTTTTAAAGAAAGTCTAAAGACAAGATGTAGGACATCAACTTGGCAACTGCTTACATGAACCTTCTAGTTAGGCAAGCTAAAAATGCCATACAACAACAAGGACTCGCTCACCTTGTCTTGATGTCAACCCTATGAAGACTTTTGTAGAGCTAAATGAGCTGAATTTTTAAGCAAGAAAAGGCTTTTCTCTATCTGCAATAGTTTTCATTCTATAAGCAAAAACACTATTTTTCACCTTTAAGAGGCCGTAACCCCTATAAGGGGTTTTCACCTTTAAGGTGTAACCCCTTTAGGGGGTCATATGACAACTTCCACCCTATGGAAACTTTTGCAAAGCTGAACATTTAAGCAAGAAACAGCTTTTCCCTTCCAGCAATAATTTTATTCTGTAGGCAAAAACATGTACAATATAATTTTACGGGCCGTAACCCCTATAAGGGATCATCTGACAACTTTGAGTCTATGGAGACTTTTTTAGAGCTTATGAGCTGAACATTTAAGCAAGCATCCGCTTTTCTCTATCTGCTATAGTTTTCATTCTATAGACCAAAATCATGAAAACAGGTAAACATTTAAGCAAGCAACAGCTTTTTTCTATCTGCAATAATTTTCATTCTATAGGCCTAATTAAAACACTATTTTTCACCTTTAAAGGCCTGTAACCCCTATGAGGGGTCATCTGACAACTTCAACCTTATGAAGACTTTTGTAGAGTTAAATGTGCTGATTATTTAACCAAGCAAAAGCTTTTCTCTATCTGCAATAGTTTTGATTCTATAGGCCAAAAACATGAAAAAAAAATTATTTTATGGGCTGTAACTCCTATAAGGGGTCATCTGACGACTTCGAACATATGGAGACTTTTGTAGAGCTTAATGAGCTGAACATTTAAGCAAGCAATGGCTTTTCTCTATCTTCAATATTTTTGATTCTATAAGCCAAAAACATGAAAAAACTCTATTTTTCACCTTTAAGGGGCTTTAACCCCTATAAGGGATCATCTGACAACTTCGGCCTTATGGAGACTTTTGTAGAACTTTTGATGCTGAAGCAGAAGGTTGGCATCAGATTTCATCTATCTCTTATACTTTTTGATTTACAAGCCAAAAACAGTAGTCTGACCCCCTCGTCTATTTTAAGCAATGGCAGCCATGTTTTTTGACGGATCAAAAATTGAAACATAAGTTTGGTGCAGGACACCTTAATGATCAACCATATTAAGTTTCATTAAATTCTGTACAGTAGTTTCAGAGAAGAAGATTTTATTAAAAATTGTTATTGGTCGACGACGACAACGTGATGGACACAAAGTCATGGTAGCTATTATACTTTTCCAGCAATTCATTGTCCACAAAAGTCTTGCAAAAAAGTTTACTGCCTGAAAAAAGACCTAAGTTCACAAAGTCACTGGAGCGTGAAAATGGGGTCAGGGTCACATGGCATGGACCAGCCAGAAAGTAATACCTATGTCTCGCCTTCGCGACTATTCATCGCAGGCGAGACAAAAACTGCATTTGATTCTATTCTATTTATCTTTTTCAGCTGTGCCTACAAAACTAGAGAAGTGAAGAAGCTGACAAAGATAATGTTCCATCTTTCAAAGAGTAAAAACAAAAATGAAAACTTCAAACTTACAAGACAGGAGATTAGTGGATGGTCCTCGGTCAGTTCGAGTCTCCGCCCATCACTACCCCCTCGGCCATCAGATCTACCCAGCATCAGTGACACCAGGTCAATAATAACTCGTATCAACTCCAAAAATGCAAATGAGCTATTGACCAGGTCGATAAACAATGATAACGACCAGAAAGTTATGGACGAAGTTTACGACAACATAGGCCATAACAATCATGATGACTCGGACAACAATAAATCGCATCGAACATTACAGAATGATTTATCGTATGGTAGCCATAAAGACCATAATCAAAACTTCAAGAAATTTAACACAGGCCCTAAGGACATGAGTAAAATCTTCAACCAAGATGCAAATCATAAAAGATTCTATGACAGCCTAAGTCTGACTGTTTCAAGGAATAATATACCTTGTGCAGAATATATAGACACAATGTCAACTAATTCACACACCTATAGAAAAGTCAATAAACAAGTGCAATGATTTAATTTTAATGCAAAAATAAAATGTGTACTTATATATAGCGCTTGTCTGATAATTTGACACACACATCTCTGTACATGTACATGTAGCCTTGATCATGAATATAATCAAAATTTTCTTTTAACATAATTGCCTATTTATGTTGTTAGAAAGACTGACTCCATATCTTTTTAGCATTGAAATCACTTGTTCTATTCTCAAATTCCTTTTATTTTGTACTCCTTTGTAAATCAATGTAATCATTTAATAATGTGTAATCAGAAGTTCTGAACAGTGAACAGATATAAATTTTCTGTCTTCTCTTGATCTTATAAATCTTTTTAGAACTTCCTAAATCATTTTCAATGACGTATGCTCAATACAAACCATTATTATCTAGCGGAAGCAATTTTAAGTAACTTGAATGGTTTATTTAACTATAATGGCAGTCTTCCATGGAAGTAGATTAATATGGGAATAAAATCGCTTTACACCATGCAGTTCTATAGAAGGAAGCCAATTATCAAGAGGCTGTGACATGTAGTAAGTTGCCCGGTAAAATGCGCCAAAAATTTTTGTGACGACGCTGGATGACGCAAGATGACGGATAGCGTCAAAGTAACCCTTCTATGTCGCTTTGCAACAAGTTGCAGGCAACATACTAAAAGAAAAAAATATTGCATTACATTGAAAATAGCACATAGACTTCTTTTCCTGTAATAACATAAACAATATAACTGGTATCCCAAAAATAAGTTAAACAACATCAGATGAAAAGAAAACATACAATGGTTCTGATCTGATACAGTAAAATTCCTACATACACATAACATCAAAGAACGTTGAAAACGAAGGTTGCACAATCGATAAGTTTCTGAGGCTCCGCCCTCTTTTTCAGCGGAAATATAACGGTCTTGACATTGATGGATCGAGCCAGTTCCTTCATGTTAGGGTCACTATCGATAAGAGTACCTATACACACTAATAATCTAAATGCTGCTTCCGAATCAATGTCAGTATTTTCTAAGATGTTTCCAGCAGCAATAAGACACTGAGACTTGGCTTCAGGATCTAATTTATCCTGAAGGTGAACTGCATAATTCATTAGCAAGGTACCTAATGCTATTAAAATGTTTTTGTTTTTGGAATCTTTACAGTTGAGAGCAGCGGTTACGATGGAATCTCTGTGTTTCACACATAGTTTTTCTCCTGTCTGACCCTTGAACATGTTACAGAATGTCCTTAGTGTTAGCATCTGGTTGGCAGGAATATCAGAAGACATGAATTTCAAAAGTTTTTCTACTATTGCATCTTTATCACATAACAGCTTATTTAAAGATGTTCTTACACTCATGCGTAAAACGTCTAAAGCTGGAAAGACCATATCTAAAATGAAGAAAAAAATTAAAAATGAAAGACAAAATTCAAAATGAAAACTATTTGTTTTTATTTATTTATTCTATATTTGTTTGTTGTTGTTGTTGTTGTGGTGGTGGTTGTGGTGGTGTTATTTATTTATCTCATTTTGGTTCAAAACTTTGAAATGCAATTCATTCTATCCTTTGAGAAATCATCAGAACCTTTAAAAGGTCTATTGAAACTAGAAAATGTGTCTATGAGCCACAGGATGGCCGTTCCGTTCTTGAAATATCATTGGCCCCTGGTATGTACTACCTGGGATATAGACCTTTACCAAGAAATATTAAAGTGTTCATGCCTAAAATATAAGTCATAGTGACACAATTACTATTGGGTTGTGTATTGTTACCCAAGACACATCTACTGATGAAATACCATTGACCCCCAACATGTAGTACCTTAACTTAGAACTTAACCAAAGTCATTCGTGTGTAAAATATAGGTCACAGTTGGTGGTGTAGCCCTACCCAAGACCCATCTAGTGGTGAATTATTATTCATCCTCAACACCTAGTATCCGAGTGATGGATACACATACGTGGTCGGACCATAAATATGAATTTGATAAAAGATGAATAATGTGTTATTTAATTTCAATCTCTCCATCACCCACACTTCTTTACTAGTAAATTAATTCAGCACTGATTTCTGATCATTAGACCAAGTCAGTATTTTCTCCTATATACCCATGTTCATTGATGAACCATACAGACTATCTGCAGACTACACATATAAAAGATTAATATCCAGATTGATGCCCTTAACAGAAAGTCAAGTCAATCCAATTACATTATTCTGATACTGTGGTTTCATTAATTTTTGTGTGGACCAATTTTTGTGGTATCTCCAAAAAAGATCTTTTAATGGATTTTTAATTCCTTGTTTTCACACATTGCTAAAAGGAATCAATTTGAAAATATCACTTTGTTTGGATTTTTGTTCACCAACTTTGAAAACTGTTAAAATTGGTATCCCACAGATTATGAGTTGTCATAGACATTCTTACCATTAGGCCAGGTTAACATTTTCTCCAGGACACCCAGGTTCTCTGATGTCCCATCCATTAGACTAGGAAGTTTCTCTATTTCAGCTTCTTCTACCTGCATAGACTGGTCTACTTTAACATTAAACTCTTTCAATTTACCTATAACAAAAACAAACCAGACTATTCAAGATTGATTGATTGGTGTTGTCATGTCGGTGTTAATTAAGCAATCATCAGGACAAAAATAAATTTTGATTAAAGACATATGATCCCAAATTATCTTTATTTTAATTTGAAAAGATTAAGGCTATCAAACAAAAACAGATTCTAGGTAACTCCCCCGTTCAGTTGGAAAAATCTAAGTCAGCTCTTTAAACAGGAAGAAGATGAGCAACAGATCTGAAAACACATCCCACCATATGGGACCCTACCTGAAGCTGTATACAAAATAATATAAATCCTGTCCCGAGGTTTCAATAAATCTATTTTTTTTGGTTCGAAAAAAAAACAAAAAAACTAGCTTTTCTTGTGGGTTACGTGAGCGTTTAATGACGTCTAAAATTTTCAAAGATAAAAACGTTAAAAAGACGCTGAAAGTTCGGGAAAACAAGCGCATGCTATACCGGACGTTAAAGGAAAATTCAGCTCATAGTACAACTAAAATATTGACATTTCTACCATTATCGCTCCCTTTGGGAGCGTATCAAAAGCCTATGATTAATAGTTACTGAGAAAACTGTGGCGAAGGGGGACAAAAAAGTTTTTCAAATCGGGTTGAAACTTTATGTTTAATATAGATGGGGGTATTCCACCCCAGTGAGAAATTTTACTGGAATAGTCTCTGGTAAAGCTACATGACTATTTCAGTTGAACAGAAAGATATTCAGTATGTCACAATTAAAACTTCTAATGAAAACAGCGAATCTGTAATCAACCTAATGATAAGTGTAAGCCAATGTTAAAAAGATGTGTTTGTTATGTCCATGTTTACCTATGATTTGTTGTGAATTTGCTGATTCAAAGGTGACAAAGTTTTTCAATGGATAATAGTTATTCTCTTTGGCTGTTGTTTGGGACTTGGACTGGTAACTACTGGAACCTGAAATTATGTTTGAAAAAAAATGTTACAAATTTGTTAAGTACCGTATAGCGGGTAATTTTCGCAGCCTGCAAATTACACGATTTCATACTTAAATGACCTAGTTTTTATTTACGCAGACATGTATTTTCGCGATTTCATTATATTCTCAACACAAATTCATATTGATTCTATATTATGCAGGTTCATTATTTTGCGTTAGAATAATAGCGAAAATTAGAACCTCGCGAAAATTTCCCGCTGTACGGTATAACAAATCAGGTTCACTAATTCATTTTGTTTTCTGTGTTATATGATTGAATAATGATAATACCAAGATTGTGTACAAGCTCATTCACATTCCCTCTTCATATTTGAGACTACCTTAGTAAGTTAAAATATCTCCCCTGAATGATCTCTCAGAGCAAGAGATTTCTTTGTGCATATTTCCCTAGTCCATACAATGTTCATCCTAAGTTTCATCAAGTTATTGTTAACAGGTTAGAATTTTGTGCTTATGAGATATGTGAACAGTCAGGGTCATTCCTATATACATGTACTTATTTGTGGGGTATAATGCAATTTTTTAAGATTTAAATGTGCAAAATTGTCTTCAGGCATTTAATATATTCTTGATATATTTTTTTCATGTCCTTTATTCTAAACATTAATACCTGTAAATGGATCTATGCCATTTGAAGCACTACTTTGTGAGGTGGACTGGCCAGGGATGTACCTTCCTCCTCCAGTGAAGGGGTCTGCACCTGGTCCTGTCTGTGAACCTGTGACTGCCTGGGGTACATATCTACCTCCACCTAGATAATGAAAATATATAGCTTGAAAAATAAATTACCTAGATAACTAAAAAATATAATTTTTAAAAATAGTTACCTATTTTCTATGTTAAAATAATATGATGCAAAGTTTTAAAAACTTCTCAAAGTCAAAAATGGCCAGACTTGGCTAAACAGGAATAAGGTGAGCAGCAGTCCTGAAATCTAATCTCACAGTATGAAAACCTCATGCTGATGCTTGATACCACATATCAAGAGGCTGTTATAAATAGTTATGAGAAATGATTGAATAATTACAACAAGCTGCTCGCCTGCCTAAAAGTCACTTAACCCTTTCCTACATGTAGACGCCTTTGGACGCCCCTGTGTCATTTTGGTGACCCCCCCCTTTTTGTCCCCCTATGCCCTTCTAATCTCCCTGTAAAAGCATGACTGGGGTTATTTTGGCCAATATAATTGTTGCCTAAAAAATGGTCACTTTTTTCGCGCGGTTAGGGACTATAAAGATGTTCTAGGGGGGTTTCCTAAAGGGGGGATTTCCCCCCTTTGGTCAGGGGGTCGAGGGGGCAGTAATGCCCCCCGCCGCCAGGAAAATTTTTTAACCCTCAGGACTGTGACAATTGCTCCCAAAATTACCTCAAATGCCACATTTTAAAAAATTCTAGGTCAGAGAACAATTGGACTTGCCCATAATTTTTAAAAAATTTTTAAGGGTCAAAATTGGGTGGTAAAATGATGGAAAAAAGCCATTTTTTAACATTTTTTGGCCAGCCTTGGTTACCATAGCAACCATGAAAATGGCGGTTGAGACCTGCATCAATAGACCCTGGCCCAGTGAACAGCTTGACTAAGTTTCAAAACCTTTGGATGAAAAATAAAAATTTTACAGCCTTTTCTGTTTTTTGCCTTTTTTCATTGTGCATTTTTGCCATTTTTTCACTATTGCTCATGGAGGAAAGGGTTAATGGAATATGTCAAAAAATCAAAATTTTCAATTTTGGGTGGATTTTTGATGAAAAATCACCATTTTGTGGTAGAAAATGAAGGAAAACTTATTAAAACACAAATTTGAGGCTTTTTCAAATTTTTTATTAACCCTTTCCTACATGTAGACGCCTTTGGACGCCCCTGTGTCATTTTGGTGACCCCCCCCCTTTTTGTCCCCCTATGCCCTTCTAATCTCCCTGTAAAAGCATGACTGGGGTTATTTTGGCCAATATAATTGTTGCCTAAAAAATGGTCACTTTTTTCGCGCGGTTAGGGACTATAAAGATGTTCTAGGGGGGTTTCCTAAAGGGGGGATTTCCCCCCTTTGGTCAGGGGGTCGAGGGGGCAGTAATGCCCCCCGCCGCCAGGAAAATTTTTTAACCCTCAGGACTGTGACAATTGCTCCCAAAATTACCTCAAATGCCACATTTTAAAAAATTCTAGGTCAGAGAACAATTGGACTTGCCCATAATTTTTAAAAAAATTTTAAGGGTCAAAATTGGGTGGTAAAATGATGGAAAAAAGCCATTTTTTAACATTTTTTGGCCAGCCTTGGTTACCATAGCAACCATGAAAATGGCGGTTGAGACCTGCATCAATAGACCCTGGCCCAGTGAACAGCTTGACTAAGTTTCAAAACCTTTGGATGAAAAATAAAAATTTTACAGCCTTTTCTGTTTTTTGCCTTTTTTCATTGTGCATTTTTGCCATTTTTTCACTATTGCTCATGGAGGAAAGGGTTAATGGAATATGTCAAAAAATCAAAATTTTCAATTTTGGGTGGATTTTTAATGAAAAATCACCATTTTGTGGTAGAAAATGAAGGAAAACTTATTAAAACACAAATTTGAGGCTTTTTCAAATTTTTTATTAACCCTTTCCTACATGTAGACGCCTTTGGACGCCCCTGTGTCATTTTGGTGACCCCCCCCCCTTTTTGTCCCCCTATGCCCTTCTAATCTCCCTGTAAAAGCATGACTGGGGTTATTTTGGCCAATATAATTGTTGCCTAAAAAATGGTCACTTTTTTCGCGCGGTTAGGGACTATAAAGATGTTCTAGGGGGGTTTCCTAAAGGGGGGATTTCCCCCCTTTGGTCAGGGGGTCGAGGGGGCAGTAATGCCCCCCGCCGCCAGGAAAATTTTTTAACCCTCAGGACTGTGACAATTGCTCCCAAAATTACCTCAAATGCCACATTTTAAAAAATTCTAGGTCAGAGAACAATTGGACTTGCCCATAATTTTTAAAAAATTTTTAAGGGTCAAAATTGGGTGGTAAAATGATGGAAAAAAGCCATTTTTTAACATTTTTTGGCCAGCCTTGGTTACCATAGCAACCATGAAAATGGCGGTTGAGACCTGCATCAATAGACCCTGGCCCAGTGAACAGCTTGACTAAGTTTCAAAACCTTTGGATGAAAAATAAAAATTTTACAGCCTTTTCTGTTTTTTGCCTTTTTTCATTGTGCATTTTTGCCATTTTTTCACTATTGCTCATGGAGGAAAGGGTTAATGGAATATGTCAAAAAATCAAAATTTTCAATTTTGGGTGGATTTTTGATGAAAAATCACCATTTTGTGGTAGAAAATGAAGGAAAACTTATTAAAACACAAATTTGAGGCTTTTTCAAATTTTTTATTAACCCTTTCCTACATGTAGACGCCTTTGGACGCCCCTGTGTCATTTTGGTGACCCCCCCCCCCCTTTTTGTCCCCCTATGCCCTTCTAATCTCCCTGTAAAAGCATGACTGGGGTTATTTTGGCCAATATAATTGTTGCCTAAAAAATGGTCACTTTTTTCGCGCGGTTAGGGACTATAAAGATGTTCTAGGGGGGTTTCCTAAAGGGGGGATTTCCCCCCTTTGGTCAGGGGGTCGAGGGGGCAGTAATGCCCCCCGCCGCCAGGAAAATTTTTTAACCCTCAGGACTGTGACAATTGCTCCCAAAATTACCTCAAATGCCACATTTTAAAAAATTCTAGGTCAGAGAACAATTGGACTTGCCCATAATTTTTAAAAAATTTTTAAGGGTCAAAATTGGGTGGTAAAATGATGGAAAAAAGCCATTTTTTAACATTTTTTGGCCAGCCTTGGTTACCATAGCAACCATGAAAATGGCGGTTGAGACCTGCATCAATAGACCCTGGCCCAGTGAACAGCTTGACTAAGTTTCAAAACCTTTGGATGAAAAATAAAAATTTTACAGCCTTTTCTGTTTTTTGCCTTTTTTCATTGTGCATTTTTGCCATTTTTTCACTATTGCTCATGGAGGAAAGGGTTAATGGAATATGTCAAAAAATCAAAATTTTCAATTTTGGGTGGATTTTTGATGAAAAATCACCATTTTGTGGTAGAAAATGAAGGAAAACTTATTAAAACACAAATTTGAGGCTTTTTCAAATTTTTTATTAACCCTTTCCTACATGTAGACGCCTTTGGACGCCCCTGTGTCATTTTGGTGACCCCCCCCCTTTTTGTCCCCCTATGCCCTTCTAATCTCCCTGTAAAAGCATGACTGGGGTTATTTTGGCCAATATAATTGTTGCCTAAAAAATGGTCACTTTTTTCGCGCGGTTAGGGACTATAAAGATGTTCTAGGGGGGTTTCCTAAAGGGGGGATTTCCCCCCTTTGGTCAGGGGGTCGAGGGGGCAGTAATGCCCCCCGCCGCCAGGAAAATTTTTTAACCCTCAGGACTGTGACAATTGCTCCCAAAATTACCTCAAATGCCACATTTTAAAAAATTCTAGGTCAGAGAACAATTGGACTTGCCCATAATTTTTAAAAAAATTTTAAGGGTCAAAATTGGGTGGTAAAATGATGGAAAAAAGCCATTTTTTAACATTTTTTGGCCAGCCTTGGTTACCATAGCAACCATGAAAATGGCGGTTGAGACCTGCATCAATAGACCCTGGCCCAGTGAACAGCTTGACTAAGTTTCAAAACCTTTGGATGAAAAATAAAAATTTTACAGCCTTTTCTGTTTTTTGCCTTTTTTCATTGTGCATTTTTGCCATTTTTTCACTATTGCTCATGGAGGAAAGGGTTAATGGAATATGTCAAAAAATCAAAATTTTCAATTTTGGGTGGATTTTTGATGAAAAATCACCATTTTGTGGTAGAAAATGAAGGAAAACTTATTAAAACACAAATTTGAGGCTTTTTCAAATTTTTTATTAACCCTTTCCTACATGTAGACGCCTTTGGACGCCCCTGTGTCATTTTGGTGACCCCCCCCCCTTTTTGTCCCCCTATGCCCTTCTAATCTCCCTGTAAAAGCATGACTGGGGTTATTTTGGCCAATATAATTGTTGCCTAAAAAATGGTCACTTTTTTCGCGCGGTTAGGGACTATAAAGATGTTCTAGGGGGGTTTCCTAAAGGGGGGATTTCCCCCCTTTGGTCAGGGGGTCGAGGGGGCAGTAATGCCCCCCGCCGCCAGGAAAATTTTTTAACCCTCAGGACTGTGACAATTGCTCCCAAAATTACCTCAAATGCCACATTTTAAAAAATTCTAGGTCAGAGAACAATTGGACTTGCCCATAATTTTTAAAAAATTTTTAAGGGTCAAAATTGGGTGGTAAAATGATGGAAAAAAGCCATTTTTTAACATTTTTTGGCCAGCCTTGGTTACCATAGCAACCATGAAAATGGCGGTTGAGACCTGCATCAATAGACCCTGGCCCAGTGAACAGCTTGACTAAGTTTCAAAACCTTTGGATGAAAAATAAAAATTTTACAGCCTTTTCTGTTTTTTGCCTTTTTTCATTGTGCATTTTTGCCATTTTTTCACTATTGCTCATGGAGGAAAGGGTTAATGGAATATGTCAAAAAATCAAAATTTTCAATTTTGGGTGGATTTTTGATGAAAAATCACCATTTTGTGGTAGAAAATGAAGGAAAACTTATTAAAACACAAATTTGAGGCTTTTTCAAATTTTTTATTAACCCTTTCCTACATGTAGACGCCTTTGGACGCCCCTGTGTCATTTTGGTGACCCCCCCCCCTTTTTGTCCCCCTATGCCCTTCTAATCTCCCTGTAAAAGCATGACTGGGGTTATTTTGGCCAATATAATTGTTGCCTAAAAAATGGTCACTTTTTTCGCGCGGTTAGGGACTATAAAGATGTTCTAGGGGGGTTTCCTAAAGGGGGGATTTCCCCCCTTTGGTCAGGGGGTCGAGGGGGCAGTAATGCCCCCCGCCGCCAGGAAAATTTTTTAACCCTCAGGACTGTGACAATTGCTCCCAAAATTACCTCAAATGCCACATTTTAAAAAATTCTAGGTCAGAGAACAATTGGACTTGCCCATAATTTTTAAAAAATTTTTAAGGGTCAAAATTGGGTGGTAAAATGATGGAAAAAAGCCATTTTTTAACATTTTTTGGCCAGCCTTGGTTACCATAGCAACCATGAAAATGGCGGTTGAGACCTGCATCAATAGACCCTGGCCCAGTGAACAGCTTGACTAAGTTTCAAAACCTTTGGATGAAAAATAAAAATTTTACAGCCTTTTCTGTTTTTTGCCTTTTTTCATTGTGCATTTTTGCCATTTTTTCACTATTGCTCATGGAGGAAAGGGTTAATGGAATATGTCAAAAAATCAAAATTTTCAATTTTGGGTGGATTTTTGATGAAAAATCACCATTTTGTGGTAGAAAATGAAGGAAAACTTATTAAAACACAAATTTGAGGCTTTTTCAAATTTTTTATTAACCCTTTCCTACATGTAGACGCCTTTGGACGCCCCTGTGTCATTTTGGTGACCCCCCCCCCCTTTTTGTCCCCCTATGCCCTTCTAATCTCCCTGTAAAAGCATGACTGGGGTTATTTTGGCCAATATAATTGTTGCCTAAAAAATGGTCACTTTTTTCGCGCGGTTAGGGACTATAAAGATGTTCTAGGGGGGTTTCCTAAAGGGGGGATTTCCCCCCTTTGGTCAGGGGGTCGAGGGGGCAGTAATGCCCCCCGCCGCCAGGAAAATTTTTTAACCCTCAGGACTGTGACAATTGCTCCCAAAATTACCTCAAATGCCACATTTTAAAAAATTCTAGGTCAGAGAACAATTGGACTTGCCCATAATTTTTAAAAAATTTTTAAGGGTCAAAATTGGGTGGTAAAATGATGGAAAAAAGCCATTTTTTAACATTTTTTGGCCAGCCTTGGTTACCATAGCAACCATGAAAATGGCGGTTGAGACCTGCATCAATAGACCCTGGCCCAGTGAACAGCTTGACTAAGTTTCAAAACCTTTGGATGAAAAATAAAAATTTTACAGCCTTTTCTGTTTTTTGCCTTTTTTCATTGTGCATTTTTGCCATTTTTTCACTATTGCTCATGGAGGAAAGGGTTAATGGAATATGTCAAAAAATCAAAATTTTCAATTTTGGGTGGATTTTTGATGAAAAATCACCATTTTGTGGTAGAAAATGAAGGAAAACTTATTAAAACACAAATTTGAGGCTTTTTCAAATTTTTTATTAACCCTTTCCTACATGTAGACGCCTTTGGACGCCCCTGTGTCATTTTGGTGACCCCCCCCCCCTTTTTGTCCCCCTATGCCCTTCTAATCTCCCTGTAAAAGCATGACTGGGGTTATTTTGGCCAATATAATTGTTGCCTAAAAAATGGTCACTTTTTTCGCGCGGTTAGGGACTATAAAGATGTTCTAGGGGGGTTTCCTAAAGGGGGGATTTCCCCCCTTTGGTCAGGGGGTCGAGGGGGCAGTAATGCCCCCCGCCGCCAGGAAAATTTTTTAACCCTCAGGACTGTGACAATTGCTCCCAAAATTACCTCAAATGCCACATTTTAAAAAATTCTAGGTCAGAGAACAATTGGACTTGCCCATAATTTTTAAAAAATTTTTAAGGGTCAAAATTGGGTGGTAAAATGATGGAAAAAAGCCATTTTTTAACATTTTTTGGCCAGCCTTGGTTACCATAGCAACCATGAAAATGGCGGTTGAGACCTGCATCAATAGACCCTGGCCCAGTGAACAGCTTGACTAAGTTTCAAAACCTTTGGATGAAAAATAAAAATTTTACAGCCTTTTCTGTTTTTTGCCTTTTTTCATTGTGCATTTTTGCCATTTTTTCACTATTGCTCATGGAGGAAAGGGTTAATGGAATATGTCAAAAAATCAAAATTTTCAATTTTGGGTGGATTTTTGATGAAAAATCACCATTTTGTGGTAGAAAATGAAGGAAAACTTATTAAAACACAAATTTGAGGCTTTTTCAAATTTTTTATTAACCCTTTCCTACATGTAGACGCCTTTGGACGCCCCTGTGTCATTTTGGTGACCCCCCCCCCCTTTTTGTCCCCCTATGCCCTTCTAATCTCCCTGTAAAAGCATGACTGGGGTTATTTTGGCCAATATAATTGTTGCCTAAAAAATGGTCACTTTTTTCGCGCGGTTAGGGACTATAAAGATGTTCTAGGGGGGTTTCCTAAAGGGGGGATTTCCCCCCTTTGGTCAGGGGGTCGAGGGGGCAGTAATGCCCCCCGCCGCCAGGAAAATTTTTTAACCCTCAGGACTGTGACAATTGCTCCCAAAATTACCTCAAATGCCACATTTTAAAAAATTCTAGGTCAGAGAACAATTGGACTTGCCCATAATTTTTAAAAAATTTTTAAGGGTCAAAATTGGGTGGTAAAATGATGGAAAAAAGCCATTTTTTAACATTTTTTGGCCAGCCTTGGTTACCATAGCAACCATGAAAATGGCGGTTGAGACCTGCATCAATAGACCCTGGCCCAGTGAACAGCTTGACTAAGTTTCAAAACCTTTGGATGAAAAATAAAAATTTTACAGCCTTTTCTGTTTTTTGCCTTTTTTCATTGTGCATTTTTGCCATTTTTTCACTATTGCTCATGGAGGAAAGGGTTAATGGAATATGTCAAAAAATCAAAATTTTCAATTTTGGGTGGATTTTTGATGAAAAATCACCATTTTGTGGTAGAAAATGAAGGAAAACTTATTAAAACACAAATTTGAGGCTTTTTCAAATTTTTTATTAACCCTTTCCTACATGTAGACGCCTTTGGACGCCCCTGTGTCATTTTGGTGACCCCCCCCCCCTTTTTGTCCCCCTATGCCCTTCTAATCTCCCTGTAAAAGCATGACTGGGGTTATTTTGGCCAATATAATTGTTGCCTAAAAAATGGTCACTTTTTTCGCGCGGTTAGGGACTATAAAGATGTTCTAGGGGGGTTTCCTAAAGGGGGGATTTCCCCCCTTTGGTCAGGGGGTCGAGGGGGCAGTAATGCCCCCCGCCGCCAGGAAAATTTTTTAACCCTCAGGACTGTGACAATTGCTCCCAAAATTACCTCAAATGCCACATTTTAAAAAATTCTAGGTCAGAGAACAATTGGACTTGCCCATAATTTTTAAAAAATTTTTAAGGGTCAAAATTGGGTGGTAAAATGATGGAAAAAAGCCATTTTTTAACATTTTTTGGCCAGCCTTGGTTACCATAGCAACCATGAAAATGGCGGTTGAGACCTGCATCAATAGACCCTGGCCCAGTGAACAGCTTGACTAAGTTTCAAAACCTTTGGATGAAAAATAAAAATTTTACAGCCTTTTCTGTTTTTTGCCTTTTTTCATTGTGCATTTTTGCCATTTTTTCACTATTGCTCATGGAGGAAAGGGTTAATGGAATATGTCAAAAAATCAAAATTTTCAATTTTGGGTTGTTTATCTTTCTCATGTATGGTTTCTGTAAAAACATAACAACAACTTGTACAGACAGACATACACTATTTTAACTTAATGCCCCCTGACATGTCCTTGCACGGACATTCAAATTTTCACAAGATTACAAGATTTTTCAAAATAAGAATTTACCTGTAAAAGGATCACTGACTTGTGGTGCCCCTTGTCCTAATGTCACACCTTTAGTATTATCTATTATAAAGTTAGCAACTTGATCTAGAAACATTGGACTTATTCCATTGTCTTGTAGAAATCTCTGGGCAGCAAACCATGGATCCTCTGTGATGTTGTAAGGTAACTTTAATGGAGGCTTGCCTTCCTCTATGTCCACACTAAATACATAGTCATACTCCTGAAATAGAGAGTAACCTTGATCAATACTAGTTGTTGCAACATAGTTAATTTTATTTTGTGTATCGAATTTTAGACCAACATGATATCACAGATGTATAACATTCATTTGGGTGTAGGTACAGATTTATGTATAATCAATTCGCAAAACAGTTATTTTTTGCTTGATAATACATGAAATCCCAACTGCATTCTAATATGAGGTACATGTAGGTTTTTAACCTGTGACGCTCCCGAAGTTGAAATTATTTCATAAGTATAAATAATTGTTGAAAATGTTTTTAATGGGATATCTATTCTAAAAAATAAAAACAAACTAGCTTTTCCCAAGGGTCACATATGGGCTTGATGACATTTGAAATTTTCAAAGCAAAAAGCGCTAAAATGCACTGAAGGTTCTGAAAAACAAGAGTGATTTACCCGACATTGAAGGAAAATTAAGCTCATAGTACAACTAAAATATTGACATTTCTACCATTATCTCTCCCTTCGGGAGCGTATTATCATAAAGTGTTCTACCTGGGGTATCTTTTAACTAAGCTATTGCCATGCTTAAGTGACCTTCTTAACCCTTGAAATTCAAAACTGTACCATATTCCAGAAAAAAATCTCAAATATTCTACACTTTATATATGTTAATGCAATGTCGTCTAAGATTGGTAAATTTATTTTTTTATTTTCGACCCTGTGGTTATTTGCAATAAAAATAATGTCACCCCTTAAATAATGAAAGAACCTTAGTGAGCACGCTCACATACCCCACGCGTCCACATTACGGACAGAGATTATCTATTTCGAGTTAGGAATAAAAAAGTCTTAGCTGTTGTCTTTCCAAGACAGCTCATTAAACAGGAAATTAATGAGTGACAGAGCTGAAAATGTATCCCACCATATGGGATCCCTCTCTGAAGCCACGTACAAAATATCAAAAGTCTATGGTTAATAGCTGCTGAGAAATCTGTCTCGAAAATTTTTAACCCTGAAAATTTAGTGAAAAAAGTCGAAGTCGGCTATTTAAACAGGAAGTAGATGATCGATAGACCTGAAAACAAATCCCACCATATGGGACACCTACTTGAAGCTAAATACCAAATATCAAATACCTACCATAAATAGATGCTGAGAAATCTGTTACGAAAATTTTCAAACCTGAAAATTTAGTGAAAAAAGTCGAAGTCGGCTATTTAAACAGGAAATAGATGATCGATAGACCTGAAAATGAATCCCACTATATGGGACACCTACCTGAAGCTAAATACCAAATATCAAATACCTATCATTAAGAGTTCCTGAGAAATCTGTTACGAAAATTTTTAACCCTGAAAATTTAGTGAAAAAGTCAAAGTCGGCTATTTAAACAGGAAGTAGATGATCAACAGACCTGACGAATCCCACCATATGGGACACCTACCTGAAGCTAAATACCAAATATTAGATACCTACAATTAATAGTTGCTGAGAATTTTTAACCCTGAAAATTTGGTGAAAAAAGTCTAAGTCAACTCGTTAAACAGGAAGTAGATGATCGACAGACCTGAAAACGTATCCCACCATATGTGACCCCCACCTGAAGCTTCATACCAAATATCAAAAGCCTACGATTAATAATAGCTGAGATATCTGTTACGAAAATTTTGATCACGGACAGACGGACGGACGGACCAGTCAAAAACATTATACCCTTTGCAACTTCGTTGCGTGGGGTATAAAAATCTTATAAGTGCTGTGTTTTTCTAACTTACGCCTCACCTTTCCATTGTGCAGGGTTTTGCCTGATGTAGCTTGTGTTCCCCCACTTGAGCCTACCACATTGCCTATCTTCTTCCACTGAGATGTGGAAGCTTCCCAGTGATATAACTCTACTTCACCACCAGCTGTCTTTACCATTTTTGTCTGTCCATCTTTATTTCCTTAAATATAAATACCAGATATAAAATAATTCATAATTGTTGAAATTTGTTTCAAGTGTATGATTACTAAGATGATTACATGTGTATACGTACCTCATTTTCATGTTTGTATCTCACAGAAAAGCTATGTTTTGTATTTCTACTGGAATCTAAGATCAAAATGTAACAAGGATGTTTAGCACCATAAATCATGGATCAAATGTGTGTATGTTAGGGTTTAACACCCTTTTCAACCTACCTGGGCTAAAAAGTGTGGTCAGGTGGAGGAAACCGCAGACCTAAGGTGAAGTATCTGACCAACCTTATCACATACAGGTGGGGAAGTCCCATTTTTATAAATTACATGTGGGACTCGAACGTGATCTGCTAGTGATCATTAGGGGTATTAGAATTTAGAACCTGTGTATTAGACCACTCTGCCAACCAGGCCCCTGATAACATGGATAAATTCTTTTAAAATGCATGTACCAAGTTAGGACCACTGCAGTTTATGTCACTATCTGTTTTCTGTTTTTCATGTTTTTATTGTACCTTTTGAAACTCATCATTCAGTAGTTATTTTAAATGGTGGTTAAACTCATGTTCAATTATATATAACACCAGGAAAACTGGTGTTGAAATTTTAACACCATATTTCTCTTCAACAACATCGTGATTTATAGGATCTCTTTCCATCTTGATAGTTAAAAAATTTCACATAAAAGTTCATATTTTGTGTCACATATTTTGAAAAAAGGGGGGTGATTTTTACAAACCACATCTACTAGTAGGTAAAACTATATTCAATACCTGGATTAAGAAGAGCATCAGGTCCTGGTAAATCAGACGTTTTGATATCTCCCACTTGTGTGGGCACCTCAGCTGTAGCTACTTCTTTATCAAAGGCAGCCAATTCTTCTGTGGTAGCAACTCTACTACCTTCTGTGGTAAATACTCTTATCACACCATCACTGCAAACATACAAAACATAGAGATTTGTGTGCTTAATTAATAAAATATCTTTAAATTATTATACATGGTGTATGCTAGAAAAGATATTTGTTTTAATTGTGTATTGTAGATGATACTGATCATTCATGGTGAAAAAGTATAAATTTTTAGACAATTTAGTTATATCATTAATAATTTTTGAAGCCAAAATTGTTTCCACTAGCTTTAATACTAATACTTTGTGGATTTTCAAAAATAATTACTATGAATTTTTTAAATATTTTTAACTAACACAATTTTTTTCTATTTCAATAGTCTAAACTTCAGTAATATATCAGGTTGCATCAACACATTCTTCTTCATACCTAGACCCTGAGGCAATATCCCCATTCCCCAGTACACAGACAGTCCAGACAGACATACAAGGGTGACTGATAGTTTGATGGCACGTCCCATTCTTCCACACACGGACCGTCCTGTCCTCGCTACTACTGACAAAGTCCTCTCCATTGGGCAGGATGGCTATACTGTAGACGAAGTTCTCATGGCCGTAGTACACTTGTAAACAATCACCACTAACGGCCCATCGTCTTATCGTGGCATCATTAGAACAGGACAAAAACTCTCCAGAGCCGATAACAGCTATTCCTCTCACACAATCTTCATGTCCTTTTAGAATGATAAGATTAAAAATAGCTATATTTAATATAGGTTGATTTTGGTTGAAACCAGAATACCAATAAAGTCAGAAAGGGCCTAGTTGGCAAAAATCTAAGAGCTTTCAAAACTATGCAAAGGATTTATATGAAATTTAAAAATGAACATTAACTTCATTATAACAACTGTACAAAATTTCATAACTGCATTGTCAAAAGTTTTTGAGTTTTTTCTGTTCAAAACATCAAATTCTCAAAATCTGTAATTTTCTATCAAAATTCTAAAGTAACATTTCACAAGATTGCATGGAATTTTAATATGCATATTATGATATGCTGCATAAAGCATTCAAATATATTTTAGTTTTAGTGTTCACAAGAATTGTTGCCAGACGGACAAAGTGAAAACTATAGGGCATCCTAATTAACCCCTTGTTTTTTTTTAATCTTGTTGACATGGTTGATACCAGATTCTTTTTTGTTGTTTTTTTTTATTTCAGAACTGCATGTGTTTTTCATATAATTTACAAGTTTTGCCATAATAACCATTTTGCTTCAATTATTTTATTTTGATTTTGTATTATTCTAAGTCATTCATTTTTGTATTTATATGCACTTTATACATAAATTTGTACCATATTCACATAACAATACCTGAATGTACCCAGGTCAGAAATATTTTTTTTACATTACCAAGGTTGTTCTGTAAACATAAACACTTTTAAGTAGAATTACCTGTAAATGTCTTCTCACACCTGCCAGCCTTCCATAACTTAATAGTTTTGTCAGCAGACCCTGTCAACATGTATCCCTGTTCTGGCATGATGCCAACACCCCATACAGCTGCTTGGTGTCCTGTTGAAAAAAGATTCAATAATAATATGATTATGAATTCAAAATATGTTTTAACTTAGGCCATATAAAATTAATTCTCTGGTTCTCAGACACCGCCGACCCTTACAAAATGGGGCCGCTGGCGCAATTTTATTGCCGATCCTGAAAAAAAACGCCGCCGACCCGTATTTTACTTCCCAAAATAAAATTTTCAAATTTGCCGCCAAATTGAATTCAAGCGTTTAGTGACCTGGATCAAAACGTTTAAAAGCATTGTTTACTCTGAAAAACATGGCTGCCGATTGGCAGTGTTCAACAACAAGATTGTTTCAATTTGAAACAACAGTTACTGGTTACATGAACCATTCACCTAATATGGCAATGACTTTGACAAACTTTACAAATTGATCCTGAGTGGAGAATGGAATTGAATACAAAACATGAAGAGGGATTTGGATGGAAAGAAGGATTTAAAAGTCGATGTTTTTGGCTGTAAAAAGACCACAGAGAATGACAAAAATATTTTTTTCTCTCAGATTTCGGAAGTTGTAGACTATTTTGGACTCATTTTTAAGAGATTAATTGGAAAGTAACGATGTATTCCTGCAACCAAGTGACTTATGACAAAAGTGAAGTCTGCATTTGCCGTTTTGTTTTGCTGTCCATGAAAAGATGAAACTGTCTGACAGTCACAGTCTGACCAACCAAAAAGGACTAATTGACAAGTTTATTTACTGACAGTCTTGATGAAAATGAATAAGAATTTAGTCTTGATTGACAAAAACTTTTTTTATCAACATATATATACAGATTCTTGGATCAATGTCACAGACCAAACTCTAGCCTCCCTTGAATCTCACATATAAGACTAAGTACATCACTCCATGCTTCAAGTATTGATTTGACTTATTGGTGCAATCTAAATGCCTTTTATGGAAACTCCAACTTGAAGATGGAAATCCATTCATACACGTGTACCAGACTAGCTGATTGTGCAGATACCTTTTGTACCATCCAAGATAAATCATTTTATTAAATAATAAAGCATGTATTTTCATATTTTAATTTATTTCAATACATATTTTTAAATAATAAAAAACAAGCATAAATACACATACAACATAATAAATACAATACATATATGCATGAAAACATACGATCCACTCCTTATTTTCAGACACATTGAAAAATAAAATTTAAACTAAAAATCCCTATCCTCATTTGAAAAACCAATAAAAAAATAAAATAAAACCCCTACCTACCTACCCATTTTTTTAAAACCAACTGTCTGAGAACCAGAGAATTAATTTTACATGGCCTTACAATGAAACCTGTCTTTTTTTAATATAAAGTCTCACTGTAAAAAAAAAACCTCTAATCTTCTAGCGAAGAAAGTTTTTGATAAACTATCTGTAACTGTTTTTGAAATATACATTCTGTTGATTAAAATAAAATGCAAATATTAACATACCAGTGGCCATTTTAGCAGGGGGGGCAGACATCCCCTTCTTGAAAGCAAAATATCTGGATCAAATCTGCCAATGAATACTGGCTTCAGACTTATCAGAGCAATTGTTTTTTGGGTGTTTCTCATAAAAAGCTGTTAGGAAGATATCTCTAGAATCTATTATTACTGATGGTTATAGTTAATTCAACCTTGTTGCTCATCAATTTAAATCAACAAAACAAAATGCTTTAAAGAAATTGCAGATTTGTTCTAAATTGCAAAAGCTATTTTATTATCATGATCAGATGTCTTTTGTAATCCACAGATACCTTTATACATTCACTGAATCATGGTATAGCATTTGGAAAGCAGAGTTTATTGTGGGCTGTGTCACTTAAATTATTCCACATCTCATTATTTTCTATATTCATATCTTTTTAATTCTAAATCCTCTATTAAGATTGAATTTTCTACCTTACTGATTAGGATATCCTAAGTTTACCATATGTTTCAAACTTCTGTTTACATTTAAATACCTTCAAGTTTCATCACACATTTTTGTCTAAGCCATACTCTTGCTGTCTTATCCCATGATCCACTCAATAGGGTTCCAAATTTTCCACTGGTTAGGGCACACACTGAAATAAGAATTTGTATACATGTAAATATCATTTTTATTTATTTTTTTCTACCAACTAAGACTTTAAAAGTCAAAGTATACATAGCTTGTTTTTTTTAACAGTCTTTGATTCACTATTACATGTACACAAAAGAATGCTTTTTTTTTAAATTTTCACTATAGTCTTACTGTTATTGCTACATAGCAATTGTACATCCTATTCATACATATGTATATAAAGCAGTTTTAAGGAGTTGTTTCATGTACATGACACTATTTTCTTTAAAAATAAGTTTTGACAATTTATTGAATTTTTACTTGATTAATTTTCAGCCATATTTTGAGGCCAAAAACAGGCCTTATCAGCCCTGGTCCTTTATAAATACAGATTGAAGCTTGTAAATGTGAATAGGTATCTTGTACATGTATTGTAAGATAAAAGTATACCATTATCTGTATGTCCTTCAAGTTTATATATTGGTGAAGGGGAATCCAATGTGAATGCCAGTATAGTCGAATCATTACTTCCTGTAAGTAAAAGGCCTTGTGGGTAATTATCATCTGGAGGCATAAAACACACAGAAGAAATAAAGTTGCTATGCCCTGACATGACATGTCCTTCCCGGAATCCATTGTCAGATCTGAAAAATAAATAATACTTTTGAATTAATCATGGTTAAAAGTGGAATTATCATGAAGTAAGTTGGATTTCACTGCTGCCTGTTAGAGCATGTAAACAAGTGCATCTACATGTTCAAGTATTTATATGATTTGCATTTTAGCATATATCGTTTACAACATACATGGTTTTAATAATTGTAAATACAGACATGACAGATTTACCAGTTTACTTTCTTGTCCCTATATAGGGACACACAAATGCCATCCCATATTCATGGTTTTTTTTTCTTGTTGTACATGTTCATTCAGTGTTTTTTCTGATTTTGTCCATTTTCTTTGATTAAATCATCATGATCATGAACATTTGAATCTTCTTTTGGTACATGCATTTCTTTGCTTATTTCATACTATGGCTATTTAATACAAGCACTTTTATAAAGAAACTTTGATGGTTTATGTTTTCATGTTGGAGATTTTTATCAAACTAGAAAATGTGCCTATGAGCCACAGGATGGCCCTCCCGTTCTTGAAATATCATTGACCCCCTTGGGTTATGGATCTTAACCAAGAACTTAACCAAAGTTGTTCATGCATAAAGTATAGGTCATCATGACCTTATTTCTAGTGGGTGGTGTCATCATCTAGTGGTAAAATATCATTGACCCTGCACATCTAGTATCTGAGTAATGGACCTTAACCAAGAACTTAACCAAAGTCGTTCATGCGTAAAATATAGGTCACAGTGACCTAATTTTTAGTGGGTGGTGCCACCTTACCCAAGACACATCTAGTGTTGAAATATCATTGACCCCCAACATCTAGTATCAAAGTTATGGACCTTAACCAAGAAGTTAACCGAAGTCGTTCATGCGTAAAATGTAGGCCATAGTGACCTAATTTCTAGTGGATGGTGTCATCCTACCCAAGACACATCTAGTGGTGAAATATCATTGACCCCCAACATCTAGTATCCGAGAAATGGACCTTAACCAAGAACTTAACCAAAGTCATTCATGCGTAAAATATAGGTCACAGTGACCCAATTTCTAGTGGGTGGTGTCACCTTACCTAAGACACATCTTGTAGTGAAATATCATTGACCCCCAACATCTAGTATCCAAGTTATGGACCTTAACCAAGAACTTAACAGAAGTCGTTCATGCATAAAATATAGGTCACAGTGACCTTATTTCTAGTGGGTGGTGTAGCCCTACCCAAGACCCATCTGGTGGTGAAATATCATTGACCCCCAACATCTAGTATCCGAGTAATGGACCTTAACCAAGAACTTAACCAAAATGTTACGGACGGACGGACGGACGGACGGACAAGGGTAAAACTATATGTCCGATCCACATACGTGGTCGGGCCATAAAAAAAGAACGATGGTCACAGAGGACTTCATATCACAGAGTCACAAAACTAGGTTTGATTCTCACAAGTGGTCATGTTTTCACACATCAAACTAGCTGGTGATTTAACTGTAAAATAGTTACTTATTTTAGTAGTTACTCCTCATGCTGTGCCCAATTTGTTAAAGACCTTGCTGTCCAGCACAGGCAGGACAATCAGAAAAGTCATACACATAGTTTTAATCTGTTTAATTAAATATATATTGTGATTGTACATAGAGATTCACCTTCTCACACACAAGGTGCGATAAAACTTTGGAAGTTATTCTACACTCTTTAACAATGTGTCATGTGACTAGAAAAAAACAACTGGCAGAGGATTTGTCTAAAGGTAATAATCCTTTTTAGACATTCTAGCCTATTCTATCTCAGGGATCGCGCTGGGCTTCGCCAATGTCGCAAATTGCGATATTTTTTTCTCGCTGGCGACAAAAAATGGCTGCTGGCGATTTTTCTGGCGCCTAAGTAAGTTTTGTCATTTTCGACCGGAAATTGAATACACATCGCCAGTATTGATCAATATGTCAACAGGTACCGGTAAGTTATCGTGTGTGACCACCTGTCGCCACGGATGAGCAGGTAGATAATTGAAAAGGTAAACGGTAGATCACAGCAGGTGGAAGAAAAGGATTATAACGACTAATTAGAAATAAGGCTCACATCTTTTGATAATGCAATAAAGGTGTCAAAACAGTGATCAGGAACAAATTTCTAATGTACGCCTGAATGACTTTAATTGTCCAAGCCAATTTGACAAAGTATTGTGTGTTGATTGCACACATGGCCTCATTCAGCCAAGATGTCAAAACAAATAATTGCTGGTAAATCAAAATTATCTCCAGCTTGGGATTAGTTTTTATTCATAAAACACTGAGAGTATAGTAATCTGCACCTTATTAAGTTCCTCAAATAATCACAAGAAAGAAAGTACACATGTAAACAAACCATTCTATTTTTAGAACAATTCAAATGAGGTTACTGAGGGATATATACAATAATGATTTCAGAAAGCAAACAAAGAAAGGGAAGATAAATAAATCAAAATAAAACTAATTTTATTATTCTTATTTAAAAAAAAAGAAACTGAAATGAAGTTGTTTTTAGGAACAGAAATATTTTTTACCAAACTATTACCATCAGCAATGAAATAAATAAATAAACGGAATAAGAAGTTTTTATTTGAGAAAATCAAAATATTTTTTTATTAAAACATTCTTATAATGTACAGGATTTTATAGAAACCACATGAGTCATGATTGATGAATCTTTATAATGTGTCCACAGTCTGTCAAACAATGATCTTTTGCAATCTTGGTTGGTCATGAAAATGTGATGGATTCTACAAAATTTTATCTTTGCTTTCCTAAATAATACTTTTTTCATAGTGCTCATTTAGTGCTTTCAGTGATCTTTATTCTCTAGGTTGAGTATTCATTCATATGGTGCTGGGGTTTTTTGTGTATTGTTATGTTTATATATTGTATTGTTATTATTTAATTTGAATATGGCAATAAACATGATAAATAATAAAATAAAATCATGGTATGTTTTATTTTAAAAAGATATCAAACAAGAAAGGCTCCACTTTCATCATTTATTATCTAAACAGTCTTTCAATGAGAATAAACCATCCTTCAACATGCACCTGAAAAAAAGACTGAAATATACATCTAAACATATATTACACAAGCATGACCCCTCAATGAAAACGGTACTGGCTACACTTTATAAAAACTGGAGACTTAATTTCAAATCTGGCGACAAAAATTTTGAGGCCAGAGCAGCCCCTGTATCTATGCAAATTGTTGTAGAATTGAGGCCAAACTAGACTGGGGTTGTAAACAAAGGCACTGACACAAGTGCCCAATGTTTAAATCAGCTCCTGGAGCGTACTGAAACTACAATCATTTACATGTACAGTACATACTGTAAGTGGGATTTCAAGAGTACCAGACACTAAACTTACAAGGCAGGACAGACACATATAAAATGTGGATGGGTAAAACTAACATTAAACAAGAGGCTCCCAGGAGCCTGAATCGCTCACCTGGTCTTGATGTTGACCCTATAAAGACTTTTCTAGAGCTAAATGAGTTGAACATTTAAGCAAGTAACAGCTTTTCACTAACTACTATAGTTTTCATTCTGTAGCCGTAGGCCCAAATCATGAAAAAAACGTTATTTCATGTTGTTTGGACGGCGGCCACCATTTGTGCAATCTTGGTAGAGGACATCCCATAGATGAAGTGTGCAAAGTTTCAAAGCAATCCCTTCTGTCGTTTCGGAGGAGAAGATTTTCAAAGAAAAGTTAACGACGATGACGGACGCCAAGTGATGGCAATAGCTCACATGGACCTTCGGTCCAGGTGAGCTAAAAAACTACAATGGCAGTCTTCCATGGAAGACGTATGTCGCCTGTGTCTTAAAACATTCGGTTATTAGGAAGTAGCAATGCTTCAGGCCTAAAATTGTTTTACACCTTATATTACTACGGGATGAAGCTACATTCCAAATATCAAGAAGCTGTGACATGTAGTTGCCCAGAAAACTGCGACAAAAATTTTGCATATATATGGTCATAATACTTAAAAACTTTTAGTATTCGGTAAACAGAAAGTAGCAATTTATGGGGCATAAAATCGCTTTACACCTTGCTATAGAACTATGGGATGAAGCTACATGCCAATATCAAGAAGCTGTGGCATGTATATGCCTGGAAAACTGTGTGTTGGAAATTGTGGTAACGCTGCAGAAAGACGCTTCTGCATCATCACTTGCAGGGAATTAATTTTATCTAAAAAGGGGGGGGAGCACTGCCTCCTTCATGTAATAATCCCTTTCCCTCTTAATTTGTTACTGCAAAAATATGATTGACCTATCTCCATCAATCAGGTAATGCCAGCCTCATATACATGTATGAAAAGGTCTGACCCTCACAGTTCCGATGTTGGTCAGTAGTGAGGGGGCGGACAGGGTTGAGGAGGCAGGGAGCTGCTGAGAGGGGGAGCAGGCGTGGAGTGGTGGTACAAGGGCGAACAAGGGGGATGGGGTCAAGATGGCGGGGAGCTGGGGTGGAAGGTGCAGGGAGCGGAGGGACGGGTTGCGGGGGTAGAGAACACCCTAGTCCAAATAATTATGCCGTCTTGGAAGCCTTTTATAATTTTTGACTTTTGGCTGGGGATCTTAAAAAAGTCCAAATGATAAAAAACCCAGAAAACGTCATGATTATCTGGACTAAGAACACCCCTGTCCACCATCCCATTGAACTTGAAGGGTTGATGATTAAGATAGGGATTCACTTTATTAATCCCAGGTCAGATGGTTTTTTTCCGAGATTGAAGGACCCAATCAACAAATAATTAATAACAGGATGCGTTTCTGTCCAATATGTAGTTGCACTTTGTCATGTTTGTGTACGTCCTACATTCTGGAATGTTTCTTTATTGAACGAATCATTATTTAATACATACTCATTGGGTACCCAAATTTTCGCTGTTACATCTCTTGACCCAGACAAAAATGATCCTTCAGGTACAGCGACGGGTGTCAGGGCACGAACGTCTTTTTCATGTCCAGTGACACAGCAACGAAGTTTGTAGTAAGTCGCCATTTTGTATCTACCGGCGTTGATTTGATTGGTGCAAAATAATTATAAAATGTGAACAATTTAAAATTGGTATTTTTCAAAGGGAATTCGATTTATTTAGAGTTCTTCATTTATAAATACCACATAGAAAATAAAAATTCTACTAAAACTCTGTTGTATAGTATAACATTGAAGCAGTGACTTCATTTACGTAACCGAAATATTGGTGCACTCCATTTTAGGCTGGTACCCCGCTGTTATCTGAAAAAAAAAAAAAAAAAACGACGTACCATAGAATTTAATTATACAATGAAATGCAATAGGCACTGGTTACTTTTATACGACTGCGTAAACCTATACGCGATAGGTTTTCATGTTTAAAAATTACGAAAAACCGACAAGTAAAACCGGATCACAATGACGGTGACGGAACCGAAATGTTAAACACCATATTTTTACACGCTTCAAAAAGTAAGGGAAAAATGACATATTTTTTGTTTCTAATACTAAATACCATGAATGTGTCATACAATGCATTTTTACCATTCTCGAACTTACAGTTGCCATCATATTTATTTAAAAAAAAACAAAAAACATTTTAATACTTCTAATCCAATAACACAGTATGTAATAATAAATATCTAATCACACCAGGTTGTTCATCGAAGTTCGCGGAATTCAGTGACATGACCTACAAATCCAGTAGATGCTTTTTTGGTGCTGGTTTCCGAATTCTACACATTTCTGATGATACCAAGTTAGGCACCCGTCACACTTGACGGTGATTGACGGTGAAGAGTGAACATCGGCGTTACATACTCTATGCTGGTTTATACAACAGGGAGCCGGTTGCCAGCTTACACATACGTACTCCACATACTATTAGATCTATATTCCGCGCTGTCGTTTTTCTCGGAGATCTCCTTGTTAAAGTAATGACGTTCCATCCGTCCACCGTAAAGTACTATTTATTCTTTGAATGCTAATATCTTCATCAAATATCATTTGTGTCGACATATTTCCAGACTCTCTTATCTCTTCTCTTGTTACCTTTAATCTACCGGCGATGACGCGTATAGCCGTTCAATGTTAACTTATGCTGTCAGTACCCAGTTGAGCAAATGTTCGAGGTTTTGATTAAAAAATTGTATATTAGCGTGTAAAAATAAGGTGTGTAACAATAACAATAACAATAACTGTAGTTACACGTTTCGTTTCCATCACCGTCATTGTGATCTGGATTTACTTTTCCGTGTAAATCTAACTTTTTCTTAAGTTTACACACCCCTGTAAATATAGCCAGTGCCAATGCAAAAATGTATTAACAAAGATTAGTGAATCAGTTATCATCACTTGAAAAGCAAGATTGTGAAGCTGGTCCCTTAAAGGATAGCACCTGTCATTAGAAGTTTTACAGTCTGTTTCTGTAGAAACTGGGATAGGGCCCATGCAGGGTTTCTTTCACAGGAAAAATTACTGTTACTCAGGGTCACCCCCTGCCCACGGAAAATGTCCTTGCATACATGGATCCTTCATGTCAAAGCTGGAGATTTTTTGGCTGGAGATCGAAAAAAAAGCGGGAGATTTACCATGAGCGTCCATCCAAATTCATTTTAATGTTAATTGACAGGAACAACGTGTGCCAATTCAAACGGCTTCGCTGATTAATCTCCAACTGTTTATACAACCATTACGACAATAAGGGCAGTAACAGCTCATGTAAAATTGACGTCTGCCTTTATAGAAATTAAAACACGTCGAGAAATATCGATGCTAGGTTCCACTCTCAACGATTATGTGCCTAATAATTTGTAATGACCAACGCAAGTAGCTATACTTGCATGTAAATCAAATTATTTCGATGTTTTGCTAACCACCTGTTAAATTAAAATAATGGGACTTCTTTGATCTGAGAGTTACGGAAGCTTATTAGGGACACGCATATTAAAATTTTCTCGCCGCGGCGAGTTACTATCTCGCCTCGGCGACCTATTATCTCGCCGCGGAGAGTTACTATCTCGCCCCGGCGAGTTACTATCTCGCCCCGGCAAGTAACTATCTCGCCCCGGCGAGTTACTATCTCGCCTCGGCGACTTATTATTTCGCCTCGGCGACTTATTATCTCGCCTCGGCGAGTTATTATCTCACTTACTATCTCGCCTCGGCGACTTATTATCTCGCCTCGGCGAGTTACTATCTCGCCCCGGCGAGTTACTATCTCGCCCCGGCGAGTAACTATCTCGCCCCGGCGACTTACTATCTCGCCCCGGCAACTTACTATCTCGCCTCGGCGACCTATTATCTCGCCCCGGCAAGTTACTATCTTGACCCGGCGACTTATGATCTCCCGGTGGCGAGGCGAGATAGTAAGTCGCCGAGGCGAGATAGTAAGTCGCCGGGGCGAGATAGTAAGTCGCCGGGGCGAGATAGTAAGTCGCCGGGGCGAGATAGTAAGTGAGATAGTAACTCGCCGAGGCAAGATAATAAGTCGCCGAGGCGAAATAATAAGTCGCCGAGGCGAAATAATAAGTCGCCGAGGCGAGATAGTAATTCGCCGGGGCGAGATAGTTACTCGTCGGGACGAGATAGTAACTCGCCGGGGCGAGATAGTAACTTGCCGGGGCGAGATAGTAACTCGCCGGGGCGAGATAGTAACTCACCGCGGCGAGATAATAAGTCGCCGAGGCGAGATAGTAACGCGCCGCGGCGAGAATTTTTTTTTATGCGTGTTCCGTAGAGAGTGGCAAAGAATTCTCCACATGAAAAATTATACACCGGAAATATATATTTAATTAAAGAATGAAAATATTTAAAATTGATATTTTTCTCGTGTCTTACGGGAGCGGGAGATTACACAAAAAGTCGGGAGGACGGGAGATGGGTAAAAAAATCAGTCTGTAGATTTTGACTACCGTCGGAGAATCGTGTATGTCCTTGAATGTTTCCACCGATGTTGCCCCAACTATCAGATAACAGCAATCAGTCTTAATTCCGCTAGTCTATACGGAAAAGTCCGAAGTATGACAGACGATTTATATTTATATTCCTTTGTTGCAGCTATATACTTGTATCATGACTTGTAGTTTGTGGCTGATCTGGTATTCCTCTGTTTTTACTGATGTGAGATTCGGCAGGAAATTCCACGAGGTCCGATTTACATTCTTGCAAAATTAGTCGTTGATCTCGTCGTCGTTGAACATATTCTTTCTTACTTCAAAGATAAAAGCATTCCCATAATCTCTTATTCCTACACTTCCACCATTGCACCTAGGGTTTTCAACTATAAACAAGTGTTGTGGGATTTCCAAATCAATGACCTCAAAGCAAAACCTCCAGACTGTACCTGTGAAAAGTCCCCATTCAAATATAGTCCCTCTGGCCACGTTATCACGGGTGACCTCAACATCGTGGAAAATGACTTACTTCGAGATGTTTTGGCTAAAGGTCCTAAATATCGTGAGCCAAGACGAATCAACTGGAGCTATAATTTCAAAACAATTATGGATTCAGTTGAGGACTATGCCAGAAAATGGACCAAAAAAGAACAGGAGAAAGAGTGTGACGTTTTATCAGAATGGGTAAAAGCTGTGAGGTCATTGGTTTTGAATAGAATCAATTCTTTGAAAGGCTCAATGAGCACTAAGGCAACATCCATTTTCAGCAATGCTGATGTTGCAAAAACGTTGTCCACCTTACATGACAAATATGTTGTTGTACCTGCAGACAAAGCACCAAATAACACCATTTTTGTGTGCAAGAAATACTATATTGACTGTTTGACAGCTGAATTGGGGGTTGGTTGTACCAGCAATAGCACCACATATACGGCTACAACACTGTCTAAGGAGGAAATCATTGAAAATCACAAATCTGTCATTTCCTCCTTCGGCCTTTCTGTTGGTGGCAATAATGATGACATTCCATCCCTGTATTGGATTTCTAAATTACATAAAAATCCATACAAACAGCGCTTCATTGCAGGGTCATCCAAACGTATAAGTAAGCTTCATTCAGTTGTGTTGACTTCAATTCTTACGGCAATAAGATCCGGCCTTCAGAAATATTACGATTGTTGTTATTCTAGAAATGGTGTCAATCAAACGTGGATCCTGAAGAATTCGAAAGAACTGATGGAGATTCTTAACTCTAAATCAGTTTCATCTTGTAACAGCATCAAAACATTCGATTTCTCCACACTTTACACTTCTATTCCACATGAGCAACTGAAATCGCGATTGGCACACAGCTGATTAAACGCTTTTTAAAAATTCAAAAATGAAAAATTCAATACCATGTTCAACGAAATGGTTAGTTCTTGCTTTGATTAGTGTTTGGCTGGTTGATGTACTGAGATGATCACCTTAGCATCCCTGATATGTCATCACAAACCTGTTGTGTTTTGTGTAACTACCGGACCCAAAGATCGCAATGGAAGAGGGAGGTTTGGCGCGCCTTAAAACCTGCTTTTTCAAAAAGAATGGAAAAGGTAGGTACAAATATATAGTAGTCGATTATACCAAGACTTACGAGTACTTTGTCATCAATGAGTCTAAGAAAAAGAACAAATTCACAGAAGACAAAATAATCGACATGCTCAACTTTCTTATTGACAACATATTTGTTCAGTTTGGTGGGCGTGTTTTTCAGCAAACAATAGGGATTCCAATGGGCACTAATTGTGCACCTCTGCTTGCTGATTTGTTTCTTCATTCATATGAAGCAGACTTCTTACAATCTCTTCTAGACAAAAAAGACCGAAGACTAGCTCTCTCTTTCAACCTCACGTTCCGTTATATTGATGATGTTCTTTCACTAAACAATTCTCGATTTGGTGATTTTCTCCATCTCATATATCCACAGGAGCTTGAGATAAAGGACACAATGGATTCTAGGAAGTCTGCTTCATATTTAGATCTACATCTCGAAATTGACTCTCAAGGAAGACTTTCAACAAGGCTCTATGACAAACGTGATGACTTCAACTTTCCAATCGTCAACTTTTCATTCTTGTGTAGCAACATTCCGTCCGCTCCAGCTTATGGAGTTTACGTATCTCAATTGATTCGTTACTCCAGAGCATGCGGGACTTGCATCGATTTCCTTAGCAGAGCGACACGTCTGACGCAAAAATTGCTCACACAGGGTTATGTTGCTCCTCGGTTGCTGTCTTCACTCAAGAAATTTTACGGAAGACATCATGCACTAGACAAATATGGGATTTCGATCTCTCAGATGAGTGCAAATGTTTGTCATAGGGTTTTGTTTTTGTCTTCCTCTACCGGATTTGACACGCTGAATGGACTATTTGCAACGCGACGGGTGTGCTATAGCAAGCAGGAACTGCTTACTCTTCCGGAGCACCTGGGTTCACTCTTGTTTCGACTAGAGTTCGCGTTGTTGATTGATATTCAGTATTTTGTGTTTCCATGTTTAACATGTTGTCTGTTTTTTGTCCCGTTCTTGTTGGTTTTTACTGGTTTTGTCTCTGCCCTTTCGGACTTTTGACATTCGGATACCCCATTGGTACCTCTGCTTCTTTCGGATAACGAGTTATTATATATTATATCATACAGGTGACACTTGGTGATATTGAAAATAAAGAGATGTGGAATAAGTCGTTGAAGACAAAGCGTGTAGCACGGTGTCTGTACTTATTCAAATCGGTCTATATCTTTCTGAAGGTATGAGCCCCAGCCTGTAGAGCTGTACATTTTATAAAACTGATCGGATAAGGGTTGTAAAGGCGTCCTCTTTGAGAGTTCTTGAACAGTGTTAGAGATTGCATTGAAGTTGCCCGGTTTGTAATCTTGTTCAGTGATGTGAGATGCGCATCTCAAGTTTTCGCTGATAAAAAAGGCCAATATAAGATTTTTGTTTACATGTTCTAAAACGTGGTTGATTCTATTGAATATGCATTTGTCCTTTGTTTTGTACTCCTGTGTATTGGCATCTCGTAGCACTTCGTGGCATTGAACTTCACATCCTATGTTGATGCCCAGGTTCCTAGTGAGTTGGTCATATTGCAAACAAAACTCTTCAGATCGAGTCTATCTTAACTTCAAATGCGGGGAGCTTAAGCCAATTTTGCACTCCTAATCAAATGGGATTAAGTTTTCTGGTTATGAAAAAATATTGCAAAGACAATACTACTTCAAACTAGCTGCCGTCATATCTGAAAGACTGTACAAAAAGTGTGATATAGTTATGATATCCCAAGAGGCATATTGTCTACCAAATTCACCCTTTTTTCGTCCCCAATTTTTTTTTTGTCATTTAGACCAAATTGTAATAAAAGAAAACTTTGAATAACAATTTGTTACCAAATTTGTCTTAAACTTGGTTTATTTCGCTAAGAATTATTCGCCCATGTTGATTGATTATTCAGTTGTTTACATTCGTGACGACATATATATTTTAGTGTATTTGATACGACCATCGATCGGGATCTCTGATGTTTTTTTCCTTAAGACTGTAATTTGGTGACAAATTAAGCAAATTAAATGTGAACTGTCTAAATCATCTTCATTATTATGTCCCCGAACACGAAGTGTCGGGGACATATTGTTTTTGCTCGGTTTCTTATTATTATTATTATTATTATTATGTCCCCGAACACGAAGTGTCGGGGACATATTGTTTTTGCTCGGTTTCTTATTATTATTATTATTATTATTATTATTATTATGTCCCCGAACACGAAGTGTCGGGGACATATTGTTTTTGCTCGGTTTCTTATTATTATTATTATTATTATTATTATTATGTCCCCGAACACGAAGTGTCGGGGACATATTGTTTTTGCTCGGTTTCTTATTATTATTATTATTATTATTATTATTATTAAGTCGCCCAAAACGAAGTTTGGGAGACTTATTGTTTTTGCACCGTTTCTTATTATTATTAAGTCGCCCAAAACAAAGTTTGGGAGACTTATTGTTTTTGCACCGTTTCTTATTATTAAGTCGCCCAAAACAAAGTTTGGGAGACTTATTGTTTTTGCACCGTTTCTTATTATTATTATTATTATTATTTTTCTTATTATTATTATTATTCTTCTGATTCTTTATCGAGAATTTGTCCTCCCTAATACAAGAAAACGGTTGAAAGAACTTGAATAACATTTGTTGGATAGGATAGTGGGTCACTCAAAGGCGTGTAATCATGTTTTGAAATTTTCAAGATGGCCGCCGTTTCAAAATGGCGGCCGTCCGAAAAAGTGGGCGGAAATTATTTTTTTGTCAGATCGTGTTGAAAATTGGTCATCTGGGTAAAGAGGGTATGCTGAGTTCAAATCTGCGACCGGATTTGAAATCCGACTTCCGGTTTTAAAATGGCGGCCATTTTACTACACCCGCCCCCCTTAAAAATGTGAACTTTGTCCGATTTCAATGAAATTTGATTTCTATACATATTTTATTGTACTGAATGAGAAGAAATAGTATCCAAGGCGATTTTGGGCGACTTGTGTGTTGGCATCCCAACACAAATTATAGCTAGTTATTTTTATTATTATTTTTATTATTAAGTCGCCCAAAACAAAGTTTGGGAGACTTATTGTTTTTGCACCGTTTCTTATTATTATTATGTCCCCGAACACGAAGTGTCGGGGACATATTGTTTTTGCTCGGTTTCTTATTAAGTCGCCCAAAACAAAGTTTGGGAGACTTATTGTTTTTGCACCGTTTCTTATTATTATTATTATTATTAAGTCGCCCAAAACAAAGTTTGGGAGACTTATTGTTTTTGCACCGTTTCTTATTATTATTATTATTTATCTTTTCCTTACGTGATCGTGAACTTGTCCGCCACATTTTTTGAAAACGCTTTGACCAATCAAGATAAATCCTGTTGAGATGGGTGGAGGGTCACTCAGAGGTGTGCAATCCACTTTTGAAATTTTCAAGATGGCCGCCATTTTCAAAATGGCCGCCGTTTAAGATTTTTGTGCCCCTCTCAGATCTCGGAGATGGGTGGATGGATTTTAATGAAAATTGGTACACTGGTAGAATGATCCTTCCTGAGCAACATGCCGAAAAAAAATTTGACGCGAACACCGCCATTTTAAAATGGCGGCCGTTTTACCACACCCGCCCCCCAAAAAACGTCAACTTTGTCCGATTTCAACGAAATTTGATTTCTAGACTTATTTTGATGCACTGATTTGAATGGAATACTATCCAAGGCGATTTTGGGCGACTTATGTGTTGGCATCCCAACACAATCAGCACTAGTTATTCTTCTGATTCTTTATCGTAAAGTTGTCCTCCCTAATACAAGAAAATGGTCCAAGGAAATTGAATAGCACTTGTGAGATTGGATAGTGGGTCACTCAAAGTTGTGTAATGCACTTTTAAAATTTTCAAGATGGCCGCCGTTTCAAAATGGCGGCCATCGGAAAAAGTGGGCGGAAATTTTTTTTTCATCGGATCGTCTTGAAAATTTGTCATCTGGGTAAAGCGGGTATGCTGAACTCAAATCTGCGACCGGATTTGGAATCCGACTTACGGTTTCAAAATGGCGGCCATTTTACTACACCCGCCCCCCCTAAAAACGTCAACTTTGTCCGATTTCAACGAAATTTGATTTCTAGACTTATTTTGATGCACTGATTTGAATGGAACTCTATCCAAGGCGATTTTGGGCGACTTGTGTGTTGGCATCCCAACACAATTATACCTAGTTATTATTATTCTTATTATTATTCTTCTGATTCTTTATCGAGAATTTGTCCTCCCTAATACAAGAAAACGGTCCAAGGAAATTGAATAACACTTGTGAGATTGGATAGTGGGTCACTCAAAGTTGTGTAATGCACTTTTAAAATTTTCAAGATGGCCGCCGTTTCAAAATGGCGGCCATCGGAAAAAGTGGGCGGAAATTTTTTTTTCATCGGATCGTCTTGAAAATTGGTCATCTGGGTAAAACGGGTATGTTGAGCTCAAATCTGCGACCGGATTTGAAATCCGACTTACGGTTTCAAAATGGCGGCCATTTTACTACACCCGCCCCCCTAAAAACGTCAACTTTGTCCGATTTCAACGAAATTTGATTTCTAGACTTATTTTGATGCACTGATTTGAATGGAACTCTATCCAAGGCGATTTTGGGCGACTTGTGTGTTGGCATCCCAACACAATTATACCTAGTTATTATTATTATTCTTATTATTATTATTCTTCTGATTCTTTATCGAGAATTTGTCCTCCCTAATACAAGAAAACGGTTCAAGGAAATTGAATAACACTTTTTGGATTGGATAGTGGGTCACTCAAAGTTGTGTAATGCACTTTTAAAATTTTCAAGATGGCCGCCGTTTCAAAATGGCGGCCGTCGGAAAAAGTGGGCGGAAAATTTTTTTTCATCGGATCGTCTTGAAAATTGGTCATCTGGGTAAAGCGGGTATGCTGAGCTCAAATCTGCGACCGGATTTGAAATCCGACTTACAGTTTCAAAATGGCGGCCATTTTACTACACCCGCCCCCCTGAAAATGTCAACTTAGTCCGATTTCAACGAAATTTGATTTCTAGACTTATTTTGACGCACTGATTTGAATGGAACTCTATCCAAGGCGATTTTGGGCGACTTGTGTGTTGGCATCCCAACACAATTATACCTAGTTATTATTATTATTTTTCTCGGTATTCTGGATCGTGAACTTGTCCACCTCATTTTTCGACATCTTTTAAGGTAGGAAGCTGAAAATTCATAAATCAAGAGTATGGAATGGGAGATTGTGCTTTTTGTATTTTTCGACGAAATCGAACGACCCCATATAGGTAAAAAAAAGGGCCTCAAAATGGCTCCTCGAAACCGAAGTTGAATTTTTCCTGGCATTTCTGATCCGGCAGGGGTAGGCAAAATTCCCTTATAGGTTAAGTGCGGATATACAATACCTTTCATTTTAAAAAAAAATTTTGAAAATCGGACTTACCGTTTTCAAAATTTTGCAAAAAATCGAAAATTATTTTTTTTGTAAGATTGAGTTATCTTTCTTTGTACCATATATTTTGTGATATTAATGAAAAAAAATTTCAACTTTGTTATTTCTTAAGGTGATAGGTACGTAAATGATTTAGTCCAACAATTTTTTTGAAATTTGGTATGTAGATTTATTTTGTCAATTCCTACCAAAATATCGAAAAAAATATATATGTCACCGATATATCTTAGAAGATATGGCGCATTGAAAATTGGATGTTCAATATTTTATTTATATTGAAATAACGTTAAAAAAGGACATAGAAAGCGTACGGTTTTCACTTTAATTATTCATCAGAAAAAACCTACCCAACAATTTTTTTTGAAAAATCATATATAAATCCGATTTGAATTTCCTTTCTATTGATGTAAAAATATTTGGGGGTCACCGACTTGGTTTTTTTACTATAAACTCTTGAAGTCTTCAGTTCCAGTTCGAAAAGCGAAAAACAAGCGACGTTATACTCGGCGTCAACGTCAAAACTCTCAAAATGTCGGAGTATACGGTATTTGAACAAGCAAAAAGTAAAGTCTTTGTCACTGTACGATTTGCTACAATAATAAGGGAGCAACTGTTTGATTTTTATTGGGGGGGGGGGGAGGCTATGGATATTTTATTCGTCCTACCTTCATATTTACGGGAAAAAAATCGATACTGGATTTTTTATCCCTGGCGTGAATTTTTTTATATTTTTTAAGCTATAGTAACTATAACTTTTTTTTTCAGCCAAAAATAACATCCTGCCTTTTTTAATTGAAAGCACTGTACTGCCTTTTTATTTCCGGGTTTTTGCCATCCTGCCTTTTCATTTCAATTTCACCATATCCCCCCCTAAAATCAAATGATCAATCCTCTAACTTTTATTGTAGTATCTTCAAAGTTCTCGTATACATCTGTCATTTTCAATATACAGATGCTTGCAAAATATACGGTCTACAAGTGTAAAGTACTAAGAAAATAAGAAATAAATCACGAACGTTTTTAGTCACAAACTGCAATCTGTCTAGCCCTGCAAATACATGCCAGTGTGGGCCAAGACGAATAGATGATTGTGTTACATGCCCATACGTTTTTTTTTTTTCATTTCTATACACATGTACACCACCTCAAAAGGAGGCGCACATTATCAATGCGTTTGTATCCCAGGCATAATATTTTTGAGTTGCTGATGTACACGGGGTTTTACCGACTATCCTTAACGCTGCAAATCTGAAGCCAGTCGAAAAAATTAGATAGATATATGGCAGGGTGGAAAGGGTATCGGGAGACAGGGAGAAAGGGGGCGGGAGAAAGGAGAAAGGGGGCGGGAGAAAGGAGAAAGGGGGCGGGAGAAAGGAGAAAGGGGGCGGGAGAAAGGAGAGAGGGGGCGGGAGAAAGGAGGGAGAACTATATAAGGGAGACGAACTTTAAATGTAGAAAAATAATTAAAAAGTAAAAAACGGTACTTAAGTTTCTATTTAATGAACAAATATTTGAAAAAAGGCAATATTTATATTTACCAAACTATTTTTGATAAATTTTGCCATTTCCGATCATTTTAAAAACGGAATTATCTCTCCGTTACGTTTTTTTTTTTAATGGCCTCATCATTTCCGGTTTGTTTAATATGGAAACAATAAGCGCAGGGGTTCATATTTTTGGGAAAAACCAAACAAAAGCCGTCGATAATTATTTTATATACCTAGAACTTGCATCTGATAAAGACTTTACTACATTTCTTAAAGAGCTGAAACTTAATAATGGTTTTCACGAAAGATGTGCAAAGCTTGGGATATTGCATTTTGACACCGAGTTGACAATTCTGGAGAAAAAGGACAGAAAGTTGGTTGTTGTGAATAACAACACCTCATGGAAACATGCATTGAAGCTGTTACTGAGGGATGATGCAGAACTACATGGTAAAAAATCATGATAATGTCGAATACATTTTTAAAGCAAAAGTAACCAAATATACAATACATTGTACATTTTTTTGTACATGTAATGGCATCAAATACATTTTAGGCCATTTTAAAACAAACCACTATAATCTGGATTCCTAGTAGATAACTCAAGGGGTCTTTTTCGAAACCTCTCAAATATATCATGTATATACTCGGGTCACCAGTAATCTCACCAATGATGAATCTGGGCAATTTTCACACACACAGTGTTGCAATGTTGCTGGTGGTATCGATAATTGTGTTTGTACATGTATGTACAGTGGCAGGTCGGTCCGTCCTCAGTTTATCGGTCGTCTGGTTGATCTGGCCCCAGTTTCATAAAACATCTCAAAATTTGAGTTTCCTTAAATCTGTCCTCAACTAAAATATATATTGACAAATGAAATTGCAAGAAATCTCAGTTGAGGAAGGATTTGAGGTAATGTCAATTTGAGATGTTTTATGAAACTGGGGCCAGGCCTGTAGTTCTTAGTCAGACTGTCCCATTTTAAAACATAATGATAAATTTAAGTAATATTTTTTCAAGACAAACAAAACAAACACAAATCAGTCAGTGACATGAATGTACATTTTCATAGAATTTTTTATCTTGTGTCCTCTGCGAAAAAGACTGCCGCTTGAAAAGAAGTCCTGATCGACCAGCTACATCTTACATGTACATCAAGAAATCATTTATATATATATATATGATAAAAATAAAAATAGAATAATTTCGATCTCTGTATTAATTCATCTAGTATACATTCACCACAAGCGCTTTCAATGTTTCATGCATATGCATATCTCCAGGTGGATTGTTTATAAAACTATATACATTATGACGTTAACAAACCAAAGGCAGATCTAGGGTCGGCGAATGTCCAACCAATGACATACATGTAAATATTATCAATTTATTTGCATGTACATGTACCATACTCTTTTTGCAGTGAAAATATTTGATGTGAAACGTGTGAGCTCCTGCAGTTTTTTTGAAGCAACACAAGATGTTAGAACAAAAGACTCTGAAAGTTCAGAACCAGCAACAAAAAAGATCAAAAGGTAATTGTTGTAAAATTGCTGTAAAAAAGGTATTTCAAGTTTCCAAGGACATGTGTTACATATAGACGATAATGAGATGTGGAATAAGTGTACGCGACACAACAAACATAAACAAACAGCAATTCAAAAAAATCACAACGGAAAACAGCAAGCAGTCTTCAACATGACCATAGGTCACTGCATATAATTTCAAGTTTCCATTATTTTTCCGATGAAACTTAAGCATGTTAAGGAAATAAAAAATGAATCTTCAATGTTGACTTTCATGACTTTGTAATACCTAATTATGAATCTTTTTTTTTAAACCCCTGATTAAAAAATAAGCTGTATATAGTGATGATCCTCATGTCTGTCTGTTTGTTTGTTTGACCTGCCATACTTTTGTCACAAATTTCGTATGACTCTGCTATCAGAGGGTTCTGAAATTTGGCATACAGCTTGTTAAAGATTTGAAATATTGTGGGATGTGTTTTCTTGCCAATCCAACAACTACTTTCTGTCTGCTGAGGTCTTATTTATCTTCCAAATATAGTTATCCTATACACAAGTTTTTGTCACAAATTTCTAAGGAAATTTTGCATGCAGCTTTAATAGCTCACCTGATCCGTCATTCGTCCGTTGTTAACTTTTCTTCAAAGATCTTCTTCTCTGAAACGACTGAAGGGATTGCCTTCAAACTTTGTACAATTGTTCTTTAGGATGCCCTCTGCCAAGTTTGTGAAATTTGTGCACGGCGACTAACCAACATGGCCGCCGTTGCTAAAAATAGAACAGGGGGGTCAGACCATGGTTTTTAGCTTATATCTCAAAAAGTATAAGAGATAAAGAAAATCCGAAGCAACTTGCCTTCTTCAGCATCAAAAGCTCTACAAAACTCTTCATTGAGTCAAAGTTGTGGGACGACTCCTTATAGGAGTTATTTCCCCTTAATCGTCAAAACTGACCATTTTCACAGTTTTTGGACTTTATGTTGAAAACCATACATGTATATGCTAGAGGAAAAGTTAGCATTGCAAAATTGTTAACTTATTGAGAGCTAAAAAAATGATTTCGGGGTCAAAATTGTCAGATCAACCGTTTAAGAGTTATTCCCCTTTAACTGTTTTTTCTATCAATTTTTACTAATTTAAAAAAATCTTCTTCTCTGAAACCACAGAAGGGATTGCTTTCAAACTTTGTACACTTGAATTTTAGGATGTCCTCTGCCAAGTTTGTGAAATTTGTGCATGCTGACTAACCAACATGGCCGCTGTTGCTAAAAATAGAACAGGGGGGTCAGACCATAGTTTTTGGCTTATAGCTCAAAAAGTATAAGAGATAGAGAAAATCTTAAGCCACCTTCCTTCTTCAGCATCAAAAGCTCTACAAAACTCTCCATTGAGTCGAAGTTGTAGGACGACTCCTTATTGGAGTTATTTCCCCTTAATCGTCAAAATTGACAATTTTCAAATTTTTTTAACTTTATCTTAAAACCATAAGAGCTAGAGGAAAAGTTAGCATTGCAAAATTGTTCAGCTAATTGAGAGCTACAAAAATGGTTTAGGGTCAAATTGTCAGATCAACCTTTTAAGAGTTATCCCCCTTTTAACTTGTTTGGTTTTTTTTTCAAATGGAAAGCTTTGTAATTTTGTATTCTTGATCTTGAGAGTGTTTTCTATCCTAACTTGTTTCTTTAATATTACTTACCAAATACATGTAGACCATGTTGCCCACTAGGTAATAGGCTTAAGCATAATTGATCAGGTGAGCGATTCAGGCTCCTGGGAGCCTCTTGTATACATGTACATGTAGGTTTGATGTATTGTGGGATGGGATTGAGCACTAATCCAACAACTACTTCTTGTTTGTTGAGGACTTGAATTATGGGAAGCAGGGGTATCATTAAATATCTGTGATAAAATTGTAAATTTTTATAGGTTTTTGTAAGAACATTTCTTTGCATAGATGATTATTTGTGGTAATAATGACAATAATTACAATTTACTCTCATTACTTTTATAGTCATCATGCAACTCATTCTGATGAAACAAAGGCTAAAATCTCATTATGGCACAGGATAAAAGATGCACAGAAGATGGGGATAGATATAGTCAGGAATAACACTGAGCAAAAGATGTTTCAGGAATTCACAAAAGGTATGTCCATGTATTTTTGCCTTAATAAATATATTTCCATTTGTTATACATTTGTATGAAGATTAATATAATGAAATGTGGAATATGCCAATGAGACAGTACTCTGTTCATTCACATGCACTAAAAGCAAGTATGTTGCAGTATATGAAAACATGTTTAGAAAGCTGTAATTTGTGAGGACTTGGAAAATACTAACAAACATTTTAACATGTTTAAGTAAAGAGAGATAATCTGCCATATGCTTCAATTTCTAAGTTGTCATAGTTTTCACCAACGGTAAAGCCCTTTTTCCACGTTTTAGTCCCAACAACATGTAAAAAACATAACCTGTATTGTACAATCCCTATACTATTTATTATTGTCTATTATATGTACCAACTGAAAATGTAAAAGTGACAGATATAGTTACCCTTATCCATCTTGTAGTGTATGTTTGTGTTTAAAGCCCTTTATCAATGCACCTGGGCCATCCATCCTTTAGTCACTTTTACCTATATTTCATTTATTGTTATGAAATACAGATCTGGAGCAATTTTGGGGTGAGGAGGGGGGGCATAAATTTTACTGTTCCTGAGTTATGCCCCTTTTTCTGTTTTTAACTTCTTCTCTTCCTGATACTGAATGGTGAAATTCAGTTGCAAGTGGAGGCATCCATGTCAATCAAGGCACATTCTTCTTTTATCTTTTAAACAAAAGCAAGACAAAAGATTACCAACATATTTTTTTCAGATATTGCAGCCTTGGCATCATCTGTCGCAGTAAATGAAATAGATGTAAACTGTGGGTTATGTGGCAAAACAGTTATGATGAACAAAGTGAGAGCACGTGCCTATTTTATAAAGAGTGAGTTGATAGAAAAATTAAAATATTAGGCTTAAACAAAACTGTGTAAAGAATTTTTTTATACCCCCCCTGCAAACAAAGTTTTGAGGGGTATATAGAAAACACCCCGTCTGTCTGTCCACATAACTCGTAAGCACTTCTCCTCCTAATACGCTTGATGGATTTTGATGAAACTCTACATGATGTCTTGAAATTTGATGAGTTTAGAAATAAAAAAAAATCATTCAGTTCAGTAGATTAAAATGTGTCATATTGTAATAATGATTTATTGTCTGAACTAAGCTGAACATTTCATTAAAATTAGATTAAAATGTGTCATATTGTTATTATTGTAATAATGATTTATTGTCTGAAGTAAGCTGAACATTTCATTAAAATTAGATTAAAATGTGTCATATTGTAATAATGATTTATTGTCTGAAGTAAGCTGAACATTTCATTAAAATTATTTGTGTATGTTATCTTTTTAGAACACTTTAAAAAGTGCCAAGATAAGAAGAAAAACCAAATGACCATTGAGTCTTGTCTGAAGAAAAGCAAAAACACAGTACAGGATGATGATAACAACAGTCCAAAGCAGGGTAAACACTTTTATACACAATAAATATTTATACACCCCCACTTGCTGGAGGTATAAAGTGATCCTCATGGCTGTGTACATTTCCGTCACAAATTTTTCAGGACCTTGAGATCACAGTACTCTGAAATTTTGCATGCAGCATTATATACTGTAGGTATAAATACATTTACCCCGCATATAATTAAAATGCAGTAATTCTATTGGTTAATTGCCCAATTAAACCATCTTTCATAACTTGATGATAGGTCACTTGCATCACATGACCCTAACCAGGTCATGTGATACAAATGCATATTAATGCACAAATAAAAAAAAATACACAAACACGCTACAGTCAACAGTTTTACACGCCAAAGAAACATCAAAATGCAAACATTCAATTCTAAAATGTATATAGTGGGATATGTTTTCATGCAAATCAAACAACTACTTCCTGTTTGCCAAGGACTTTGGGGTTCATTAGTATCATCATAGTGAGCTTTTCTCACAGTAATTCTAGTATTTATGTATCTTAAAGATATAATTGTCTTTCAGTTCAATGAATAAGGATTATTACAAATTACCAAACACACAAACAAAGCCTAACACATAAGAGTTAAGCATTAAGAGATGGAATTTAGAATGTAACCTACCAGTTACCACATTAAACATTGATTAGGAGCCTTAGTTTTTTTCAAAAGTCTCAAGAATTTAAGTCAGAGAAATATGTTATATTTTTCAAGAAAAATTCTAAGAAAACATAATAAAAGGAACCAAATTTATTCCAGTTAATGTGTATGTTTGCCATAATTGTACTATTACTTTTTCAGATGGAAATAATAATGACAGTGTTGTACAAGGAATCCAAGGAGGTTCTGACAATGATACTAACAATACTGATAGAGAAGAAGAAAAACAAGAATCTGATGCATCTGAAATCATTGAAAGTGGAGATGAAATGTAATTGAACTTCTTTGTGTGGCTTATTTTATAACATGTAATACTTACAGTTTTTGTCTTGCCTGCGACAACAAGACTCATTTCCTAGTGTACATAATTGTTCAGTTTATGATAAGCTGAACAAAATTATTTGTATGCAGTTGCATAAACATCAGTAAATCTCTGTCCCATTAAGGGTAAAACTTAAATGTAATTTTAACAAAATTTTGTTTGTTTTTTTATATTGTCTGGAAATAAATTCATAACATACAATGTATGGTATGAGTTGCAAAAAAACCATCTAGAAATATATGAAATAAATGAATTGCAGATATGATCACATCCTTATACAGCTCAAAGGTCCTTTTTAGTCCTTTATTTTGCCCAAATATATAACAGGATATGGAATTGATGTTGAATGTGATTTAATGTGGTCAATAGTGAATATACTTTTATCAGGGAAATGTAAAATAAATACTCATATCTTATAGATTTTCTAGTCCGACATGTATTGATGTATTTTATTGTTAAGTTTTTTATGTGTTCTGTACATTTATTATTATGTTTTTTAAGAGTTTAGTTTCTGTTCTAAAATAAAAACAACCCTTTAAAGTTCGACTTTCTTTTATTTTCAGGCTTCACAAACCTTTACAGCCTGTCATAACACACACATCTTTTGACCTACTTGATCAGTTATCTTCCTTGTCTTGTGAACTGTCCAATTGCCAAACATGTGAACTACCATCTGACATTAATATGACAAGTATGCCAGATGAAACATACAATTCAGAATTGCCAGACAATACTACAGATTTAAATGAAACATACAGTAAAGATGATTTTGGCATGAGTATCTCAGACTCTATTAATACTGAATTCCCTCGTTCACCAAAACTTGCTGAATGCCACGAATCACAAGAGTATATCAGTATTTCTGATGACCAATTAAATAGTATATCAGCTTTAGATGATTATGATTCTTGTAGTGATTTTGAATCCGAATTCCATGATGAAAACTTGTATGAAAATATACAAGCTGTATTACCACTACACATGAGTAATCCTTGCTTTGATGCAGGAGGTGAAAGACTTATTTTTGCTGATAGAGTTGCAGAAAGATTAGATTTGTTAATATCTAAAGGAGAAGTTCCAGATGATCATATTTTCTACAAAATAATTGATAACATTACAAAATACATTCATCACAGTAACATTCATAAACATGATGGCATAAAGTTTATATGGGATCCTGTCGTTGTTAATTGGTGCAACAGTTTATTATACCTTGGTGGTAACAAAACATACAATTTTGTGCGTGGGCCAGGAAACTTTAAAAGGGGAAGGCAATCTCCTTTTGATTTGGAAAGATTCAATCTGCCACTACCAGACGAAAGAACATGCAGACATCATTCCCCTGCATTCACCACACGACCTGGCATTATTATTGAACTCCTGCTTTGCATCATTCACCTTCTTAACAATATGTCAGTAATTCCATTGGTTGAAAATGAAAGATGTTCAATTTTCGGTATGTCTATGGGTAGAGATGGCATAGGTTTAAAACCAGAACTAAGCTTTGATCCAATAAGGAAAGTTCTTGTGGGTTCAAAATTTGATATAGATGCTAATTATGTCAAGAACAATCCTAATCTAGATGTAGCAGGTATAAAAGCATTAAAAGATTCTATGATTAAAGATGCCGACACTCTGGTTTTAACTGATTTGACAAATTCAGTCAGTCTTCCCGTTGGACTTGACTATTCATCACATATACAGAGTAGTGACGATGTTAAAAAATTGGTAGAAAAGAGGGTACAAGAAGCACAAATATGTTCTGGGTGTCTTGAACTGAAAAAAGAAGAGGGAAAAGTTGTTGGAGATGTCAGTATTTGTTGTAATCGAAGTTGTGAAGCATGCAGAGAGCTGGGACAGGTCTGTAATCAGTGTAAAATAAATGGCCAGATTTCTATACTACCACAATTACGAGCATGTGAGAGATGTATTGAGAACAATATCAAGTGTAATAGAATGGTCGTGATGGTTGTTATTCATGATTGTGAACAGAAAAATAAAACTGCAATGGAAAAAATAATTGATGACAAAATAGAGGGTCGACAAATTCCAGAATTAAGTCTAACTGGTGTAGGTCCGGATGCGGTTCATATTGGAAAATGTCTAGCAGGTAGTTTGTCAAACTGGTGGCTCTTAGTTGACAATTACCGAATAAATTTGATTATTCTTCGAATGTTAAGACAAACACAGACAACAATGGGTAATGTGTTTAGAGAAAACATTTCATTGGATTCTGTGCAACGGAAGGATCGACAGGCAACTGCTGCAATTGCCGAAATAAGTTCAGAAAAAGTCCTTGACTGTCTGCACAATTCAGATAATGATATGGTCGTATGTACTGTCGTTCCAGAAAAGTACAGAAAATGTGATGACAATCATCCAAGGATTTTAAAGGAACCAGTAGACATATGTCTTTCGGATGATCCATCTGTATTGTACGTTGCTGATCGGGTAGGAGTTATATATTCAGTTAGACTTCACTATCCAGCAGAGGTCAAACAGTTGGCAAAAGGTCTGAGCACACCAAGTTCGATTATGAATTTAGATGGAATCCTGTTCGTGTGTGAAAGTGGCAAAAACAAAATAGTCTACATAGACCATAAAGATACTCTGAAATTAGACATATCTAAATCAACCAAAAGAAACTTGTGTGAATATGCCACGTTTTTGGAGATAACAAATCCTGAAAAAAGTAATCTAAAAACCCTAAGACAAATTATCAATAGCAGAATAGAGGCGACAGGTCTTCCAAGAGGCACAAAAGACACAGTCAGGGTTTTTGACATTGGCATTGACGCTGTTGTACCTACGAAACTGGTTAAAGTTGACAAAGATTTGTTCTTTGTAGCAGATCAGAAAACAAAGTCAATCTTGCAGGTTTCTGTGAAACGAAAGGTTGCTGCCTATGGCTATGACCTTTTTGGAACAAGTTTGTACTCTATTAGTGTACCACATATGAGTGGATGTTTTGGATTAGCCTACTCTTCAAACTATCTGTACTTAGCCGATCATACAGCTGGTATTCTGCGCCTAGAATTGGATTCAAACACAGTCTCTGTAATTCTAAAAACTGGTACCGAATTCTGCAACCAACCACATGGAATTGTCATAGTTGGAACTGAATTAATATACTCTGACGTTGGGAAAAGAGCATTATACAAGATTAAAGACATTGAAAATGTATCACTTAACCAACCTGATGTTGTTTTGTTCGCTGGGAAAGGAGAGGAAGGGAATGAGGATGGTCTTGGTAAAGATTGCCAGTTTTCGCAACCATCAGGAATATGTATTGAAGGCAACACTCTGTTTGTTATAGACTCTGGATCGAAAAATATCAGACTTGTAACGTCTTTGTCACCAATGCACAAATATCTGTCTGTACTCCGTGATATTTACAAGTCATTTTCTGTACATACCGAAATATTGGGAAGTGGTCATAGCGATGATATCAGGATGTCAATTTCTAAGTTGAAAGACGTTGAAAAGTTCTTTGAAAAGTGCACATCTGAAGCCAAGACACTTCTAGATTTGAAAATTAACTGCTTACAAGGACCTCATGGCGTACCAGCCTCTAAAACAATACAGTCCATTCATATGCTTCGAACAATGTTGGAGTCTCTTTCCGAGCAAATTACTGGTATAGAATCAAAATACTTGGAGAAAGTTGATATTAATTCAGCTCTTACGTTAGTAAATGAACAATTGCACAGTATGTTGCGGTTAAAAACAGAAACACCATCAGTTCTTGACTGTGCAAGGGATTTTCTCAGAGGTGTCGTTGAATGTGTTAAGAGAGTATCGCTTTGTGGATATCATTATTTCACATCAAAGAAAACGTCAGGGTATGAGAGTCCAAAACAGTATCTATCCCTTGCTGAGTTTCCAAAGTTTCAACGTGACAAGCCGTCCAGTGTCTCTAAAGAAGACGTGAAACTTTTGTTTGAATTTAGGGAGAGATATGGAAAAGGAGTACGACAGCGAAGCGTAAGAGCCGATACAACGAAGTTTAATGCAGGTACGCTGCCTCTCAATATGTACCAAAACAATATCCCACCTAAATATGCATCGATAGATCTGTCTGTTACCGACATTCGAATCAACAAAACAGCTGAAGACCCGTCACTTACAGAACCACACACAATTGATAAAATGCAAAGTTCAAATTTACCCGCCGGACCAGTGTTAGACTCTATTTATGATGAAAATGATTTGGTGGCGGTCATGTTGGATGACCAGTTGTCTCTCGGAAGTTTCACTGAATGTGTTTTTGAAACTGACTTAGTGTGCAAAGCGATTCTGTATAAAGAAACTGGTGGCCTTGAATTTCATAAAGACATTCAAAGAGATATACCAATTAATTGTATATTAGAACGTGTAATACCCCCTTTGTTACCTGGTCAGGTTGTATATACATTAGATGAGGAGACTTACAATAGGCTGACCAGCTCTCTTCAGACTGATACAATGACGATCAATGAAGAAGTAAGCGAGACGTTTGAGGAAGAGGAAATTGTGCCAATTGTACTGAGCTGTGAAAGGTCGAGACGTGGGAGAACTGTTAAAAAACCAAGATACTTGATGGATTTCTACTAATTCTGTACTTATTTTAATATATTTTATAGCAAAACTTAGACTAATATTCAAAGCCAGATATATGTACACAGGTTCATAAGTTTTCTTGTTTTATGCCTTCACATTTGGCCAGTGGGCATCTGTTTCCTCTAAGTATTTGGCGATTTTCTACAAATTTAAAAAGAAGGGATGCTAACAATGTCGGAAAGATACAATCCCTCCTCTAAACAATATAGCATGTACTTAAAACATTTTCCAGGTCACCTTAAAGTAAAGTAAGGTGTTTATGAGGACAGGGAAAAATAAAGATGACACAATAAAAAACTTGGTCTAATCACAAGGCTTGAAGCCTGGTCGTCAGACTTGTCTGACAGGAATTAACCAATGGATTTCTAATATTTTTGTCATTGTTAAATTCAAAATTGTTTAAAACACAAGGATTCTTTCCTTGTACTGCAGATGGTCGATATCCTTGGTCCTGGATTTGGCGCTCCTGTTCGAACTTTTTAGTTTTGAGTACTTTTAGTTTTCTATCTTCCAATGTTTGATTCAAATACTGCTGATGAGAGGTTACTCCTTGAAATATCGATACACAGCATAACAAAAATAACAGATCTATATCAGTCTTATAGAAAATGTATTTTTCTTGATCTTTATAAATGACCATACATATCAACAATGAGTTTCTTGACATTAGGGCATGCACATGTACAATGCACCATTGACAACATTCCAACATTTTGTATTAATTTGCGTACGAGTCTGTTGCAGGCATTATGCGTAAAATCAGTATATTCTTCAATAAAGACCTATGTCACCTATGATTTCACCTATATATGCCATATATGGTCATATATTATTTCAAATTTGTATAAAAATCGATTTATCTGAAGAAAGACGATTGTTAAGGTGGGAGATGGAAGCAGAAGGGTGGGAGAAAGGAGCGAGGGGGCGGGAGAAAGGAGAGAGGGGGCGGGAGAAAGGAGACAAGGGGCGGGAGAAAGGAGAAAGGTACCCCCCTTTCCACCCCCTCATATATTCTAACAAAGAAAGAATCAAAGGTGAACCAAAGATCGACGCTATGGAATGTCGCAAATTAAAAAAGGCAGACAAAATCGGTAGACATCATCAAGATCAATTACACACAACAACAACAAAAATACATAATAAATTGCAAACAAACCGCAACCAGCAACGTGAACTTTAGTGCTTCGGAAGAGTAAGCAGTTCATGCTTGCTACATATATAGCACATCCGTCACGTTATGTCCTATTGACAATTTGAGAAAATGGCCGACAACAGTCTAATGACAAACTGTTATCTTCTAACCTCTCCTATCAAATTATCATTTCCGTGGTTAAATATCTTGCATCGTAAAAACAACGGCAATGGACTGTCTCTAGATTGGCCATATGGACTTTCTGTCCTATATCAATATTTCCCTGTGGTTTGGCTCGGTCACATTCCTGGATCTAAGTTAGCTTTTAGGTTAAACCATATCTCAAAGGACATCACAGTTTGTACATATTTAACGTTTTAAAAAAGCAGACTTTTCATTATAAAAAAATACATGCAATTCATCAAATGTAACCATTTAAACCATGTTAATATTAATCCATCGAGTCTAGAGATATTTGTATGCAATACAAACTTTTAAAATAAAATCGAACGACCCTTCACACTTTTTTTAGTAAATGAACAAGATATGGTATATATTTAGCAGGTGCTTTTTCCATTCCCTATTTTTAGAACTAGCGCGGACGTGATAGAAAACACCCATAAAACGATCATGTACGATGTATATTTATCTGTTAGTCAATATCTTAAATATCACTGTGATATATGCGATAAAATTAAACCTTTATTTCTCAGCAAATAAGAAGACAAAATCAAAATAAAAACGATCGCTCATGACAGTTTGTTATTTTTTTATCAAGGCATGCACACACTAGGTAAACGCTGTCCACGAGAGAAATGATATTTCGCGTTTTTGAGCAGAGCTCTATGTAGTTATATAGCTATCTGACTTTCGCGTTTTTTTTCCGTCTAGACAGGGTAAATCGGTCAGGCAATATTCCTACCAGAGGATCCATTATAGAATATTCATCGTGTATAATTATTGTTTCAATGATTTAATGTTATACAGGTTATCTTAACTAAGAGGTACATCTTTATACCCCTATAATAAATACGATATAAATGTGGACTACATTTCACATATCGATACACTAAAGTTGATGTACACTTAAGCGTTGCTGACCTTTTACCTTTAATTTAATCAATACGTCATATATATTTATTCAAGTGGGTTGAGCCAAATTACGGATTTCATAACAAATGTTTAAGTGGGCGGAGCAAACGAACAACATTTGCTGGAAAACAGATCGTTCTTTATTTTAGTGCTTACATTTAGCTCTGCTTTTAAACGCTTTAGCGCTTTGATTTCTGTACTGATATTTCATGTTGTCTGGTCTACTTCCATGGGTGGTTCATTAAACTAGTTATTTTCGTGAGTTTTTACCTTTTTAGTACTGTTTGTTGTAAAAATTTAAATCATTGAATATTTGTCTTGGACATATTAAGTTAATCTTTGAAAAAATCAGCATAAAACAAAAGAAAAATAACCAATAAAGAATTACTAGACAAACGGTGGAAACACAGTAATTACATATGAAAAATATACGGGTTTGAGGGAAAAGCTAGTGTAAATGCAGGTTAATAAAATCATTAGTCGCTATGATTCATAAAATTACTAATTTAACAGATCATTAACTGAAATGCAGCAATCTTAAAATATTGACTGTACTGTTATTCTGTGTTCATGAAATCATTCTGTACTGTTACTTCGTGTATTAATCTATCAACATTGTACTGTTATTTCGGGTATCATATTCTTATTCAAATATTTTAAAAAGAAGAAAACAGATCCCTCTTTGAAAATCAAGGGTTATGTTAAATCCAAATCAAAAGAAATAACTAATCTAGAAGTATCACCTTTAAAGATATTCTTAAATAAGTGCCAAAATACGTTAAAATGCCTTCTTTTACAATTAAGCTCCAGTATTTAATAAATCCCTTTTGGCGTTACTGAGACCACAGATAGAAATATTTTATTCCATACCAATAAGGTAAGACAGTTATGGCTTTAATCTCAAGCAGCACGAAATCAACTCGGCAATCAGAGAAAAAAAACATGAAAAGGGTGATAAAGTGAACATAAACTGCCGTTTATATTGTTAGTTGTGTCGCGTACACTTATTCCACATATTTCCATCAAATCATGATGAAGTAGAGACGCAAAACCTATGGGTGAATATAGTTTTAACTGTCACTGAAAAAAGGAGGAATGGGTTGAATCTGGCAATTTAGCCTACTGCAGGGGATCATATGGGTCCTACTCTTATTCAGTCCTTCAGTATTTTTCTTCAAGGTGCAAGGAATGTGACATTTTCCCCCGGCTTCACTGTGTACCACTATGTTAGCTGTCAGGGTTTCCGCATTATAGCCTGACAATTCCGGCATTCATTGGGACAGGGTTATCCCACTCAACCACCTTAGGCACACAACCCAGTCGCTCTGTGTATTAAGCAGCCTGACCCGACGTCAGGTTTCGAGTGCTCAGTAACTGGACTTCAACGAGAAGCTTAGCGCTGGTGCAGGCCTATCACGCACGGGTTTATACCACACATTTATTGAAATTAGGGACCGACACTAGAGGAATATGTGCTACATCTTGAGTCGAAGTCGCGCATTTGCATAAGCAGATTCCATAACATTGAATTCCCCATAAAACAATGTTGAATTACATGAAGGTAGATCAAGAAATATTCTTAAGGGGGGAACAATTTTTGACTTATGAATGAAGGGGTTTGAACATTAATTTCATTTTATTTGTTTATGCACGTGACTGTAGTATTAATCGTGTAATTGAGTTGAGAAGAAAGTACATACCAAAATATTATGTCGATTATCCAGTAGTTTTTGGGTATAAATAAGATTGCAATGTTCTTTAATTAAAAACAAATGTATCAATACCCATTACAAAACAAGAACAGATTCTAAGTCCCCCACCCGTTGAGTGGGGAAAAATCTAAGTCGGCTCGTTAAACAGGAAGTAGATGAGCGACAGATCTGAAAACGCATCTCATCATATGGGACACCTACTTGAAACTGCATACCAAATATCAAAAGCTTATGATTAATAGTTGCTGAGAAAACTTTTACGAAAAAAATTATAACGGACAGACGCACGCCCGCACGCACACACGAACGGACAGACATCCGGCATTTCTATGTCCCCGCTCTGCGTTGCGGCGGGGGACAAACAAAGGTAAGCTATTAGAATAGTTACTATTTGTCTTGCCTATAGCTATCTGGCTGTAATATGATTGTATTGTGTAACAAGGGGTTGCACCAAGTCGTGCTATGGATACTCCAACTCGACTCTTCCGAAAACAGGATATAGTATATGTTACAAGTTACATTGCCTTGCGTGTATATATGAAAGTAAGTCAATCTTGCGACTCGAAGTCTGTTTTTTAATATACGATTCATATTTTCAAGAACACAGAATATCAGTACAGTTTAACAGAAATAACAGTACAGTAAGAATTTGACAGGCAAACCGGAACAGGAAATATCAGTACAGTAGGTTCTCTGTTACGAGCATTTTCTACGATGTATAATAAGGAAGAAGGGGTGTAATTGTATTTTGTATAAATAGTAACCCTTTTTGAAGTGTTTTGAATCTCCGTTCATTAAAAAAATATTTGGAAAAAGGGTAAATTCTCGTAAATTATTTAAAATGCATACCTCTGCTAAAAAATTAAAAATATTGTCGATAAAGTACAAACAAAATCATTAAAACTGAACGGAGATGAAAATTCATCTTTAACAAAGAAATAGGAGCAGCATATACAATTTCATGCTTCATATAGTTAACATAAACACCGATATTAGTTTTGGTGTCCAATGTCAACAATAACCCGAAATATCCGTACAGTGAAAACGCGAAATATCTTTGCTCTCGCGGACAGCGTTTACCTAGTGTGATGCAGGGCCTCGCGATTTCAATATGAAAATTTTGTTTATAAATGTGTGATCACGAACATTTTCACGGAATTTAGGCTATTAAATTAAATATAAGCGGCAGGGAAGCGTGACAGGTTTTGTGTCAAAAGACCCCTTTCAATGCACGAACAGAGTATTTTTGCAAATGTTTTTTTTTTGTATCCTGTGAAAACACACGGGTCCAGCTCCCATTTATGAGGACATGTAAGAAACTTTTCAGAACTCGCGTATGATCATCATTTTGTGACAATTTAAGTAAGATATTTCTATGTTGCTTACTTTTGTTATCCGTTTTTTGGGGTATAAAGAAAACAACTCCCTTCGTTGATCATTCACGTTGGTTCATCGGCGGACATCTTTTCCTCTGTGATACGAGGGATAACTCTTACTAATACGACGTCATTTTCCCGTTTTCCGATAGGGGCGCTGATTTACGTACCTATCACCTTAATGAAAATTGGTTTACAAGGTAATAGAAGTATGCCGAGTTCAATTTTGAAATCGAAATTTTTTTTTGGGCGGCCATTTTAAAAATGGCCGCCATTTCCCGCCAAAATTAAAATTACTCCGATTTTAATGAAATTTGGTATATAAGGTAATTGTGGTATGGCGAGTTGATTTTTGACATCAAATTTTTTTTATTGTCGGCCATTTTCAAAATGGCCGCCGTTTCCCGCCAAAATTAAAGTTATTCTGATTTTGATGAAAATTGGTTTACAAGGTAATAGTGGTATGCCGAGTTCAATTTTGGAATCGAAATTTTTTTTTTGGCCGCCATTTTCAAAATGGCCGCCATTTCCCGCCAAAATTAAAATTACTCCGATTTTAATGAAAATTGGTAATATAAGGTAATAGTGGTATGGCAAGTTGATTTTAGACATCGAAATTTTTTTGGGGCCGCCATTTTCAAAATGGCCGCCGTTTCCCGCCAAAATTAAATTTACTCAGATTTTAACTAAAATTGGTATATAAGGTAATATATGTATGGTGAGTTGATTTTTGACATCGAAAAAATTTTATTGTCTGCCATTTTAAAAATGGCCGACGTTTCCCGCCAAAATTAAACTTACTCCTATTTTGATGAAAATTGGATAAATTAAGTTATCTCAAATGCCAAGAGACATTGACAAAGAGGGGTACGTGAGGGGACATTTTTGTGACTCGCTTGCGATCACAATTAGAACTAGTTATTATTATTTTTCTCGGTATTCTGGACCGTGAACTTGTCCACCTCATTTTTTCAACATCTTTTAAGGTAGGAAGCTGAAACTTCATAAATCAAGAGTATGGAATGGGAAATTGTGCTTTTTGTATTTTTCGTCGAAATCGAACGACCCCTTATAGGTCAAAAAAGGGCCTCAAAATGGCTCCTCGAAACCGAAGTTGAATTTTTCCTGGCATTTCTGATCCGGCAGGGTTAGGAAAAATTCCTTTATAGGGTAAGTGCGGACATTTAATACCTTTCATTAAAAAAAAAAATTTTGAAAATCGGACTTACCGTTTTCAAAATTTTGCAAAAAATCGAAATTTATTTTTTTGGTAAGATTGAGTTATCTTTCTTTGTATTTTGTATTTTGTAATAGTAATGTAAAAATTTTTAATTTGTTATTTCTTAATGAAAATTGGTTTTCAAGGTAATAGTGGTATGCCGAGTTCATATTTGGTATCGAAAAAATTTTTTGGCGGCCATTTTCAAAATGGCGGCTAAAATTTCCCGCCAAAATTTAAACTTGCTCCGATTTTAATGAAAATTGGTATATAAGGTATTAATAGTATGGCGAGATGATTTTTGACATCAACATTTTTTAATCGTCGGCCATTTTCAAAATGGCCGCCATTTCCCGCCAAAATTAAAGTTACTCCGATTTTGACGAAAATTGGTATATAAGGTAATAGTGGAATGGCGAGATGATTTTTGACATCAAAATTTTTTTTATCGTCGGCCATTTTCAAAATGGCCGCCATTTCCCGCCAAAAGTAAAGTTACTCCGATTTTGACGAAAATTGGTATATAAGGTAATAGTGGTATGGCGAGATGATTTTTGACATCAAAATTTTTCTATCGTCGGCCATTTTCAAAATGGTCGCCATTTCCCGCCAAAATTAAAGTTATTCCGATTTTAATGAAAATTAATATACAGGGTAATTGTGGTATGGGGAGTTCATTTTTAGCATCAAATTTTGTTTATGGTCCGATGCAACAGCTTTAGGATGCGACTGTGTGACTCTTCTCGACTATATGAGATTAAGGGAGAATAATATCTCATATGGATGTCAACCAAAAGCTTCTCCGTAACGTTTTTAGCATTTCATTGAAGAGTGGCTCCATTGTAGAGGACGAGAGCGGTAGTTATGCTCGCTAGTCACTACAATAGTTTACAAGTACGCTACCAATGCTTGTAAAAAGGGTGCTTCAATGGAATGATAAGGGCGTCATTGCTTAAACAGGGTTCCCACAAAAGCCAGAAATATTGTCAAAGAGGGGTACGTGAGGGGACATGTATGTGACTCGCTTGCGATCACAATTAGAACTAGTTATTATTATTATGTCCCCGAACACGAAGTGTCGGGGACATATTGTTTTTGCTCGGTTTCTTATTATTATTATTAAGTCGCCCAAAACAAAGTTTGGGAGACTTATTGTTTTTGCACCGTTTCTTATTATTATTATTATTATTCTTCTGATTCTTTATCGTAAAGTTGTCCTCCCTAATACAAGAAAATGGTTCAAGGAAATTGAATAACACTTGTTGGATTGGATAGTGGGTCACTCAAAGGCGTGTAATCAAGTTTTGAAATTTTCAAGATGGCCGCCGTTTCAAAATGGCGGCCGTCGGAAAAAGTGGGCGGAAAATTTTTTTTCATCGGATCGTCTTGAAAATTGGTCATCTGGGTAAAACGGGTATGCTGAATTCATATCTGCGACCAGATTTGAAATCCGACTTCCGGTTCCAAAATGGCGGCCATTTTACTACACCCGCCCCCCTTAGAAATGTGAACTTTGTCCGATTTCAATGAAATTTTATTTCTATACATATTTTATTGCACTGAATGGGAAGAAAAAGTATCCAAGGCGATTTTGGGCGACTTGTGTGTTGGCATCCCAACACAAATTATAGCTAGTTATTATTATTATTATTATTATTATTATTTTTCTCGGTATTCTGGATCGTGAACTTGTCCACCTCATTTTTTCGACATCTTTTAAGGTAGGAAGCTGAAACTTCATATATCAAGAGTATGGAATGGGAGATTGTGCTTTTTGTATTTTTCGTCGAAATCGAACGACCCCTTATAGGTCAAAAAAGGGCCTCAAAATGGCTCCTCGAAACCGAAGTTGAATTTTACCTGGCATTTCTGATCCGGCAGGGGTAACACAAATTCCTTTATGGGGTAAGTGTAGACTTTCGATACCTTTCATTTACAAAAAAAAATTTGAAAATCGGACTTACGGTTCTCAAAATTTTGCAAAAAATCGAAATTTAATTTTTTTGTCAAATTGAGTTATCTTTCTTGGAACAATATATTTTGTAATAGTAATGTAAAAATTCTTAACTTTGTTATTTCTTAATGAAAATTGGTTTACAAGGTAATAGTGGTATGCCGAGTTCATTTTTGGTATCGAAAAAAATTTTTGGCGGCCATTTTAAAAATGGCGGCTAAAATGGCCGCCATTTTCCCGCCAAAAATTAAACTTACTCCGATTTTGATGAAAATTGGTATATAAGGTAATAGTGGCATGGCGAGTTGATTTTTAACATCAATTTTTTTTTATCGTTGGCCATTTTCAAAATGGCCGCCGTTTCCCGCCAAAAATTAAACTTACTCCGATTTTGATGAAAATTGGTATATAAGGTAATAGTGGTATGGCGAGTTGATTTTTGACATCAAAATTTTTTTATCGTCGGCCATTTTCAAAATGGCCACCGTTTCCCGCCAAAATTTAAGTTACTCTGATTTTGATGAAAATTGGTATATACAGTAATAGTGGTATGGCGAGTTGATTTTTGACATTGAAATTTTTATTTCGTCGGCCATTTTCAAAATGGCCGCCGTTTCCCGCCAAAATCAAAGTTACTCTGATTTTGATGAAAATTGGTATATAAGGTAAAAGTGGTATGGCGAACTTATTTTTGACATCAAATTTTTTTTAGCGTCTCTTAGTATTTGAGATAACTTATTATATCAAATTTTCATCAAAATAGGAGTAAGTTTAATTTTGGCCATTTCCCGCCAAAATTAAACTTACTCCTATTTTGATGAAAATTGGATATAATAAGTTATCTCAAATGCTAAGAGACATTGACAAAGAGGGGTACGTGAGGGGACATTTTTGTGACTCGCTTGCGATCACAATTAGAACTAGTTATTATTATTTTTCTCGGTATTCTGGACCGTGAACTTGTCCACCTCATTTTTTCGACATCTTTTAAGGTAGGAAGCTGAATCTTCATATATCAAGAGTATGGAATGGGAGATTGTGCTTTTTGTATTTTTCGTCGAAATCGAACGACCCCTTATAGGTCAAAAAAGGGCCTCAAAATGGCTCCTCGAAACCGAAGTTGAATTTTTACCTGGCATTTCTGATCCGGCAGGGGTACGTCAAATTCCTTTATGGGGTAAGTGTAGACTTTCAATACCTTTCACTTAAAAAAAAAATTTTGAAAATCGGACTTACCGTTTTCAAAATTTTGCAAAAAAACGAAAATTATTTTTTTTGTCAAATTGAGTTACCTTTCTTTGTATTTTGTATTTTGTAAAAGTAATGTTAAAATTCTCAACTTTGTTATTTCTTAATGAAAATTGGTTAACAAGGTAATAGTGGTATGCCGAGTTCATATTTGGTATCGAAAATTTTTTTTTGGCGGCCATTTTCAAAATGGCGGCTAAGATGGCCGCCATTTTCCCGCCAAAATTTAAAATTACTCCGATTTTGATGAAAATTGGTATATAAGGTAATAGTGGTATGGCGAGTTGATTTTTGACATTAAATTTTTTTCATTGTCTGCCATTTTCAAAATGGCCGCCGTTTCCCGCCAAAATTAAAGTTATTCCGATTTTTATGAAAACTGGTATATAAGGTTATAATGGTATGCCGATTTCATTTTTGACATCAAAAATTTTGTATCGTCGGCCATTTTAAAATGGCTGCCATTTCCCGCCAAAATTTAAAGTTACTCCGATTTTGATGAAAATTGGTATATAAGGTAATAGTGGTATGGCGAGTTGATTATTGACATTAAAATTTTTTTCATCGTCGGCCATTTCCAAAATGGCCGCCGTTTCCCGCCAAAATTAAAAGTACTCAGATTTTGATGAAAATTGGTATTCAAGGTAAAAGTGGTATGGCGAATTGATTTTTTACACCAAAATTTTTTTTTCGTCAGCCGTGTTCAAAATGGCCGCCGTTTCCCGCCAAAATTAAAAATACTCTGATTTTTATGAAAACTGGTATATAAGGTAATAGTGGTATTGCGAGTTGATTTTTTACATTTAAATTTATTTGTAGTCGGCCATTTTGAAAATGGCCGCCGTTTCCCGCCAAAATTAAACTTACTCTTATTTTGATGAATATTGGATATATTAAGTGATCTCAAATGCCAAGAGACATATTGACAAAGAGGGGTACGTGAGGGGACATATATGTGACTCGCTTGCGATCACAATTAGAACTAGTTATTATTATTATTATTATTATGTCTCCCAAACACTATGTGTTGGGAGACATATTGCTTTTACTCTGTTTCTTATTATTATTATTATTCTTTTTTTTCTTCTTTCTTCCGGACATGAAACTGTCCGCAAGGTTTTTTGAAAACGACAAAATGGAATTGCACGAAACTTTGTATGAAGGTAGATTGGTTATTTGAGGTGTGCACAGGCACTTCGAAATTTTCAAGATGGCCGCCATTTTCAAAATGGCCGCCACGGCAAAAGGGTACCCTAAAATTATCTCGGAAACTACTGAATGGATTTTAATGAAATTTGGTATGTTAGTAGAGGGTTATGAGTAGACTTGATACGTTAAATAAAAATTTTCAAAATGGCTGCCATTTTCAAAATGGCCGCCACCGAAAAGGCAAAAATTGCAAAAATGCTGCGATTTTAACAAAATTTTGTATCTAGGGGTTTTAAAGGATGGCGAATAAGAATAAACTATCAATAATTTATTCGTTTGGGAGACATTTTTGTGTTGGGCATCCCCAACACAGTCAGCACTAGTTATTATTATTTTTCTCGGTATTCTGGAGTGTGAACTTGTCCACCTCATTTTTTCGACATCTTTTAAGGTAGGAAGCTGAATCTTCATATATCAAGAGTATGGAATGGGAGATTGTGCTTTTTGTATTTTTCGTCGAAATAGAGCGACCCCTTATAGGTCAAAAAAGGGCCTCAAAATGGCTCCTCGAAACCGAAGTTGAATTTTTCCTGGCATTTCTGATCCGGCAGGGGTAGGAAAAATTCCTTTATAGGTAAAGTGTGGATATTTAATACCTTTCATTTAAAAAAACAATTTTGAAAATCGGACCTACCGTTTTCAAAATTTTGCAAAAAATCGAAATTTAATTTTTTGTAAGATTGATCTTCCTTTGTACAATATATTTTGTAATAGCAATGAAAAAAATTCTCAACTTTGTTATTTCTTAATGAAAATTGGTTTAAAAGGTAATAGTGGTATGCCGAATTCATTTTTGGAATCGAAATTTTTTTTGGCGGCCATTTTCAAAATGGCGGCTAAAATGGCTGCCATTTTCCCGCCAAAATTTAAACTTGCTCCGATTTTGATGAAAATTGGTATAGATGGTAATAGTGGTATGGTGAGTTGATTTTTGACATCAAAAATTTTATTTCGTCGGCCATTTTCAAAATGGCCGCCGTTTCCCGCCAAAAATCAAAGTTACTCCGAATTTAATGAAAATTGGTATATAAGGTTATTGTGGTATGGCGAGTTTATTTTTGACATCAAAATTTTTTTATCGTTGGCCAATTTCAAAATGGCCGCCGTTTCCCGCCAAAATTAAACTTACTCCGATCTTGATGAAAATTGGTATATTGGGTATTCTCAAATGCCCAAACACATATTGACAAAGAGGGGTACGTGAGGGGACATGTATGTGACTCGCTTGCGATCACAATTAGAACTAGTTATTATTATTTTTCTCGGTATTCTGGATCGTGAACTTGTCCACCTCATTTTTTCAACATCTTTTAAGGTAGGAAGCTGAAACTTCATATATCAAGAGTATGGAATGGGAGATTGTGCTTTTTGTATTTTTCGTCGAAATCGAACGACCCCTTATAGGTCAAAAAAGGGCCTCAAAATGGCACCTCGAAACCGAAGTTGAATTTTACTTGGCATTTCTGATCCGGCAGGGGTAACACAAATTCCTTTATGTGGTAAGTGTAGACTTTCAATACCTTTCATTTAAAAAAAAAATTTTGAAAATCGGACTTACGGTTCTCAAAATTTTGCAAAAAATCGAAATTTAATTTTTTTGTCAAATTGAGTTATCTTTCTTGGAACAATATATTTTGTAATAGTAATGTAAAAATTCTTAACTTTGTTATTTCTTAATGAAATTTGGTTTACAAGGTAATAGTGGTATGCCGAGTTCATTTTTGTTATCGAAAAAAATTTTTGGCGGCCATTTTAAAAATGGCGGCTAAAATGGCCGCCATTTTCCCGCCAAAAATTAAACTTGCTCCAATTTTGATGAAAATTGGTATATAAGGTAATAGTGGCATGGCGAGTTGATTTTTAACATCAAATTTTTTTTTATCGTTGGCCATTTTCAAAATGGCCGCCGTTTCCCGCCAAAAATTAAACTTACTCCGACTTTGATGAAAATTGGTATATAAGGTAATAGTGGTATGGCGAGTTGATTTTTGACATCAAATTTTTTTTATCGTCGGCCATTTTCAAAATGGCCGCCGTTTCCCGCCAAAATTAAACTTACTCCTATTTTGATGAAAATTTGATATAATAAATTATCTCAAATGCCAAGAGACATTGACAAAGAGGGGTGCGTGAGGGGACATTTTTGTGACTCGCTTGCGATCACAATTAGAACTAGTTATTATTATTATTTTTCTCGGTATTCTGGATCGTGAACTTGTCCACCTCATTTTTTCGACATCTTTTAAGGTAGGAAGCTGAAAATTCATAAATCAAGAGTATGGAATGGGAGATTCTGCTTTTTGTATTTTTCGCCGAAATCGAACGACCCCATATAGGTCAAAAAAGGGCCTCAAAATGGCTCCTCGAAACCGAAGTCGAATTTTTCCTGGCATTTCTGATCCGGCAGGGGTAGGAAAAATTCCCTTATAGGTGAAGTGCGGATATACAATACCTTTCATTTAAAAAAAAAAAATTTGAAAATCGGACTTACCGTTTTCAAAATTTTGCAAAAAATCGAAAATTATTTTTTTTGTAAGATTGAGTTATCTTTCTTTGTACCATATATTTTGTGATATTAATGAAAAAAATTCTCAACTTTGTTATTTCTTAATGAAAATTGGTTTACAAGGTAATAGTGGTATGCTGAGTTCAAATATGGAATCGAAATTTTTTTTGGGCGGCCATTTTAAAAATGGCCGCCATTTCCCGCCAAAATTAAAATTACTCCGATTTTAATGAAAATTGGTATATAAGGTAATTGTGGTATGGCAAGTTGATTTTTGACATCAAAATTTTTTTATCGTCGGCCATTTTCAAAATGGCCGCCGTTTCCCGCCAAAATTAAAGTTATTCTGATTTTGATGAAAATTGGTTTACATGGTAATAGTGGTATGCCGAGTTCAATTTTGGAATCGAAATTTGTTTTTGGGCCGCCATTTTCAAAATGGCCGCCATTTCCCGCAAAAATTAAAATTACTCAGATTTTAATGAAAATTGGTATATACGGTAATATATGTATGGTGAGTTGATTTTTGACATCGAAATATTTTTATTGTCGGTCATTTTAAAAATGGCCGCCGTTTCCCGCCAAAATTAAACATACTCCTATTTTGATAAAAATTGGATAAATTAAGTTATCTCAAATGCAAAGAGACATTGACAAAGAGGGGTACGTGAGGGGACATTTTTGTGACTCGCTTGCGATCACAATTAGAACTAGTTATTCTTCTGATTCTTTATCGTAAAGTTGTCCTCCCTAATACAAGAAAACGGTTCAAGGAAATTGAATAACACTTGTTGGATTGGATAGTGGGTCACTCAAAGGCGTGTAATCAAGTTTTGAAAATTTCAAGATGGCCGCCGTTTCAAAATGGCGGCCGTCGGAAAAAGTGGGCGGAAATTTTTTTTTCATCGGATCGTCTTGAAAATTGGTAACCTGGGTAAAGCGGGTATGCTGAATTCAAATCTGCGACCAGATTTGAAATCCGACTTCCGGTTTCAAAATGGCGGCCATTTTACTACACCCGCCCCCCTTAAAAATGTGAACTTTTTCCGATTTCAATGAAATTTGATTTCTATACATATTTTATTGTACTGAATGGGAAGAAAAAGTATCCAAGGCGATTTTGGGCGACTTGTGTGTTGGCATCCCAACACAAATTATAGCTAGTTATTATTATTAAGTCGCCCAAAACAAAGTTTGGGAGACTTATTGTTTTTGCACCGTTTCTTATTATTATTATTATTAAGTCGCCCAAAACAAAGTTTGGGAGACTTATTGTTTTTGCACCGTTTCTTATTATTAAGTCGCCCAAAACAAAGTTTGGGAGACTTATTGTTTTTGCACCGTTTCTTATTATTATTATTAAGTCCCCCAAACAACGTTTGGGGACTTATTGTTTTTGCACCGTTCCTTATTAAGTCCCCCAAACAACGTTTGGGGACTTATTGTTTTTGCACCGTTTCTTATTATTATTATTCTTCTTCTTCTTCTTCTTCTTCCGATTCTTCCACTTAGTCGTGAACTTGTCCGGAGATCCCAGAGAAAACGACTCCACATATCAATATGAAACTTGGCAGGATAATAGATAGTAAAGAAAGGAAGCTTCGTTGACAATCGGACTTTTCAAAATGGCTGCCGTTTCCATGGAAACAGGAAAATGGACTAAATATTGGACACTGCAATATCTCGGTAACCTAGGTGCGCAGGGTTCTGAAATTTTGTAGGTTGATAGAGCAAAACATTCTCTTTCATAATATGAAAAAAAATTTTGAAGCGATATTTACGGTTTTCGAGATATAAATAAAAATGTGATTTCTCAAGGGAGATAATCGGGTCCAAATTTTCAAAGTGCTCCGATTTACATGAAAATTTATATTTAGGGGTTTTTTGACATGCTGAAGAGAATAGTGGCAAATACGGGTCGTTTGGGGGACTTTGTGACTTGCTTGCAATCACAGTTAATACTTGTTCTTATTATTCTTCTTCTTCTTCTTATTCTTCCACTTAGTCGTGAACTTGTCCGGAGATCCCAGAGAAAACGACTCCACATATCAATATGAAACTTGGCAGGATAATAGATTGTAAAGAAAGGAAGCTTCGTTGACAATCGGACTTTTCAAAATGGCCGCCGTTTCCATGGAAACAGGAAAATGGACTAAATATTGGACATTGCAATATCTCGGTAACCTAGGTGCACAGGGGTCTGAAATTTTGTAGGTTGATAGAGCAAAACATTCTCTTTAATAATATGAAAAAAAATTTTGAAGCGATATTTACGGTTTACGAGATATAAATAAAAATGTGATTTCTCAAGGGAGATAATCGGGTCGAAATTTTCAAAGTGCTCCGATTTACATGAAAATTGATATTTAAGTATTTTTTTACATGCTGAAGAGAATAGTGGCAAATACGGGTCGTTTGGGGGACTTTGTGACTTGCTTGCAATCACAGTTAATACTTGTTATTCTTCTGATTCTTTATCGTAAAGTTGTCCTCCCTAATACAAGAAAGGGGTTCAAGGAAATTGAATAACACTTGTTGGATTAGATAGTGGGTCACTTAAAGGCGTGCATCCAAGTTTTGAAATTTTCAAGATGGCCGCCGTTTCAAAATGGCGGCCATCGGAAAAAGTGGGCGGAAAATTTTTTTTCATCGGATCGTCTTGAAAATTGGTCATCTGGGTAAAGCGGGTATGCTGAATTCAAATCTGCGACCGGATTTGAAATCCGACTTCCGGTTTTAAAATGGCGGCCGTTTTACTACACCCGCCCCCCCCAAAAAGGTCAACTTTGTCCGATTTCAACGAAATTTGATTTCTAGACTTATTTTGATGTACTGATTTGAATGGAATACTATCCAAGGCAATTTTGGGCGACTTATGTGTTGGCATCCCAACACAATCAGCACTAGTTATTATTATTATTATTATTATTATTCTTCTGATTCTTTATCGTAAAGTTGTCCTCCCTAATACAAGAAAACGGTCCAAGGAAATTGAATAACACTTGTGAGATTGGATAGTGGGTCACTCAAAGTTGTGTAATGCACTTTTAAAATTTTCAAGATGGCCGCCGTTTCAAAATGGCGGCCATCGGAAAAAGTGGGCGGAAAATTTTTTTTCATCGGATCGTCTTGAAAATTGGTCATCTGGGTTTCAAAAATTGCGGCCATTTTACTACACCCGCCCCCCTAAAAACGTCAACTTTGTCCGATTTCAACGAAATTTGATTTCTAGACTTATTTTGATGCACTGATTTGAATGGAACTCTATCCATTGCGATTTTGGGCGACTTGTGTGTTGGCATCCCAACACAATTATACCTAGTTATTATTCTTATTAAGTCGCCCAAAACGAAGTTTGGGAGACTTATTGTTTTTGCACCGTTTCTTATTATTATTATTAAGGTCTTTCCCTTTCCAAGGGAAGACCTTATTGTATTTCTTCTGATTATTATTATTATTATTTTTTTTCTTCCGCCAAAAATCAACTTGTAGAAGTACGCGACATATCGCAATGATAGTTGGTACACTTTATCGGTCAAGGTTTGTCGTCTCAGAAAAAACACTTGGGTACCGTACCCTTTCGCGTATAAGAATTATCTCCCTTTTTACTGTAAAGTTTGTTGCTCTATCTCCTCCTAAGCCATAGAAGGTAACAAATTTAATCCTTTTGAAACAGGTAGAGTAACTCATCGTGTTGTCAAACTACTATTTTTCATATTGATATATTCAATAATATAGGAGTTATTCCCCTTGAAACTTTGACTTTTTTAGTATAAAATTCTAAAATCAACAAATCTTAAGATATTTCAATGAAACTTGGTATACCAGGTCAGTGACCCCTAAGGACCAAAATGAGGTCAAGGTCAAAGGTCAAGGTCATCATTTGTAAATTTTCAAAAAATGAGTCTTTTTTCAATGCTAAATAGCTCAAATAAAATGTAACCTTTTTCATAATTTTTTTTTCATTATATGATGTGACTATGTCTAAATAATTGAACACAAAAATTTTTTTGAAAAAATATGAAAAAATGGTGTCGCGACATGGATTTTTGTGAAAATTAAGCCGTATCACTGTACTAAGTAATTGTATGACCTTGAAACATTTTTCAAGGTCAAATCAACTTACTTTCACTATTCCAACCAGTTTCAATGAATAAAACTGTTCAAATGTCAGAAATAAGGAAGTTGACATGCCACGCCCCCTTTTTTTGAAAATTTGGAAATTTGCCATTTTTGACCAAAAAATGTTATTTTTGGGTAAATACACCTTATTTGACCATAATTAGATGATATCCACCCTAAAAGCACCAAAAAAGTCCAATCTGCCCTCTTTTTTAAGGTCTTTCCCTTTCCAAGGGAAGACCTTATTGTATTTCTTCTGATTATTATTATTATTATTTTTTTTCTTCCGCCAAAAATCAACTTGTAGAAGTACGCGACATATCGCAATGATAGTTGGTACACTTTATCGGTCAAGGTTTGTCGTCTCAGAAAAAACACTTGGGTACCGTACCCTTTCGCGTATAAGAATTATCTCCCTTTTTACTGTAAAGTTTGTTGCTCTATCTCCTCCTAAGCCATAGAAGGTAACAAATTTAATCCTTTTGAAACAGGTAGAGTAACTCATCGTGTTGTCAAACTACTATTTTTCATATTGATATATTCAATAATATAGGAGTTATTCCCCTTGAAACTTTGACTTTTTTAGTATAAAATTCTAAAATCAACAAATCTTAAGATATTTCAATGAAACTTGGTATACCAGGTCAGTGACCCCTAAGGACCAAAATGAGGTCAAGGTCAAAGGTCAAGGTCATCATTTGTAAATTTTCAAAAAATGAGTCTTTTTTCAATGCTAAATAGCTCAAATAAAATGTAACCTTTTTCATAATTTTTTTTTCATTATATGATGTGACTATGTCTAAATAATTGAACACAAAAATTTTTTTGAAAAAATATGAAAAAATGGTGTCGCGACATGGATTTTTGTGAAAATTAAGCCGTATCACTGTACTAAGTAATTGTATGACCTTGAAACATTTTTCAAGGTCAAATCAACTTACTTTCACTATTCCAACCAGTTTCAATGAATAAAACTGTTCAAATGTCAGAAATAAGGAAGTTGACATGCCACGCCCCCTTTTTTTGAAAATTTGGAAATTTGCCATTTTTGACCAAAAAATGTTATTTTTGGGTAAATACACCTTATTTGACCATAATTAGATGATATCCACCCTAAAAGCACCAAAAAAGTCCAATCTGCCCTCTTTTTTAAGGTCTTTCCCTTTCCAAGGGAAGACCTTATTGTATTTCTTCTGATTATTATTATTAAGGTCTTTCCCTTTCCAAGGGAAGACCTTATTGTATTTCTTCTGATTATTATTATTATTTTTTTTTTTCTTCCGCCAAAAATCAACTTGTAGAAGTACGCGACATATCGCAATGATAGTTGGTACACTTTATCGGTCAAGGTTTGTCGTCTCAGAAAAAACACTTGGGTACCGTACCCTTTCGCGTATAAGAATTATCTCCCTTTTCACTGTAAAGTTTGTTGCTCTATCTCCTCCTAAGCCATAACAGGTATCAAGTTCAATCCTTTTGAAACAGGTAGAGTAACTCTTGGTGTTGTGCCACAACTATTTTTATATTGATATAGTCAATAATATAGGAGTTATTCCCCTTGAAACTTTGACTTTTTTAGTATAAAATTCTAAAATCAACAAATCTTAAGATATTTCAATGAAACTTGGTATACCAGGTCAGTGACCCCTAAGGACCAAAATGAGGTCAAGGTCAAAGGTCAAGGTCATCATATGTAAATTTTCATAAAATGAGCCTTTTTTCATTGCGAAATAACTCAAACAAAATCTAGGCTTTTTTTCAAATTTTTTTGCATGACATGATGTGATATTGTCTTCTCAGCTGAACGCAAAAAAAAAAATTGGAAAAAAGTGAAAAAATGGTGTCGCGACATGGATTTTTGTGAAAATTAGACCGTATCACTGTACTAAGTAATTGTATGACCTTGAAACATTTTTCAAGGTCAAATCAACTTACTTTCACTATTCCAACCAGTTTCAATGATTAAAACTGTTCAAATGTCAGAAATAAGGAAGTTGACATGCCACGCCCCCTTTTTTTGAAAAATTGGAAATTTGCCATTTTTGACAAAAAAATGTTATTTTTGGGTAAATACACCTTATTTGACCATAATTAGATGATATCCACCCTAAAAGCACCAAAAAAGTCCAATCTGCCCTCTTTTTTAAGGTCTTTCCCTTTCCAAGGGAAGACCTTATTGTATTTCTTCTGATTATTATTATTATTTTTTTTTTTCTTCCGCCAAAAATCAACTTGTAGAAGTACGCGACATATCGCAATGATAGTTGGTACACTTTATCGGTCAAGGTTTGTCGTCTCAGAAAAAACACTTGGGTACCGTACCCTTTCGCGTATAAGAATTATCTCCCTTTTCACTGTAAAGTTTGTTGCTCTATCTCCTCCTAAGCCATAACAGGTATCAAGTTCAATCCTTTTGAAACAGGTAGAGTAACTCTTGGTGTTGTGCCACAACTATTTTTATATTGATATAGTCAATAATATAGGAGTTATTCCCCTTGAAACTTTGACTTTTTTAGTATAAAATTCTAAAATCAACAAATCTTAAGATATTTCAATGAAACTTGGTATACCAGGTCAGTGACCCCTAAGGACCAAAATGAGGTCAAGGTCAAAGGTCAAGGTCATCATATGTAAATTTTCATAAAATGAGCCTTTTTTCATTGCGAAATAACTCAAACAAAATCTAGGCTTTTTTTCAAATTTTTTTGCATGACATGATGTGATATTGTCTTCTCAGCTGAACGCAAAAAAAAAAATTGGAAAAAAGTGAAAAAATGGTGTCGCGACATGGATTTTTGTGAAAATTAGACCGTATCACTGTACTAAGTAATTGTATGACCTTGAAACATTTTTCAAGGTCAAATCAACTTACTTTCACTATTCCAACCAGTTTCAATGATTAAAACTGTTCAAATGTCAGAAATAAGGAAGTTGACATGCCACGCCCCCTTTTTTTGAAAAATTGGAAATTTGCCATTTTTGACCAAAAAATGTTATTTTTGGGTAAATACACCTTATTTGACCATAATTAGATGATATCCACCCTAAAAGCACCAAAAAAGTCCAATCTGCCCTCTTTTTTAAGGTCTTTCCCTTTCCAAGGGAAGACCTTATTGTATTTCTTCTGATTATTATTATTATTTTTTTTTTTCTTCCGCCAAAAATCAACTTGTAGAAGTACGCGACATATCGCAATGATAGTTGGTACACTTTATCGGTCAAGGTTTGTCGTCTCAGAAAAAACACTTGGGTACCGTACCCTTTCGCGTATAAGAATTATCTCCCTTTTCACTGTAAAGTTTGTTGCTCTATCTCCTCCTAAGCCATAACAGGTATCAAGTTCAATCCTTTTGAAACAGGTAGAGTAACTCTTGGTGTTGTGCCACAACTATTTTTATATTGATATAGTCAATAATATAGGAGTTATTCCCCTTGAAACTTTGACTTTTTTAGTATAAAATTCTAAAATCAACAAATCTTAAGATATTTCAATGAAACTTGGTATACCAGGTCAGTGACCCCTAAGGACCAAAATGAGGTCAAGGTCAAAGGTCAAGGTCATCATATGTAAATTTTCATAAAATGAGCCTTTTTTCATTGCGAAATAACTCAAACAAAATCTAGGCTTTTTTTCAAATTTTTTTGCATGACATGATGTGATATTGTCTTCTCAGCTGAACGCAAAAAAAAAAAATTGGAAAAAAGTGAAAAAATGGTGTCGCGACATGGATTTTTGTGAAAATTAGACCGTATCACTGTACTAAGTAATTGTATGACCTTGAAACATTTTTCAAGGTCAAATCAACTTACTTTCACTATTCCAACCAGTTTCAATGATTAAAACTGTTCAAATGTCAGAAATAAGGAAGTTGACATGCCACGCCCCCTTTTTTTGAAAAATTGGAAATTTGCCATTTTTGACCAAAAAATGTTATTTTTGGGTAAATACACCTTATTTGACCATAATTAGATGATATCCACCCTAAAAGCACCAAAAAAGTCCAATCTGCCCTCTTTTTTAAGGTCTTTCCCTTTCCAAGGGAAGACCTTATTGTATTTCTTCTGATTATTATTATTATTTTTTTTTTTCTTCCGCCAAAAATCAACTTGTAGAAGTACGCGACATATCGCAATGATAGTTGGTACACTTTATCGGTCAAGGTTTGTCGTCTCAGAAAAAACACTTGGGTACCGTACCCTTTCGCGTATAAGAATTATCTCCCTTTTCACTGTAAAGTTTGTTGCTCTATCTCCTCCTAAGCCATAACAGGTATCAAGTTCAATCCTTTTGAAACAGGTAGAGTAACTCTTGGTGTTGTGCCACAACTATTTTTATATTGATATAGTCAATAATATAGGAGTTATTCCCCTTGAAACTTTGACTTTTTTAGTATAAAATTCTAAAATCAACAAATCTTAAGATATTTCAATGAAACTTGGTATACCAGGTCAGTGACCCCTAAGGACCAAAATGAGGTCAAGGTCAAAGGTCAAGGTCATCATATGTAAATTTTCATAAAATGAGCCTTTTTTCATTGCGAAATAACTCAAACAAAATCTAGGCTTTTTTTCAAATTTTTTTGCATGACATGATGTGATATTGTCTTCTCAGCTGAACGCAAAAAAAAAAATTGGAAAAAAGTGAAAAAATGGTGTCGCGACATGGATTTTTGTGAAAATTAGACCGTATCACTGTACTAAGTAATTGTATGACCTTGAAACATTTTTCAAGGTCAAATCAACTTACTTTCACTATTCCAACCAGTTTCAATGATTAAAACTGTTCAAATGTCAGAAATAAGGAAGTTGACATGCCACGCCCCCTTTTTTTGAAAAATTGGAAATTTGCCATTTTTGACCAAAAAATGTTATTTTTGGGTAAATACACCTTATTTGACCATAATTAGATGATATCCACCCTAAAAGCACCAAAAAAGTCCAATCTGCCCTCTTTTTTAAGGTCTTTCCCTTTCCAAGGGAAGACCTTATTGTATTTCTTCTGATTATTATTATTATTTTTTTTTTTCTTCCGCCAAAAATCAACTTGTAGAAGTACGCGACATATCGCAATGATAGTTGGTACACTTTATCGGTCAAGGTTTGTCGTCTCAGAAAAAACACTTGGGTACCGTACCCTTTCGCGTATAAGAATTATCTCCCTTTTCACTGTAAAGTTTGTTGCTCTATCTCCTCCTAAGCCATAACAGGTATCAAGTTCAATCCTTTTGAAACAGGTAGAGTAACTCTTGGTGTTGTGCCACAACTATTTTTATATTGATATAGTCAATAATATAGGAGTTATTCCCCTTGAAACTTTGACTTTTTTAGTATAAAATTCTAAAATCAACAAATCTTAAGATATTTCAATGAAACTTGGTATACCAGGTCAGTGACCCCTAAGGACCAAAATGAGGTCAAGGTCAAAGGTCAAGGTCATCATATGTAAATTTTCATAAAATGAGCCTTTTTTCATTGCGAAATAACTCAAACAAAATCTAGGCTTTTTTTCAAATTTTTTTGCATGACATGATGTGATATTGTCTTCTCAGCTGAACGCAAAAAAAAAAATTGGAAAAAAGTGAAAAAATGGTGTCGCGACATGGATTTTTGTGAAAATTAGACCGTATCACTGTACTAAGTAATTGTATGACCTTGAAACATTTTTCAAGGTCAAATCAACTTACTTTCACTATTCCAACCAGTTTCAATGATTAAAACTGTTCAAATGTCAGAAATAAGGAAGTTGACATGCCACGCCCCCTTTTTTTGAAAAATTGGAAATTTGCCATTTTTGACCAAAAAATGTTATTTTTGGGTAAATACACCTTATTTGACCATAATTAGATGATATCCACCCTAAAAGCACCAAAAAAGTCCAATCTGCCCTCTTTTTTAAGGTCTTTCCCTTTCCAAGGGAAGACCTTATTGTATTTCTTCTGATTATTATTATTATTTTTTTTTTTCTTCCGCCAAAAATCAACTTGTAGAAGTACGCGACATATCGCAATGATAGTTGGTACACTTTATCGGTCAAGGTTTGTCGTCTCAGAAAAAACACTTGGGTACCGTACCCTTTCGCGTATAAGAATTATCTCCCTTTTCACTGTAAAGTTTGTTGCTCTATCTCCTCCTAAGCCATAACAGGTATCAAGTTCAATCCTTTTGAAACAGGTAGAGTAACTCTTGGTGTTGTGCCACAACTATTTTTATATTGATATAGTCAATAATATAGGAGTTATTCCCCTTGAAACTTTGACTTTTTTAGTATAAAATTCTAAAATCAACAAATCTTAAGATATTTCAATGAAACTTGGTATACCAGGTCAGTGACCCCTAAGGACCAAAATGAGGTCAAGGTCAAAGGTCAAGGTCATCATATGTAAATTTTCATAAAATGAGCCTTTTTTCATTGCGAAATAACTCAAACAAAATCTAGGCTTTTTTTCAAATTTTTTTGCATGACATGATGTGATATTGTCTTCTCAGCTGAACGCAAAAAAAAAAATTGGAAAAAAGTGAAAAAATGGTGTCGCGACATGGATTTTTGTGAAAATTAGACCGTATCACTGTACTAAGTAATTGTATGACCTTGAAACATTTTTCAAGGTCAAATCAACTTACTTTCACTATTCCAACCAGTTTCAATGATTAAAACTGTTCAAATGTCAGAAATAAGGAAGTTGACATGCCACGCCCCCTTTTTTTGAAAAATTGGAAATTTGCCATTTTTGACCAAAAAATGTTATTTTTGGGTAAATACACCTTATTTGACCATAATTAGATGATATCCACCCTAAAAGCACCAAAAAAGTCCAATCTGCCCTCTTTTTTAAGGTCTTTCCCTTTCCAAGGGAAGACCTTATTGTATTTCTTCTGATTATTATTATTATTTTTTTTTTTCTTCCGCCAAAAATCAACTTGTAGAAGTACGCGACATATCGCAATGATAGTTGGTACACTTTATCGGTCAAGGTTTGTCGTCTCAGAAAAAACACTTGGGTACCGTACCCTTTCGCGTATAAGAATTATCTCCCTTTTCACTGTAAAGTTTGTTGCTCTATCTCCTCCTAAGCCATAACAGGTATCAAGTTCAATCCTTTTGAAACAGGTAGAGTAACTCTTGGTGTTGTGCCACAACTATTTTTATATTGATATAGTCAATAATATAGGAGTTATTCCCCTTGAAACTTTGACTTTTTTAGTATAAAATTCTAAAATCAACAAATCTTAAGATATTTCAATGAAACTTGGTATACCAGGTCAGTGACCCCTAAGGACCAAAATGAGGTCAAGGTCAAAGGTCAAGGTCATCATATGTAAATTTTCATAAAATGAGCCTTTTTTCATTGCGAAATAACTCAAACAAAATCTAGGCTTTTTTTCAAATTTTTTTGCATGACATGATGTGATATTGTCTTCTCAGCTGAACGCAAAAAAAAAAATTGGAAAAAAGTGAAAAAATGGTGTCGCGACATGGATTTTTGTGAAAATTAGACCGTATCACTGTACTAAGTAATTGTATGACCTTGAAACATTTTTCAAGGTCAAATCAACTTACTTTCACTATTCCAACCAGTTTCAATGATTAAAACTGTTCAAATGTCAGAAATAAGGAAGTTGACATGCCACGCCCCCTTTTTTTGAAAAATTGGAAATTTGCCATTTTTGACCAAAAAATGTTATTTTTGGGTAAATACACCTTATTTGACCATAATTAGATGATATCCACCCTAAAAGCACCAAAAAAGTCCAATCTGCCCTCTTTTTTAAGGTCTTTCCCTTTCCAAGGGAAGACCTTATTGTATTTCTTCTGATTATTATTATTATTTTTTTTTTTCTTCCGCCAAAAATCAACTTGTAGAAGTACGCGACATATCGCAATGATAGTTGGTACACTTTATCGGTCAAGGTTTGTCGTCTCAGAAAAAACACTTGGGTACCGTACCCTTTCGCGTATAAGAATTATCTCCCTTTTCACTGTAAAGTTTGTTGCTCTATCTCCTCCTAAGCCATAACAGGTATCAAGTTCAATCCTTTTGAAACAGGTAGAGTAACTCTTGGTGTTGTGCCACAACTATTTTTATATTGATATAGTCAATAATATAGGAGTTATTCCCCTTGAAACTTTGACTTTTTTAGTATAAAATTCTAAAATCAACAAATCTTAAGATATTTCAATGAAACTTGGTATACCAGGTCAGTGACCCCTAAGGACCAAAATGAGGTCAAGGTCAAAGGTCAAGGTCATCATATGTAAATTTTCATAAAATGAGCCTTTTTTCATTGCGAAATAACTCAAACAAAATCTAGGCTTTTTTTCAAATTTTTTTGCATGACATGATGTGATATTGTCTTCTCAGCTGAACGCAAAAAAAAAAATTGGAAAAAAGTGAAAAAATGGTGTCGCGACATGGATTTTTGTGAAAATTAGACCGTATCACTGTACTAAGTAATTGTATGACCTTGAAACATTTTTCAAGGTCAAATCAACTTACTTTCACTATTCCAACCAGTTTCAATGATTAAAACTGTTCAAATGTCAGAAATAAGGAAGTTGACATGCCACGCCCCCTTTTTTTGAAAAATTGGAAATTTGCCATTTTTGACCAAAAAATGTTATTTTTGGGTAAATACACCTTATTTGACCATAATTAGATGATATCCACCCTAAAAGCACCAAAAAAGTCCAATCTGCCCTCTTTTTTAAGGTCTTTCCCTTTCCAAGGGAAGACCTTATTGTATTTCTTCTGATTATTATTATTATTTTTTTTTTTCTTCCGCCAAAAATCAACTTGTAGAAGTACGCGACATATCGCAATGATAGTTGGTACACTTTATCGGTCAAGGTTTGTCGTCTCAGAAAAAACACTTGGGTACCGTACCCTTTCGCGTATAAGAATTATCTCCCTTTTCACTGTAAAGTTTGTTGCTCTATCTCCTCCTAAGCCATAACAGGTATCAAGTTCAATCCTTTTGAAACAGGTAGAGTAACTCTTGGTGTTGTGCCACAACTATTTTTATATTGATATAGTCAATAATATAGGAGTTATTCCCCTTGAAACTTTGACTTTTTTAGTATAAAATTCTAAAATCAACAAATCTTAAGATATTTCAATGAAACTTGGTATACCAGGTCAGTGACCCCTAAGGACCAAAATGAGGTCAAGGTCAAAGGTCAAGGTCATCATATGTAAATTTTCATAAAATGAGCCTTTTTTCATTGCGAAATAACTCAAACAAAATCTAGGCTTTTTTTCAAATTTTTTTGCATGACATGATGTGATATTGTCTTCTCAGCTGAACGCAAAAAAAAAAATTGGAAAAAAGTGAAAAAATGGTGTCGCGACATGGATTTTTGTGAAAATTAGACCGTATCACTGTACTAAGTAATTGTATGACCTTGAAACATTTTTCAAGGTCAAATCAACTTACTTTCACTATTCCAACCAGTTTCAATGATTAAAACTGTTCAAATGTCAGAAATAAGGAAGTTGACATGCCACGCCCCCTTTTTTTGAAAAATTGGAAATTTGCCATTTTTGACCAAAAAATGTTATTTTTGGGTAAATACACCTTATTTGACCATAATTAGATGATATCCACCCTAAAAGCACCAAAAAAGTCCAATCTGCCCTCTTTTTTAAGGTCTTTCCCTTTCCAAGGGAAGACCTTATTGTATTTCTTCTGATTATTATTATTATTTTTTTTTTTCTTCCGCCAAAAATCAACTTGTAGAAGTACGCGACATATCGCAATGATAGTTGGTACACTTTATCGGTCAAGGTTTGTCGTCTCAGAAAAAACACTTGGGTACCGTACCCTTTCGCGTATAAGAATTATCTCCCTTTTCACTGTAAAGTTTGTTGCTCTATCTCCTCCTAAGCCATAACAGGTATCAAGTTCAATCCTTTTGAAACAGGTAGAGTAACTCTTGGTGTTGTGCCACAACTATTTTTATATTGATATAGTCAATAATATAGGAGTTATTCCCCTTGAAACTTTGACTTTTTTAGTATAAAATTCTAAAATCAACAAATCTTAAGATATTTCAATGAAACTTGGTATACCAGGTCAGTGACCCCTAAGGACCAAAATGAGGTCAAGGTCAAAGGTCAAGGTCATCATATGTAAATTTTCATAAAATGAGCCTTTTTTCATTGCGAAATAACTCAAACAAAATCTAGGCTTTTTTTCAAATTTTTTTGCATGACATGATGTGATATTGTCTTCTCAGCTGAACGCAAAAAAAAAAATTGGAAAAAAGTGAAAAAATGGTGTCGCGACATGGATTTTTGTGAAAATTAGACCGTATCACTGTACTAAGTAATTGTATGACCTTGAAACATTTTTCAAGGTCAAATCAACTTACTTTCACTATTCCAACCAGTTTCAATGATTAAAACTGTTCAAATGTCAGAAATAAGGAAGTTGACATGCCACGCCCCCTTTTTTTGAAAAATTGGAAATTTGCCATTTTTGACCAAAAAATGTTATTTTTGGGTAAATACACCTTATTTGACCATAATTAGATGATATCCACCCTAAAAGCACCAAAAAAGTCCAATCTGCCCTCTTTTTTAAGGTCTTTCCCTTTCCAAGGGAAGACCTTATTGTATTTCTTCTGATTATTATTATTATTTTTTTTTTTCTTCCGCCAAAAATCAACTTGTAGAAGTACGCGACATATCGCAATGATAGTTGGTACACTTTATCGGTCAAGGTTTGTCGTCTCAGAAAAAACACTTGGGTACCGTACCCTTTCGCGTATAAGAATTATCTCCCTTTTCACTGTAAAGTTTGTTGCTCTATCTCCTCCTAAGCCATAACAGGTATCAAGTTCAATCCTTTTGAAACAGGTAGAGTAACTCTTGGTGTTGTGCCACAACTATTTTTATATTGATATAGTCAATAATATAGGAGTTATTCCCCTTGAAACTTTGACTTTTTTAGTATAAAATTCTAAAATCAACAAATCTTAAGATATTTCAATGAAACTTGGTATACCAGGTCAGTGACCCCTAAGGACCAAAATGAGGTCAAGGTCAAAGGTCAAGGTCATCATATGTAAATTTTCATAAAATGAGCCTTTTTTCATTGCGAAATAACTCAAACAAAATCTAGGCTTTTTTTCAAATTTTTTTGCATGACATGATGTGATATTGTCTTCTCAGCTGAACGCAAAAAAAAAAATTGGAAAAAAGTGAAAAAATGGTGTCGCGACATGGATTTTTGTGAAAATTAGACCGTATCACTGTACTAAGTAATTGTATGACCTTGAAACATTTTTCAAGGTCAAATCAACTTACTTTCACTATTCCAACCAGTTTCAATGATTAAAACTGTTCAAATGTCAGAAATAAGGAAGTTGACATGCCACGCCCCCTTTTTTTGAAAAATTGGAAATTTGCCATTTTTGACCAAAAAATGTTATTTTTGGGTAAATACACCTTATTTGACCATAATTAGATGATATCCACCCTAAAAGCACCAAAAAAGTCCAATCTGCCCTCTTTTTTAAGGTCTTTCCCTTTCCAAGGGAAGACCTTATTGTATTTCTTCTGATTATTATTATTATTTTTTTTTTTCTTCCGCCAAAAATCAACTTGTAGAAGTACGCGACATATCGCAATGATAGTTGGTACACTTTATCGGTCAAGGTTTGTCGTCTCAGAAAAAACACTTGGGTACCGTACCCTTTCGCGTATAAGAATTATCTCCCTTTTCACTGTAAAGTTTGTTGCTCTATCTCCTCCTAAGCCATAACAGGTATCAAGTTCAATCCTTTTGAAACAGGTAGAGTAACTCTTGGTGTTGTGCCACAACTATTTTTATATTGATATAGTCAATAATATAGGAGTTATTCCCCTTGAAACTTTGACTTTTTTAGTATAAAATTCTAAAATCAACAAATCTTAAGATATTTCAATGAAACTTGGTATACCAGGTCAGTGACCCCTAAGGACCAAAATGAGGTCAAGGTCAAAGGTCAAGGTCATCATATGTAAATTTTCATAAAATGAGCCTTTTTTCATTGCGAAATAACTCAAACAAAATCTAGGCTTTTTTTCAAATTTTTTTGCATGACATGATGTGATATTGTCTTCTCAGCTGAACGCAAAAAAAAAAATTGGAAAAAAGTGAAAAAATGGTGTCGCGACATGGATTTTTGTGAAAATTAGACCGTATCACTGTACTAAGTAATTGTATGACCTTGAAACATTTTTCAAGGTCAAATCAACTTACTTTCACTATTCCAACCAGTTTCAATGATTAAAACTGTTCAAATGTCAGAAATAAGGAAGTTGACATGCCACGCCCCCTTTTTTTGAAAAATTGGAAATTTGCCATTTTTGACCAAAAAATGTTATTTTTGGGTAAATACACCTTATTTGACCATAATTAGATGATATCCACCCTAAAAGCACCAAAAAAGTCCAATCTGCCCTCTTTTTTAAGGTCTTTCCCTTTCCAAGGGAAGACCTTATTGTATTTCTTCTGATTATTATTATTATTTTTTTTTTTCTTCCGCCAAAAATCAACTTGTAGAAGTACGCGACATATCGCAATGATAGTTGGTACACTTTATCGGTCAAGGTTTGTCGTCTCAGAAAAAACACTTGGGTACCGTACCCTTTCGCGTATAAGAATTATCTCCCTTTTCACTGTAAAGTTTGTTGCTCTATCTCCTCCTAAGCCATAACAGGTATCAAGTTCAATCCTTTTGAAACAGGTAGAGTAACTCTTGGTGTTGTGCCACAACTATTTTTATATTGATATAGTCAATAATATAGGAGTTATTCCCCTTGAAACTTTGACTTTTTTAGTATAAAATTCTAAAATCAACAAATCTTAAGATATTTCAATGAAACTTGGTATACCAGGTCAGTGACCCCTAAGGACCAAAATGAGGTCAAGGTCAAAGGTCAAGGTCATCATATGTAAATTTTCATAAAATGAGCCTTTTTTCATTGCGAAATAACTCAAACAAAATCTAGGCTTTTTTTCAAATTTTTTTGCATGACATGATGTGATATTGTCTTCTCAGCTGAACGCAAAAAAAAAAATTGGAAAAAAGTGAAAAAATGGTGTCGCGACATGGATTTTTGTGAAAATTAGACCGTATCACTGTACTAAGTAATTGTATGACCTTGAAACATTTTTCAAGGTCAAATCAACTTACTTTCACTATTCCAACCAGTTTCAATGATTAAAACTGTTCAAATGTCAGAAATAAGGAAGTTGACATGCCACGCCCCCTTTTTTTGAAAAATTGGAAATTTGCCATTTTTGACCAAAAAATGTTATTTTTGGGTAAATACACCTTATTTGACCATAATTAGATGATATCCACCCTAAAAGCACCAAAAAAGTCCAATCTGCCCTCTTTTTTAAGGTCTTTCCCTTTCCAAGGGAAGACCTTATTGTATTTCTTCTGATTATTATTATTATTTTTTTTTTTCTTCCGCCAAAAATCAACTTGTAGAAGTACGCGACATATCGCAATGATAGTTGGTACACTTTATCGGTCAAGGTTTGTCGTCTCAGAAAAAACACTTGGGTACCGTACCCTTTCGCGTATAAGAATTATCTCCCTTTTCACTGTAAAGTTTGTTGCTCTATCTCCTCCTAAGCCATAACAGGTATCAAGTTCAATCCTTTTGAAACAGGTAGAGTAACTCTTGGTGTTGTGCCACAACTATTTTTATATTGATATAGTCAATAATATAGGAGTTATTCCCCTTGAAACTTTGACTTTTTTAGTATAAAATTCTAAAATCAACAAATCTTAAGATATTTCAATGAAACTTGGTATACCAGGTCAGTGACCCCTAAGGACCAAAATGAGGTCAAGGTCAAAGGTCAAGGTCATCATATGTAAATTTTCATAAAATGAGCCTTTTTTCATTGCGAAATAACTCAAACAAAATCTAGGCTTTTTTTCAAATTTTTTTGCATGACATGATGTGATATTGTCTTCTCAGCTGAACGCAAAAAAAAAAATTGGAAAAAAGTGAAAAAATGGTGTCGCGACATGGATTTTTGTGAAAATTAGACCGTATCACTGTACTAAGTAATTGTATGACCTTGAAACATTTTTCAAGGTCAAATCAACTTACTTTCACTATTCCAACCAGTTTCAATGATTAAAACTGTTCAAATGTCAGAAATAAGGAAGTTGACATGCCACGCCCCCTTTTTTTGAAAAATTGGAAATTTGCCATTTTTGACCAAAAAATGTTATTTTTGGGTAAATACACCTTATTTGACCATAATTAGATGATATCCACCCTAAAAGCACCAAAAAAGTCCAATCTGCCCTCTTTTTTAAGGTCTTTCCCTTTCCAAGGGAAGACCTTATTGTATTTCTTCTGATTATTATTATTATTTTTTTTTTTCTTCCGCCAAAAATCAACTTGTAGAAGTACGCGACATATCGCAATGATAGTTGGTACACTTTATCGGTCAAGGTTTGTCGTCTCAGAAAAAACACTTGGGTACCGTACCCTTTCGCGTATAAGAATTATCTCCCTTTTCACTGTAAAGTTTGTTGCTCTATCTCCTCCTAAGCCATAACAGGTATCAAGTTCAATCCTTTTGAAACAGGTAGAGTAACTCTTGGTGTTGTGCCACAACTATTTTTATATTGATATAGTCAATAATATAGGAGTTATTCCCCTTGAAACTTTGACTTTTTTAGTATAAAATTCTAAAATCAACAAATCTTAAGATATTTCAATGAAACTTGGTATACCAGGTCAGTGACCCCTAAGGACCAAAATGAGGTCAAGGTCAAAGGTCAAGGTCATCATATGTAAATTTTCATAAAATGAGCCTTTTTTCATTGCGAAATAACTCAAACAAAATCTAGGCTTTTTTTCAAATTTTTTTGCATGACATGATGTGATATTGTCTTCTCAGCTGAACGCAAAAAAAAAAATTGGAAAAAAGTGAAAAAATGGTGTCGCGACATGGATTTTTGTGAAAATTAGACCGTATCACTGTACTAAGTAATTGTATGACCTTGAAACATTTTTCAAGGTCAAATCAACTTACTTTCACTATTCCAACCAGTTTCAATGATTAAAACTGTTCAAATGTCAGAAATAAGGAAGTTGACATGCCACGCCCCCTTTTTTTGAAAAATTGGAAATTTGCCATTTTTGACCAAAAAATGTTATTTTTGGGTAAATACACCTTATTTGACCATAATTAGATGATATCCACCCTAAAAGCACCAAAAAAGTCCAATCTGCCCTCTTTTTTAAGGTCTTTCCCTTTCCAAGGGAAGACCTTATTGTATTTCTTCTGATTATTATTATTATTTTTTTTTTTCTTCCGCCAAAAATCAACTTGTAGAAGTACGCGACATATCGCAATGATAGTTGGTACACTTTATCGGTCAAGGTTTGTCGTCTCAGAAAAAACACTTGGGTACCGTACCCTTTCGCGTATAAGAATTATCTCCCTTTTCACTGTAAAGTTTGTTGCTCTATCTCCTCCTAAGCCATAACAGGTATCAAGTTCAATCCTTTTGAAACAGGTAGAGTAACTCTTGGTGTTGTGCCACAACTATTTTTATATTGATATAGTCAATAATATAGGAGTTATTCCCCTTGAAACTTTGACTTTTTTAGTATAAAATTCTAAAATCAACAAATCTTAAGGTATTTTAAAGCAATTTCGAATGATCTCCAAAATTTATTATTTTTGGACATTACCGGTCACTTTTTATGATTACATGCGTAGGGCGAATAACATCTTTTATGCTCAATTTTATTTTATCATGTTATTTGTTTTTATGTGTGTTTGGAATTAACTATTTAACACATAAGCAAACGACAGTACAAAAAATAAGACACTGGAAACATATGGGAGTGCAATATGATGTTTTTAAAAGGGACTCTATTATTGGACAACGGATAGGGGAAATAACTGCAGTTATAGTAAATTACGCCTGAAATTATCCGTATATATAGATTTTGAAATTGCTTAGAATTTTTGTGTAATTTTTTGCTTACCTGACCAGGTGAGCTATTTCTATGACTTGGCGTCCGTCTGTCGGCCGTCGTCCGTCTGTTGTTCGTCGTCCGTCTGTTGTCTGTCATCCGTCGTCCGTAAACATTTTCAAACGTTAACTCCTTTGACACCAGAAGTCCAATTGTTACCAAACTTGGTATGGTTGTTTATTAGCATTAGGTGCTTAGAACTTATGTACGGATTTTTGATTTTTCAAAAAAAATATGGCCGCCTTGGCTAAATATAGAACATAGGGGTAAATTGCAGTTTTTTGCAAATAACTCAAAAACGGTTACAGATATCAAAATTCTGGCATAGGGTAAAATTGATCAGCACCTCATGATCTGTCATGATATTTTAAAGAAGATCCAAAAATCCCATGTACGGGTTTAGGTCATTTTTCTGGATTTTGCACTTATTATAATATGTATCTTCAAAACCATATGAGATATTTAAAGAAATTTAAATTGTATATTGTTAAGCACATCAAGATCTACAAAATGTGTAATGGGTCAACTCCAATGTTTCTTGCAGTTATTGCTCTTAGAATGTAAAAATTGACCATTTTCAGACTTTTTTCCTTTGACATTGAACATTTTAATTCCTCTGACACCTTAAGTGCGATTGGAACCAAACTTGGTATATTTATTTATTAGTATTTGTTGCATAAAATTGATGTCGGGATTTAAATTTTTTTCATCCGCCAATTATAAAAATAAAACATAGGGGCAAGTTGCAGGTTTTGCGAATCAATCAAAAACAGTCACAGATATCATATTTTTATGGGAACAAAAGTGATCAGCATCTCCAAGATCTACATACCCTGAAATTTTTAAAACGATTCAAAAACCCATGTAGGAGTTATGGCCGTTTTTCTAGATTTTGTGTGTGAATTTTGTGCCTATTATGCTCAATATCTTGAAAACTATATAAGATATTTAGGAAATGTCAATTGCATATTGTTTAACCACATCAAGGTCTACAAATTTTATATTGAATGAACGTTGTCAGATCATTGCTTCTAGCAGTTATTGCCCTTAGAACATTAAAATCTACCATTTTCACAGCATTTCCATAACAATGAAAACGTTAACTGCAGTTATGATAAATTACGCGCGGATATGTACGGTACAGTTTGATATTTTCTAGCCTGTGAAGCCGAGTGATGCAAATATTTACATTACCAGCAGATATTTATAATTTATCAATGTAGTATTTTGTATACAGTCGACAGGATGTAATAAAGGGATTTGTAAAATATCTAATCAATAGAAAATAATGGGAAGTGAGAGAGTATGCACAAAATCCGAAATAACCAGGGGTAATTTAACAACCACAATGAAACAAGTCAGCCTTCAACCAAGTTCGCAGGCCTTACAGTGCAATGAATTTACAGATCACAAGATCAGTGCAATTATAGTTGCTTTTGTTACAACTAAGTTACTCTTCTAGAGCACCTGAGTTCACTCTCGTTACGAATTGAGTTTGCGTTGTCCGTTGATATTAATGCGTTTTTGTGTTTCTTGTTTGTTCGTGCTTGTTCCGTTTTGTGTTGACCTGTTTTGCCTTCGATCTTTTGGACATTGGCTTCAGAATGTCCCATTGGTGCCTCTTTGATTATTTATTGAAGAAATACCTGTAGAAACAATTATAATAACCTGAACTTTAGAAATTGTTTGACGATGTAACGGTTTTGATGAGAATCACACACATATACACACTGTCCGTGCACTATGACAAAGGACGGTGGGTACCAAGTAATGGTATTGGCTTGCTTAATAAATTCTTTGAAAGATATTCGCTTGTTTTTTTTGTTTTGTTTTTTTTTCGTCGGAACTTGCCAGTTTTACCTTTGCTCTTTGAGGCTTTTGACTGAAATGCCCGATTTGTGTGCTTGTTAACTCTTGCTTTAATGATTTAAATGACCGAAGAGTCTTTCAAGAAGTTTTTATTCGACCTTTAGTAGCAGTTAATCTTTAGAATAGCAAAACATTAGGAAAGGGAAAGACCTTACAATTCTTCCAGAAGAATTGTCCTTTAATTATTATTTTTTTTCTTCCGCCAAAAATCAACTTGTAGAAGTACGCGACATATCGCAATGATAGTTGGTACACTTTATCGGTCAAGGTTTGTCGTCTCAGAAAAAACACTTGGGTACCGTACCCTTTCGCGTATAAGAATTATCTCCCTTTTTACTGTAAAGTTTGTTGCTCTATCTCCTCCTAAGCCATAGAAGGTAACAAATTTAATCCTTTTGAAACAGGTAGAGTAACTCATCGTGTTGTCAAACTACTATTTTTCATATTGATATATTCAATAATATAGGAGTTATTCCCCTTGAAACTTTGACTTTTTTAGTATAAAATTCTAAAATCAACAAATCTTAAGATATTTCAATGAAACTTGGTATACCAGGTCAGTGACCCCTAAGGACCAAAATGAGGTCAAGGTCAAAGGTCAAGGTCATCATTTGTAAATTTTCAAAAAATGAGTCTTTTTTCAATGCTAAATAGCTCAAATAAAATGTAACCTTTTTCATAATTTTTTTTTCATTATATGATGTGACTATGTCTAAATAATTGAACACAAAAATTTTTTTGAAAAAATATGAAAAAATGGTGTCGCGACATGGATTTTTGTGAAAATTAAGCCGTATCACTGTACTAAGTAATTGTATGACCTTGAAACATTTTTCAAGGTCAAATCAACTTACTTTCACTATTCCAACCAGTTTCAATGAATAAAACTGTTCAAATGTCAGAAATAAGGAAGGTGACATGCCACGCCCCCTTTTTTTGAAAATTTGGAAATTTGCCATTTTTGACCAAAAAATGTTATTTTTGGGTAAATACACCTTATTTGACCATAATTAGATGATATCCACCCTAAAAGCACCAAAAAAGTCCAATCTGCCCTCTTTTTTAAGGTCTTTCCCTTTCCAAGGGAAGACCTTATTGTATTTCTTCTGATTATTATTATTATTATTTTTTTTCTTCCGCCAAAAATCAACTTGTAGAAGTACGCGACATATCGCAATGATAGTTGGTACACTTTATCGGTCAAGGTTTGTCGTCTCAGAAAAAACACTTGGGTACCGTACCCTTTCGCGTATAAGAATTATCTCCCTTTTTACTGTAAAGTTTGTTGCTCTATCTCCTCCTAAGCCATAGAAGGTAACAAATTTAATCCTTTTGAAACAGGTAGAGTAACTCATCGTGTTGTCAAACTACTATTTTTCATATTGATATATTCAATAATATAGGAGTTATTCCCCTTGAAACTTTGACTTTTTTAGTATAAAATTCTAAAATCAACAAATCTTAAGATATTTCAATGAAACTTGGTATACCAGGTCAGTGACCCCTAAGGACCAAAATGAGGTCAAGGTCAAAGGTCAAGGTCATCATTTGTAAATTTTCAAAAAATGAGTCTTTTTTCAATGCTAAATAGCTCAAATAAAATGTAACCTTTTTCATAATTTTTTTTTCATTATATGATGTGACTATGTCTAAATAATTGAACACAAAAATTTTTTTGAAAAAATATGAAAAAATGGTGTCGCGACATGGATTTTTGTGAAAATTAAGCCGTATCACTGTACTAAGTAATTGTATGACCTTGAAACATTTTTCAAGGTCAAATCAACTTACTTTCACTATTCCAACCAGTTTCAATGAATAAAACTGTTCAAATGTCAGAAATAAGGAAGGTGACATGCCACGCCCCCTTTTTTTGAAAATTTGGAAATTTGCCATTTTTGACCAAAAAATGTTATTTTTGGGTAAATACACCTTATTTGACCATAATTAGATGATATCCACCCTAAAAGCACCAAAAAAGTCCAATCTGCCCTCTTTTTTAAGGTCTTTCCCTTTCCAAGGGAAGACCTTATTGTATTTCTTCTGATTATTATTATTATTATTTTTTTTCTTCCGCCAAAAATCAACTTGTAGAAGTACGCGACATATCGCAATGATAGTTGGTACACTTTATCGGTCAAGGTTTGTCGTCTCAGAAAAAACACTTGGGTACCGTACCCTTTCGCGTATAAGAATTATCTCCCTTTTTACTGTAAAGTTTGTTGCTCTATCTCCTCCTAAGCCATAGAAGGTAACAAATTTAATCCTTTTGAAACAGGTAGAGTAACTCATCGTGTTGTCAAACTACTATTTTTCATATTGATATATTCAATAATATAGGAGTTATTCCCCTTGAAACTTTGACTTTTTTAGTATAAAATTACCCGGTTCCCAAAATTGCGCTTTTTTCTAAAATAAGCAAAAGCCTGTAAGGATACACTTTTTATTTCTTCTGAAAAAGATGGCCCTGTCTATCCTCTAACTTTCTATTACCTGTGCATAATGTTTTTTTGTAAAAATATATTAACCACAACAAAATGTCGTCTAGTGAGTGGCAATTTCATGCAAAACATACCACATTGTTTAATAGAATGCGCTGGTAAGAGGTAAACGAAACTTCAAAACAACATTTTCAGTTTTAAATATCTAAATGGACATAGTTGGTCTCACTTAAGCACGACATGTGTAGAAAAAAATATTTTTCAACCCGTCTTTTTCTCATAAGTTATAAGCAATTCAATTTTTTTATGTGTGGATGGATTTCTATAAATACAGGTTTTACGGCAGCTTATGGTCCCATCATCACTACTTCTCTACTTTATATTCAAATTTCTTAATAACGCATATGAAAGCTTAAAAAATCAATTACTATCCTTGCTTTTGAATTATCATTTTATTTTTTTAAATTTTTGCGATTTTACTTTAAGAAATATTCTTTTATTTTTATCAAGTTTTACCTTTCAATTTGGATAGCATCGTAATTTTTTTTTCAGTTAAACATGGAAAGGTTATTATACTGAGCATTGATTTTTGATTTGACAAGTTTTGATATTCATTAAACCAGTTTCTTGATCGATCAAAAATAGTTCCCACCACATGTTAAAGTTTGATTCCTGTATTATGAAAATATATGTTAACGAACGCAATAAGGATAGTTCTATCAAACAAAAACGGTTTTTTAACAAGCAATTAACTGTTATATAGCACCCCTGCATGGTTATGTGGCGTTTAACTCGAAAACAGCAAGACTTTTGGAAAGGGAAAGACCTTACAATTCTTCCGGAAGAATTGTCATTTAATTATTAAGTCGCCCAAAACAAAGTTTGGGAGACTTATTGTTTTTGCACCGTTTCTTATTATTATTATTATTCTTATTATTATTCTTCTGATTCTTTATCGAGAATTTGTCCTCCCTAATACAAGAAAACGGTCCAAGGAAATTGAATAACACTTGTGAGATTGGATAGTGGGCCACTCAAAGTTGTGTAATGCACTTTTAAAATTTTCAAGATGGCCGCCGTTTCAAAATGGCGGCCATCGGAAAAAGTGGGCGGAATTTTTTTTTTCATCGGATCGTCTTGAAAATTGGTCATCTGGGTAAAGCGGGTATGCTGAGCTCAAATCTGCGACCGGATTCGGAATCCGACTTGCCGTTTCAAAATGGCGGCCATTTTACTACACCCGCCCCCCCTAAAAACTTCAACTTTGTCCGATTTCAACGAAATTTGATTTCTAGACTTATTTTGATGCACTGATTTGATTGGAACTCTATCCAAGGCGATTTTGGGCGACTTGTGTGTTGGCATCCCAACACAATTATACCTAGTTATTATTATTATTATTATTCTTCTGATTCTTTATCGAGAATTTGTCCTCCCTAATACAAGAAAACGGTTCAAGGAAATTGAATAACACTTTTTGGATTGGATAGTGGGTCACTCAAAGATGTGTAATGCACTTTTAAAATTTTCAAGATGGCCGCCGTTTCAAAATGGCGGCCGTCGGAAAAAGTGGGCGGAAAATTTTTTTTCATCGGATCGTCTTCAAAATTGGTCATCTGGGTAAAGCGGGTATGCTGAGCTCAAATCTGCGACCGGATTTGAAATCCGACTTACAGTTTCAAAATGGCGGCCATTTTACTACACCCGCCCCCCTGAAAATGTCAACTTAGTCCGATTTCAACGAAATTTGATTTCTAGACTTATTTTGACGCACTGATTTGAATGGAACTCTATCCAAGGCGATTTTGGGCGACTTGTGTGTTGGCATCCCAACACAATTATACCTAGTTATTATTATTAAGTCGCCCAAAACAAAGTTTGGGAGACTTATTGTTTTTGCACCGTTTCTTATTATTATTATTATTCTTTTCCTTACTTAATCATGAACTTGTCTTCAACATTTTGAGAAAACGCTTTGACCAATCAAGATGAAACATGCTGAGGTGGGTGAAGGGTCATTCAGAGGTGTGCAAGAAGTTTTCAAAATTTTCAAGATGGCCGCCATTTTCAAAATGGCCGCCGTTTAAGTTTTTTGGGCCCCTCTCAGATCTCGGAGATGGGCCGATGGATTTTAATAAAAATTGGTACACAAGTAGAGTGATCCTTCCTGAGCAACATGCCGAAAAAAAATTTGACGCGGACGCCGCCATTTTAAAATGGCGGCCGTTTTTCCACACCCGCCCCCCAAAAACGTCAACTTTGTCCGATTTCAACGAAATTTGATTTCTAGACTTATTTTGATGCACTGATTTGAATTGAATACTATCCAAGGCGATTTTGGGCGACTTATGTGTTGGCATCCCAACACAATCAACACTAGTTATTCTTCTGATTCTTTATCGAGAATTTGTCCTCCCTAGTACAAGAAAAGGGTTCAAGGAAATTGAATAACACTCGTTAGATTGGATACTGGGTCACTCAAAGTTGTGTAATGCACTTTTAAAATTTTCAAGATGGCCGCCGTTTCAAAATGGCGGCCATCGGAAAAAGTGGGCGGAAAATTTTTTTTCATCGGATCCTCTTGAAAATTGGTCATCTGGGTAAAGCGGGTATGCTGAGTTCAAATCTGCGACCGGATTTGAAATCCGACTTACGGTTTCAAAATGGCGGCCATTTTACTTCACCCGCCCCCCTAAAAATGTCAACTTTGTCCGATTTCAACGAAATTTGATTTCTAGACTTATTTTGATGCACTGATTTGATTGGAAATCTATCCAAGGCGATTTTGGGCGACTTGTGTGTTGGCATCCCAACACAATTATACCTAGTTATTATTATTATTCTTTCTTCCGCCCTAAATTTTTGTCCGGAAGTTTTCTCGTAAACTATTTATCGAAACATTATGAAATGTTCCCCAATTATAGACCCTTATGAGAAATTGTGCCTAATGCGTGGGAAATTTTCAAAATGGCTACCGTTTCCATGGAAACGGGGAATGTTCCAGATTTCGGACAATCTTATATCTCTGGAACCTAGGTGGCCAGGACTTTGAAACTTGGTATGATTGTAGAGCATGATGGGTACAACAAAATTACGAAAAAAAATTCGGAAGCGATATTTACGGTTTTTCCGTAAAATGCAAAAATGTGAATTTTCTAGAAATTTCTAAAATTACCAAAAATTAAAGTTTGTCGTATCTTCACGAAAATTGGTCATCTGGGTAAATCAGGTATGCTGAATTCAAATTTGCAATCGGAATTTGGATCCGACTTCCGGTTCCAGAATGGCGGCCATTTTGATTTCTAAAAATAGCCAAAAACTAAAGTTTGTCGAATCTTCTTGAAAATGGGTCATCTGGGTAAATCAGGTATGCTGAGTTCAATGATGCAATCGGAATTTTGATCCAACTTCCGGTTTCCAAATGGCGGCCATTTTGATTTCTAAAAATAGCCAAAAACTAAAGTTTGTCGAATCTTCTTGAAAATGGGTCATCTGGGTAAATCAGGTATGCTGAGTTCAATGATGCAATCGGAATTTCGATCCGACTTCCGGTTTCCAAATGGCGGCCATTTTGATTTCTAAAAATAGCCAAAAACTAAAGTTTGCCGAATCTTAGTGAAAATGGGTCATGTGGGTAAATCAGGTATGCCGAGTTCAATGATGCAATCGGAATTTAGATCCGACTTCCGGTTTCCAAATGGCGGCCATTTTGATTTCTAAAAATAGACCGAAAAATTAAGTTAGTCAAATGCTTACGAGAATCAGTTATCTGGGTAAATCATGTATGCCGAATTCAATGGTGCACTCAAAATGTTGATTCGACTTCTGGATTTTCTATGGCGGCCATTTTCACTACACTCCCACAGTTGGATTTTAACCATATTTGGTTTCCGTGAAGATATCAGTTGTCGACATGGTGCCGTCGTTTGGGAGCCATTCATGATCTCTGAGATCATATCATCAATATTTATGGCTCCCAAACGAAGTTTGTGGAGACATATTGTTTTTGCTCGGTTTCTTATTATTATTAAGTCGCCCAAAACAAAGTTTGGGAGACTTATTGTTTTTGCACCGTTTCTTATTATTATTATTAAGTCGCCCAAAACATAGTTTTGGGGACTTATTGTTTTTGCACCGTTTCTTATTATTATTATTATTATTAAGTCGCCCAAAACATAGTTTTGGGGACTTATTGTTTTTGCACCGTTTCTTATTATTATTATTATGTCTCCCAAACGAAAGTTTGGAGACATATTGTTTTTACTCTGTTTCTTATTATTATTATTATTATTCTTTTTCTTCTTTCTCCCGCCATGAACGTGTCCGTACCGTTTCTTCAAAACGCCTCGAAGGATTTTAACGAAACATTGTAGGAAGGTAGATGGGTTACTAGAGTTGCGGAGGGACTTTAAAAAAATTTCAAAATGGCTGCCGTTTCCGTGTAATTGGCGAAAGTTCATAATATAGGACATTGCAATATCTCGGTTACCTAGGTGCGTAGGAGGCTGAAATTTTGTAGGTGAATAGAGCAAAAGGAGCTCTTCAATAATACGAAAAAAAATTTTGAAGCGATATTTACGGTTTTCGAGTTATTTGCGAAAATGTGATTTTTCGGGCCCAAAAATGCAAAAATCGTCAAAATGCTTTGATATCGACAAAATTTTGTATTTAGGGGTTTTAAAAGATGGCGAATCATAATACAAGGTCAAAATTGGGCGTTTGGGAGACATTTTTGTGTTGGGCATCCCCAACACAGTCAGCACTTGTTATTAAGGTCTTTCCCTTTCCAAGGGAAGACCTTATTGTATTTCTTCTGATTATTATTATTATTTTCTTTCTTCCGCCGTTTCGCCAAATTTCAACTTTGAGAAGTACGCGACATGTCGCAATGATACTTGGTATACTTTATCGGTCTATGTTTGTCGTTTCAGAAAAAACACTTGGGTACCGTACCATTTTACATATAAGAGTTATGCCCCTTTTAGCTCTAAAGTTTGTGGAATCTTCTCCTCCTAAACCATAAGAGGTACCAACTTTATTCCTTTTGCATTCAGAAGAGTAACTCTTGAACTTGTGCAGGGTCAATTTTCATATTGGTATATTTACCAATACAGGAGTTATTCCCCTTTAAACTTTGACTTTTTTAGCATTAAAATTCTAAAATCAACATTTCTTAAGATATTTCAATGAAACTTGGTATACAAGGTCATTGACCCCTAAGGATCAAAATTAGGTCAAAGTCAAAGGTCAAGGTCATCATTTGTAAATTTTCAAAAAATGAGTCTTTTTTCATTGCGAAATAGCTCAAATAAAATGTAACCCTTTTTAGAATTTTTTTTCCATTATATGATGTGATTATATCTTCTTAGTTGAACACAAAAAAAATTTTGAAAAAATATTGAAAAATGGTGTCACGACATGGATTTTTGTGAAAATTAGACCGTATCACCATACTTAGCCATTGTATGACCTTGAAACATTTTTCAAGGTCAAATCAACTTACTTTCACTATTCCATCCTGTTTCAATGATTAAAACTGTTCAAATGTCAGAAATAAGGAAGTTGACATGCCACGCCCCCTTTTTTTGAAAATTTGGAAATTTGCCATTTTTGACAAAAAAATGTTATTTTTGGGTAAATTCACCTTAGTTGACCATAATTAGATGATATCAACCCTAAAAACCAAGAAAAAGTCCCATCTGCCCTCTTTTTTAAGGTCTTTCCCTTTCCAAGGGAAGACCTTATTGTATTTCTTCTGATTATTATTATTATTTTCTTTCTTCCGCCGTTTCGCCAAATTTCAACTTTGAGAAGTACGCGACATGTCGCAATGATACTTGGTATACTTTATCGGTCTATGTTTGTCGTTTCAGAAAAAACACTTGGGTACCGTACCATTTTACATATAAGAGTTATGCCCCTTTTAGCTCTAAAGTTTGTGGAATCTTCTCCTCCTAAACCATAAGAGGTACCAACTTTATTCCTTTTGCATTCAGAAGAGTAACTCTTGAACTTGTGCAGGGTCAATTTTCATATTGGTATATTTACCAATACAGGAGTTATTCCCCTTTAAACTTTGACTTTTTTAGCATTAAAATTCTAAAATCAACATTTCTTAAGATATTTCAATGAAACTTGGTATACAAGGTCATTGACCCCTAAGGATCAAAATTAGGTCAAAGTCAAAGGTCAAGGTCATCATTTGTAAATTTTCAAAAAATGAGTCTTTTTTCATTGCGAAATAGCTCAAATAAAATGTAACCCTTTTTAGAATTTTTTTTCCATTATATGATGTGATTATATCTTCTTAGTTGAACACAAAAAAAATTTTGAAAAAATATTGAAAAATGGTGTCACGACATGGATTTTTGTGAAAATTAGACCGTATCACCATACTTAGCCATTGTATGACCTTGAAACATTTTTCAAGGTCAAATCAACTTACTTTCACTATTCCATCCTGTTTCAATGATTAAAACTGTTCAAATGTCAGAAATAAGGAAGTTGACATGCCACGCCCCCTTTTTTTGAAAATTTGGAAATTTGCCATTTTTGACAAAAAAATGTTATTTTTGGGTAAATTCACCTTAGTTGACCATAATTAGATGATATCAACCCTAAAAACCAAGAAAAAGTCCCATCTGCCCTCTTTTTTAAGGTCTTTCCCTTTCCAAGGGAAGACCTTATTGTATTTCTTCTGATTATTATTATTATTTTCTTTCTTCCGCCGTTTCGCCAAATTTCAACTTTGAGAAGTACGCGACATGTCGCAATGATACTTGGTATACTTTATCGGTCTATGTTTGTCGTTTCAGAAAAAACACTTGGGTACCGTACCATTTTACATATAAGAGTTATGCCCCTTTTAGCTCTAAAGTTTGTGGAATCTTCTCCTCCTAAACCATAAGAGGTACCAACTTTATTCCTTTTGCATTCAGAAGAGTAACTCTTGAACTTGTGCAGGGTCAATTTTCATATTGGTATATTTACCAATACAGGAGTTATTCCCCTTTAAACTTTGACTTTTTTAGCATTAAAATTCTAAAATCAACATTTCTTAAGATATTTCAATGAAACTTGGTATACAAGGTCATTGACCCCTAAGGATCAAAATTAGGTCAAAGTCAAAGGTCAAGGTCATCATTTGTAAATTTTCAAAAAATGAGTCTTTTTTCATTGCGAAATAGCTCAAATAAAATGTAACCCTTTTTAGAATTTTTTTTCCATTATATGATGTGATTATATCTTCTTAGTTGAACACAAAAAAAATTTTGAAAAAATATTGAAAAATGGTGTCACGACATGGATTTTTGTGAAAATTAGACCGTATCACCATACTTAGCCATTGTATGACCTTGAAACATTTTTCAAGGTCAAATCAACTTACTTTCACTATTCCATCCTGTTTCAATGATTAAAACTGTTCAAATGTCAGAAATAAGGAAGTTGACATGCCACGCCCCCTTTTTTTGAAAATTTGGAAATTTGCCATTTTTGACAAAAAAATGTTATTTTTGGGTAAATTCACCTTAGTTGACCATAATTAGATGATATCAACCCTAAAAACCAAGAAAAAGTCCCATCTGCCCTCTTTTTTAAGGTCTTTCCCTTTCCAAGGGAAGACCTTATTGTATTTCTTCTGATTATTATTATTATTTTCTTTCTTCCGCCGTTTCGCCAAATTTCAACTTTGAGAAGTACGCGACATGTCGCAATGATACTTGGTATACTTTATCGGTCTATGTTTGTCGTTTCAGAAAAAACACTTGGGTACCGTACCATTTTACATATAAGAGTTATGCCCCTTTTAGCTCTAAAGTTTGTGGAATCTTCTCCTCCTAAACCATAAGAGGTACCAACTTTATTCCTTTTGCATTCAGAAGAGTAACTCTTGAACTTGTGCAGGGTCAATTTTCATATTGGTATATTTACCAATACAGGAGTTATTCCCCTTTAAACTTTGACTTTTTTAGCATTAAAATTCTAAAATCAACATTTCTTAAGATATTTCAATGAAACTTGGTATACAAGGTCATTGACCCCTAAGGATCAAAATTAGGTCAAAGTCAAAGGTCAAGGTCATCATTTGTAAATTTTCAAAAAATGAGTCTTTTTTCATTGCGAAATAGCTCAAATAAAATGTAACCCTTTTTAGAATTTTTTTTCCATTATATGATGTGATTATATCTTCTTAGTTGAACACAAAAAAAATTTTGAAAAAATATTGAAAAATGGTGTCACGACATGGATTTTTGTGAAAATTAGACCGTATCACCATACTTAGCCATTGTATGACCTTGAAACATTTTTCAAGGTCAAATCAACTTACTTTCACTATTCCATCCTGTTTCAATGATTAAAACTGTTCAAATGTCAGAAATAAGGAAGTTGACATGCCACGCCCCCTTTTTTTGAAAATTTGGAAATTTGCCATTTTTGACAAAAAAATGTTATTTTTGGGTAAATTCACCTTAGTTGACCATAATTAGATGATATCAACCCTAAAAACCAAGAAAAAGTCCCATCTGCCCTCTTTTTTAAGGTCTTTCCCTTTCCAAGGGAAGACCTTATTGTATTTCTTCTGATTATTATTATTATTTTCTTTCTTCCGCCGTTTCGCCAAATTTCAACTTTGAGAAGTACGCGACATGTCGCAATGATACTTGGTATACTTTATCGGTCTATGTTTGTCGTTTCAGAAAAAACACTTGGGTACCGTACCATTTTACATATAAGAGTTATGCCCCTTTTAGCTCTAAAGTTTGTGGAATCTTCTCCTCCTAAACCATAAGAGGTACCAACTTTATTCCTTTTGCATTCAGAAGAGTAACTCTTGAACTTGTGCAGGGTCAATTTTCATATTGGTATATTTACCAATACAGGAGTTATTCCCCTTTAAACTTTGACTTTTTTAGCATTAAAATTCTAAAATCAACATTTCTTAAGATATTTCAATGAAACTTGGTATACAAGGTCATTGACCCCTAAGGATCAAAATTAGGTCAAAGTCAAAGGTCAAGGTCATCATTTGTAAATTTTCAAAAAATGAGTCTTTTTTCATTGCGAAATAGCTCAAATAAAATGTAACCCTTTTTAGAATTTTTTTTCCATTATATGATGTGATTATATCTTCTTAGTTGAACACAAAAAAAATTTTGAAAAAATATTGAAAAATGGTGTCACGACATGGATTTTTGTGAAAATTAGACCGTATCACCATACTTAGCCATTGTATGACCTTGAAACATTTTTCAAGGTCAAATCAACTTACTTTCACTATTCCATCCTGTTTCAATGATTAAAACTGTTCAAATGTCAGAAATAAGGAAGTTGACATGCCACGCCCCCTTTTTTTGAAAATTTGGAAATTTGCCATTTTTGACAAAAAAATGTTATTTTTGGGTAAATTCACCTTAGTTGACCATAATTAGATGATATCAACCCTAAAAACCAAGAAAAAGTCCCATCTGCCCTCTTTTTTAAGGTCTTTCCCTTTCCAAGGGAAGACCTTATTGTATTTCTTCTGATTATTATTATTATTTTCTTTCTTCCGCCGTTTCGCCAAATTTCAACTTTGAGAAGTACGCGACATGTCGCAATGATACTTGGTATACTTTATCGGTCTATGTTTGTCGTTTCAGAAAAAACACTTGGGTACCGTACCATTTTACATATAAGAGTTATGCCCCTTTTAGCTCTAAAGTTTGTGGAATCTTCTCCTCCTAAACCATAAGAGGTACCAACTTTATTCCTTTTGCATTCAGAAGAGTAACTCTTGAACTTGTGCAGGGTCAATTTTCATATTGGTATATTTACCAATACAGGAGTTATTCCCCTTTAAACTTTGACTTTTTTAGCATTAAAATTCTAAAATCAACATTTCTTAAGATATTTCAATGAAACTTGGTATACAAGGTCATTGACCCCTAAGGATCAAAATTAGGTCAAAGTCAAAGGTCAAGGTCATCATTTGTAAATTTTCAAAAAATGAGTCTTTTTTCATTGCGAAATAGCTCAAATAAAATGTAACCCTTTTTAGAATTTTTTTTCCATTATATGATGTGATTATATCTTCTTAGTTGAACACAAAAAAAATTTTGAAAAAATATTGAAAAATGGTGTCACGACATGGATTTTTGTGAAAATTAGACCGTATCACCATACTTAGCCATTGTATGACCTTGAAACATTTTTCAAGGTCAAATCAACTTACTTTCACTATTCCATCCTGTTTCAATGATTAAAACTGTTCAAATGTCAGAAATAAGGAAGTTGACATGCCACGCCCCCTTTTTTTGAAAATTTGGAAATTTGCCATTTTTGACAAAAAAATGTTATTTTTGGGTAAATTCACCTTAGTTGACCATAATTAGATGATATCAACCCTAAAAACCAAGAAAAAGTCCCATCTGCCCTCTTTTTTAAGGTCTTTCCCTTTCCAAGGGAAGACCTTATTGTATTTCTTCTGATTATTAAGGTCTTTCCCTTTCCAAGGGAAGACCTTATTGTATTTCTTCTGATTATTATTATTATTTTCTTTCTTCCGCCGTTTCGCCAAATTTCAACTTTGAGAAGTACGCGACATGTCGCAAAGATACTTGGTATACTTTATCGGTCTATGTTTGTCGTTTCAGAAAAAACACTTGGGTACCGTACCATTTTACGTATAAGAGTTATGCCCCTTTTAGCTATAAAGTTTGTGGAATCTTCTCCTCCTAAACCATAATAGGTACCAACTTTATTCCTTTTGCATTCAGAAGAGTAACTCTTGAACTTGTGCAGGGTCAATTTTCACATTGGTATATTTACCAATACAGGAGTTATTCCCCTTTAAACTTTGACTTTTTTAGTATTAAAATTCTAAAATCAACATTTCTTAAGATATTTCAATGAAACTTAGTATACAAGGTCATTGACCCCTAAGGACCAAAATTAGGTCAAGGTCAAAGGTCAAGGTCATCATTTGTAAATTTTCAAAAAATGAGTCTTTTTTCATTGCGAAATAGCTCAAATAAAATGTAACCCTTTTTGGAATTTTTTTTCCATTATATGATGTGATAATGTCTTCTTAATTGAACCCAAAAAATTTTTTGCAAAAATATGAAAAAATGGTGTCGCGACATGGATTTTAGTGAAAATTAGACCGTATCACTATACTTAACCATTATATGACCTTGAAACATTTTTCAAGGTCAAATCAACTTACTTTTACTATTCCAACCTGTTTCAATGATTAAAACTATTCAAATGTCAGAAATAAGGAAGTTGACATGCCACGCCCCCTTTTTTTGAAAATTTGGAAATTTGCCATTTTTGACAAAAAAATGTTATTTTTTGGTAAATACACCTTATTTGACCATAATTAGATGATATCAACCATAAAAACCCAGAAAAAGTCACATCTGCCCTCTTTTTTAAGGTCTTTCCCTTTCCAAGGGAAGACCTTATTGTATTTCTTCTGATTATTATTATTATTTTCTTTCTTCCGCCGTTTCGCCAAATTTCAACTTTGAGAAGTACGCGACATGTCGCAAAGATACTTGGTATACTTTATCGGTCTATGTTTGTCGTTTCAGAAAAAACACTTGGGTACCGTACCATTTTACGTATAAGAGTTATGCCCCTTTTAGCTATAAAGTTTGTGGAATCTTCTCCTCCTAAACCATAATAGGTACCAACTTTATTCCTTTTGCATTCAGAAGAGTAACTCTTGAACTTGTGCAGGGTCAATTTTCACATTGGTATATTTACCAATACAGGAGTTATTCCCCTTTAAACTTTGACTTTTTTAGTATTAAAATTCTAAAATCAACATTTCTTAAGATATTTCAATGAAACTTAGTATACAAGGTCATTGACCCCTAAGGACCAAAATTAGGTCAAGGTCAAAGGTCAAGGTCATCATTTGTAAATTTTCAAAAAATGAGTCTTTTTTCATTGCGAAATAGCTCAAATAAAATGTAACCCTTTTTGGAATTTTTTTTCCATTATATGATGTGATAATGTCTTCTTAATTGAACCCAAAAAATTTTTTGCAAAAATATGAAAAAATGGTGTCGCGACATGGATTTTAGTGAAAATTAGACCGTATCACTATACTTAACCATTATATGACCTTGAAACATTTTTCAAGGTCAAATCAACTTACTTTTACTATTCCAACCTGTTTCAATGATTAAAACTATTCAAATGTCAGAAATAAGGAAGTTGACATGCCACGCCCCCTTTTTTTGAAAATTTGGAAATTTGCCATTTTTGACAAAAAAATGTTATTTTTTGGTAAATACACCTTATTTGACCATAATTAGATGATATCAACCATAAAAACCCAGAAAAAGTCACATCTGCCCTCTTTTTTAAGGTCTTTCCCTTTCCAAGGGAAGACCTTATTGTATTTCTTCTGATTATTATTATTATTTTCTTTCTTCCGCCGTTTCGCCAAATTTCAACTTTGAGAAGTACGCGACATGTCGCAAAGATACTTGGTATACTTTATCGGTCTATGTTTGTCGTTTCAGAAAAAACACTTGGGTACCGTACCATTTTACGTATAAGAGTTATGCCCCTTTTAGCTATAAAGTTTGTGGAATCTTCTCCTCCTAAACCATAATAGGTACCAACTTTATTCCTTTTGCATTCAGAAGAGTAACTCTTGAACTTGTGCAGGGTCAATTTTCACATTGGTATATTTACCAATACAGGAGTTATTCCCCTTTAAACTTTGACTTTTTTAGTATTAAAATACCCGGTTCCCAAAATTGCTCTTTTTGTTAAAATAAACAAAAGTCTGTAAGAATACACTTTTTATTTTTTCTGAAAAAGACGGCCCTGTCATTCCTCTTACTTTCTATTACCTGTGCATAATGTTTTTTGTAGAAATATGTTAATCACAACAAAATGTTGTCTAGTGAGTGGCATTTTCATGCAAAAAGTACCACATAGACTAATAGTTTGCACTGGTAAGAGGTAATCGAAACTTCAAAACAACACTTTCAGTTTTCAATATCTAAATGGACATATTTGGTCTCACTTAAGCACGACATGCGTAGAAATAAATATTCTTAAACCCAACTTTTTCTCATAAGTTATAAGCAATTTAATTTGTGTGTGTGTGTGAATGGATTTTTATAAATATAACTTTTTGTGGCAGTATATGGTTCCATCATCACTACTTCATGTGTACTTATCTACTTTGTATTTAAATTTCTTATTAAAGCATATGAAAGCTGAAAAAAAATTAATTACTATCCTTGCTTTTGATTTTTTTTACTTTAAGAAATATTCAATTATTCTTATCAAGTTTTACCTTTCAATTTGGATAGCATCGTTATTTTGTTTTCAGTTAAACACGAAAATGTTATAATACTGAGCATTGATTTCTGATTTGACAAGTTTTGATATTCATAAAACTAGTTTCTTGATCGATCAAAAATAGTTCCCACCTCATGTTAAAGTTTGATTCCCGTATAATGAAAATATATGTTAACGAACGCTATAAAGATAGTTCTATCAAACACAAGCGTTTTTTAACAAGCAGTTTACTGTTATATAGCGCCCCTGCATGGTTATATGGCGTTAAACTCAAAAACAGCAAGACTGTAGGAAAGGGAAAGACCTTACAATTCTTCCGGAAGAATTGTCATTTAATTATTATTATTTTCTTTCTTCCGCCGTTTCGCCAAATTTCAACTTTGAGAAGTACGCGACATGTCGCAATGATACTTGGTATACTTTATCGGTCTATGTTTGTCGTTTCAGAAAAAACACTTGGGTACCGTACCATTTTACATATAAGAGTTATGCCCCTTTTAGCTCTAAAGTTTGTGGAATCTTCTCCTCCTAAACCATAAGAGGTACCAACTTTATTCCTTTTGCATTCAGAAGAGTAACTCTTGAACTTGTGCAGGGTCAATTTTCATATTGGTATATTTACCAATACAGGAGTTATTCCCCTTTAAACTTTGACTTTTTTAGCATTAAAATTCTAAAATCAACATTTCTTAAGATATTTCAATGAAACTTGGTATACAAGGTCATTGACCCCTAAGGATCAAAATTAGGTCAAAGTCAAAGGTCAAGGTCATCATTTGTAAATTTTCAAAAAATGAGTCTTTTTTCATTGCGAAATAGCTCAAATAAAATGTAACCCTTTTTAGAATTTTTTTTCCATTATATGATGTGATTATATCTTCTTAGTTGAACACAAAAAAAATTTTGAAAAAATATTGAAAAATGGTGTCACGACATGGATTTTTGTGAAAATTAGACCGTATCACCATACTTAGCCATTGTATGACCTTGAAACATTTTTCAAGGTCAAATCAACTTACTTTCACTATTCCATCCTGTTTCAATGATTAAAACTGTTCAAATGTCAGAAATAAGGAAGTTGACATGCCACGCCCCCTTTTTTTGAAAATTTGGAAATTTGCCATTTTTGACAAAAAAATGTTATTTTTGGGTAAATTCACCTTAGTTGACCATAATTAGATGATATCAACCCTAAAAACCAAGAAAAAGTCCCATCTGCCCTCTTTTTTAAGGTCTTTCCCTTTCCAAGGGAAGACCTTATTGTATTTCTTCTGATTATTATTAAGGTCTTTCCCTTTCCAAGGGAAGACCTTATTGTATTTCTTCTGATTATTATTATTATTATTATTTTCTTTCTTCCGCCGTTTCGCCAAATTTCAACTATGAGAAGTACGCGACATGTCGCAATGATACTTAGTATACTTTATCGGTCAAGGTTTGTCGTTTCAGAAAAAACACTTGGGTACCGTACCCTTTCACGTATAAGAGTTATGCCCCTTTAAGCTGTAAAGTTTGTTTATTCTTCTCCTCTTAACCCATTAAAGTTATCAAGTTCAATCCTTTTGAAATAGGAAGAGTAACTCTTGAAGTTGTGCCAATGATATTTTTTATACTGATATATTGACCAATTAAGGAGTTATTCCCCTTTAAACTTTGACTTTTTTAGTATAAAATTATAAAATCAACAAATCTTAAGATATTTCAATGAAACTTGGTATACAGGGTCAGTGACCCCTAAGGACCAAAATAAGGTCAAGGTCAAAGGTCAAGGTCATCATTTGTTGATTTGCAAAAAAATAACATTTTTTGATTGCGAAATAAGTCCAATAAAGAGAAACATTTTTCAGTGCCCATTTTACTTTAAATAGTGTGTTTATGTTTCGTCTACCCAACACAGAAAAAAAAATTGAAAAAAGTGAAAAAATGTTGTCGCGACATGGATTTTTGTGATTTTTACACCGTATCACTGTATTTAGCCATGATATGACCTTGAAGGTTTTTTCAAGGTCAAACCACCTTACCTTTACTATTCCAACCTATTTCAGTCATTAAAAGTCACCAGATGTCAAAAATAAAAAAGTTGACTTTTGCCCCCCCTTTTTTTGAAAATTTGGAAATTTGTCATTTTTGACAAAAAAATGTTATTTTTGGATAAATACACCTTATTTCACCATAACTAAACCATATCTACCCTAAAAACCCTGAAAAAGTCTCATCTGCCCTCTTTTTTAAGGTCTTTCCCTTTCCAAGGGAAGACCTTATTGTATTTCTTCTGATTATTATTATTATTATTATTTTCTTTCTTCCGCCGTTTCGCCAAATTTCAACTATGAGAAGTACGCGACATGTCGCAATGATACTTAGTATACTTTATCGGTCAAGGTTTGTCGTTTCAGAAAAAACACTTGGGTACCGTACCCTTTCACGTATAAGAGTTATGCCCCTTTAAGCTGTAAAGTTTGTTTATTCTTCTCCTCTTAACCCATTAAAGTTATCAAGTTCAATCCTTTTGAAATAGGAAGAGTAACTCTTGAAGTTGTGCCAATGATATTTTTTATACTGATATATTGACCAATTAAGGAGTTATTCCCCTTTAAACTTTGACTTTTTTAGTATAAAATTATAAAATCAACAAATCTTAAGATATTTCAATGAAACTTGGTATACAGGGTCAGTGACCCCTAAGGACCAAAATAAGGTCAAGGTCAAAGGTCAAGGTCATCATTTGTTGATTTGCAAAAAAATAACATTTTTTGATTGCGAAATAAGTCCAATAAAGAGAAACATTTTTCAGTGCCCATTTTACTTTAAATAGTGTGTTTATGTTTCGTCTACCCAACACAGAAAAAAAAATTGAAAAAAGTGAAAAAATGTTGTCGCGACATGGATTTTTGTGATTTTTACACCGTATCACTGTATTTAGCCATGATATGACCTTGAAGGTTTTTTCAAGGTCAAACCACCTTACCTTTACTATTCCAACCTATTTCAGTCATTAAAAGTCACCAGATGTCAAAAATAAAAAAGTTGACTTTTGCCCCCCCTTTTTTTGAAAATTTGGAAATTTGTCATTTTTGACAAAAAAATGTTATTTTTGGATAAATACACCTTATTTCACCATAACTAAACCATATCTACCCTAAAAACCCTGAAAAAGTCTCATCTGCCCTCTTTTTTAAGGTCTTTCCCTTTCCAAGGGAAGACCTTATTGTATTTCTTCTGATTATTATTATTATTATTATTTTCTTTCTTCCGCCGTTTCGCCAAATTTCAACTATGAGAAGTACGCGACATGTCGCAATGATACTTAGTATACTTTATCGGTCAAGGTTTGTCGTTTCAGAAAAAACACTTGGGTACCGTACCCTTTCACGTATAAGAGTTATGCCCCTTTAAGCTGTAAAGTTTGTTTATTCTTCTCCTCTTAACCCATTAAAGTTATCAAGTTCAATCCTTTTGAAATAGGAAGAGTAACTCTTGAAGTTGTGCCAATGATATTTTTTATACTGATATATTGACCAATTAAGGAGTTATTCCCCTTTAAACTTTGACTTTTTTAGTATAAAATTATAAAATCAACAAATCTTAAGATATTTCAATGAAACTTGGTATACAGGGTCAGTGACCCCTAAGGACCAAAATAAGGTCAAGGTCAAAGGTCAAGGTCATCATTTGTTGATTTGCAAAAAAATAACATTTTTTGATTGCGAAATAAGTCCAATAAAGAGAAACATTTTTCAGTGCCCATTTTACTTTAAATAGTGTGTTTATGTTTCGTCTACCCAACACAGAAAAAAAAATTGAAAAAAGTGAAAAAATGTTGTCGCGACATGGATTTTTGTGATTTTTACACCGTATCACTGTATTTAGCCATGATATGACCTTGAAGGTTTTTTCAAGGTCAAACCACCTTACCTTTACTATTCCAACCTATTTCAGTCATTAAAAGTCACCAGATGTCAAAAATAAAAAAGTTGACTTTTGCCCCCCCTTTTTTTGAAAATTTGGAAATTTGTCATTTTTGACAAAAAAATGTTATTTTTGGATAAATACACCTTATTTCACCATAACTAAACCATATCTACCCTAAAAACCCTGAAAAAGTCTCATCTGCCCTCTTTTTTAAGGTCTTTCCCTTTCCAAGGGAAGACCTTATTGTATTTCTTCTGATTATTATTATTATTAAGGTCTTTCCCACTACAGTGGAAAGACCTTACTGTATTTCTTCTGATTATTATTATTATTATTATTATTATTGTTCTTCTTTTCCGCCGCCCATATACGAAAAGTGTCGCGACATATCTTTTCCATACTTGGTACCATTATGCGGTCATAGGAATCCTCGCCAAAACTCATGCTTTGACAGGGATCTATTTTTAGTAACGGAGTTATCTGCCCCAGACCGAAAACCCTTGTTATCAGATAATCTCAGAAACCCTAACCGGTATCAAAAATCTAAAGTGTGGGAAATGTTGCTGGACTCCTGGCAACATTTCGTTACGCAAAAAAAAAATTTTCGATCAACTTCCTGGTTACGCGTTTTTGAGTCGAAACCTGTCGCGACACGTCAAAATATTTTTCTTCAAAACGGTTAGTCCTAGAGACTTGGGACCTTCACCAATCATCCTAGGTGACATATGTTGCATTCAAAAATGTCAAGGTCAAAGGTCAAATCTCAAGGTCAGAGGTCATGGTACAACTTGTTACCAGTTTAGCTCAAAAACCATACAAGATAGATGCAGACATGTAATGGGAAAAATACTTGTCTCATTTAGACCTTTATTTGATATAAAGGGTCGAACACTGTGCGACAAACCGTTTTCGAGTTATGGCCCTTAACGCGTTTCTGCTAAACGGTTTTTGGCTTATAACTTGAAAACGGTTTGAGATAACATAGTAAACATGTGGGTTATTTGAGACCGTAAACTTATGCCCTTCGATATAAAACCAAAGTTGCATGGCTACGGGCAGCCATTTTGAAAATGGCCGCCATCGAGCACTGTTTTTTGAGTAGAACACAAAAACCGTAAACAATTGAAGCGGACAATACATGGGAAAAATGTTCGCCTTGTCGAAAGCTACAAAAAATGTTTCAGGTGCGAAAGCGTAAAACTTGTTGTTTTTGAGTTACGGCCCTTGATTCGTAATTAGAAAATGTTTTTTTAATTATAACTTCTAAACGGTTACAGATGGTGAATGAAATGTAGGGTTCATTTGATAGAGAATTAAAAGACCTACAATTTGAGTCCAAACAGTGTATGATTTGGTTGAATGGTTCCAAAATGGCGGCCAAAACAAGTTTCGCGAAACACGTTTTTTGCCCATAACTTGAAAACCATAACAGATAGTATAGTAAACATGTATACTTAAATGAATCAGAATGCCAAGACCTACAATTTGAGTCCAGGGTCAAAGGTCATGGGTCAAGGTCATTCCCTAGCAACAAGGTAACATTTATGAAAAGTCCATAGCAACCATATATATTCTTAACCAAGACTACTTTCCGAGTTTAGAGTTAAAATTTGTCAACCGGAAGTAACCCTTAGTCCATAGCAACCAACAAAATGTCCTTAGCAACCATCTTTTTTCTGACACTAGGCCCCTTGATCTTTATTCTGGAACCTATTTGATAACTATTGGTAACCTCATATCGAAAACAAAACGACTCATTTGTCTATAGTACTTGTATTGGACACCATAATGCTAACATGCTAAAGCGACAGAGAGACAAGAGACAGGGAAAGACCTCTCATTTGTTCTCTGAACAAATGGCATTTTAATTATTATTTTCTTTCTTCCGCCGTTTCGCCAAATTTCAACTTTGAGAAGTACGCGACATGTCGCAATGATACTTGGTATACTTTATCGGTCTATGTTTGTCGTTTCAGAAAAAACACTTGGGTACCGTACCATTTTACATATAAGAGTTATGCCCCTTTTAGCTCTAAAGTTTGTGGAATCTTCTCCTCCTAAACCATAAGAGGTACCAACTTTATTCCTTTTGCATTCAGAAGAGTAACTCTTGAACTTGTGCAGGGTCAATTTTCATATTGGTATATTTACCAATACAGGAGTTATTCCCCTTTAAACTTTGACTTTTTTAGCATTAAAATTCTAAAATCAACATTTCTTAAGATATTTCAATGAAACTTGGTATACAAGGTCATTGACCCCTAAGGATCAAAATTAGGTCAAAGTCAAAGGTCAAGGTCATCATTTGTAAATTTTCAAAAAATGAGTCTTTTTTCATTGCGAAATAGCTCAAATAAAATGTAACCCTTTTTAGAATTTTTTTTCCATTATATGATGTGATTATATCTTCTTAGTTGAACACAAAAAAAATTTTGAAAAAATATTGAAAAATGGTGTCACGACATGGATTTTTGTGAAAATTAGACCGTATCACCATACTTAGCCATTGTATGACCTTGAAACATTTTTCAAGGTCAAATCAACTTACTTTCACTATTCCATCCTGTTTCAATGATTAAAACTGTTCAAATGTCAGAAATAAGGAAGTTGACATGCCACGCCCCCTTTTTTTGAAAATTTGGAAATTTGCCATTTTTGACAAAAAAATGTTATTTTTGGGTAAATTCACCTTAGTTGACCATAATTAGATGATATCAACCCTAAAAACCAAGAAAAAGTCCCATCTGCCCTCTTTTTTAAGGTCTTTCCCTTTCCAAGGGAAGACCTTATTGTATTTCTTCTGATTATTATTATTATTTTCTTTCTTCCGCCGTTTCGCCAAATTTCAACTTTGAGAAGTACGCGACATGTCGCAATGATACTTGGTATACTTTATCGGTCTATGTTTGTCGTTTCAGAAAAAACACTTGGGTACCGTACCATTTTACATATAAGAGTTATGCCCCTTTTAGCTCTAAAGTTTGTGGAATCTTCTCCTCCTAAACCATAAGAGGTACCAACTTTATTCCTTTTGCATTCAGAAGAGTAACTCTTGAACTTGTGCAGGGTCAATTTTCATATTGGTATATTTACCAATACAGGAGTTATTCCCCTTTAAACTTTGACTTTTTTAGCATTAAAATTCTAAAATCAACATTTCTTAAGATATTTCAATGAAACTTGGTATACAAGGTCATTGACCCCTAAGGATCAAAATTAGGTCAAAGTCAAAGGTCAAGGTCATCATTTGTAAATTTTCAAAAAATGAGTCTTTTTTCATTGCGAAATAGCTCAAATAAAATGTAACCCTTTTTAGAATTTTTTTTCCATTATATGATGTGATTATATCTTCTTAGTTGAACACAAAAAAAATTTTGAAAAAATATTGAAAAATGGTGTCACGACATGGATTTTTGTGAAAATTAGACCGTATCACCATACTTAGCCATTGTATGACCTTGAAACATTTTTCAAGGTCAAATCAACTTACTTTCACTATTCCATCCTGTTTCAATGATTAAAACTGTTCAAATGTCAGAAATAAGGAAGTTGACATGCCACGCCCCCTTTTTTTGAAAATTTGGAAATTTGCCATTTTTGACAAAAAAATGTTATTTTTGGGTAAATTCACCTTAGTTGACCATAATTAGATGATATCAACCCTAAAAACCAAGAAAAAGTCCCATCTGCCCTCTTTTTTAAGGTCTTTCCCTTTCCAAGGGAAGACCTTATTGTATTTCTTCTGATTATTATTATTATTTTCTTTCTTCCGCCGTTTCGCCAAATTTCAACTTTGAGAAGTACGCGACATGTCGCAATGATACTTGGTATACTTTATCGGTCTATGTTTGTCGTTTCAGAAAAAACACTTGGGTACCGTACCATTTTACATATAAGAGTTATGCCCCTTTTAGCTCTAAAGTTTGTGGAATCTTCTCCTCCTAAACCATAAGAGGTACCAACTTTATTCCTTTTGCATTCAGAAGAGTAACTCTTGAACTTGTGCAGGGTCAATTTTCATATTGGTATATTTACCAATACAGGAGTTATTCCCCTTTAAACTTTGACTTTTTTAGCATTAAAATTCTAAAATCAACATTTCTTAAGATATTTCAATGAAACTTGGTATACAAGGTCATTGACCCCTAAGGATCAAAATTAGGTCAAAGTCAAAGGTCAAGGTCATCATTTGTAAATTTTCAAAAAATGAGTCTTTTTTCATTGCGAAATAGCTCAAATAAAATGTAACCCTTTTTAGAATTTTTTTTCCATTATATGATGTGATTATATCTTCTTAGTTGAACACAAAAAAAATTTTGAAAAAATATTGAAAAATGGTGTCACGACATGGATTTTTGTGAAAATTAGACCGTATCACCATACTTAGCCATTGTATGACCTTGAAACATTTTTCAAGGTCAAATCAACTTACTTTCACTATTCCATCCTGTTTCAATGATTAAAACTGTTCAAATGTCAGAAATAAGGAAGTTGACATGCCACGCCCCCTTTTTTTGAAAATTTGGAAATTTGCCATTTTTGACAAAAAAATGTTATTTTTGGGTAAATTCACCTTAGTTGACCATAATTAGATGATATCAACCCTAAAAACCAAGAAAAAGTCCCATCTGCCCTCTTTTTTAAGGTCTTTCCCTTTCCAAGGGAAGACCTTATTGTATTTCTTCTGATTATTATTATTATTTTCTTTCTTCCGCCGTTTCGCCAAATTTCAACTTTGAGAAGTACGCGACATGTCGCAATGATACTTGGTATACTTTATCGGTCTATGTTTGTCGTTTCAGAAAAAACACTTGGGTACCGTACCATTTTACATATAAGAGTTATGCCCCTTTTAGCTCTAAAGTTTGTGGAATCTTCTCCTCCTAAACCATAAGAGGTACCAACTTTATTCCTTTTGCATTCAGAAGAGTAACTCTTGAACTTGTGCAGGGTCAATTTTCATATTGGTATATTTACCAATACAGGAGTTATTCCCCTTTAAACTTTGACTTTTTTAGCATTAAAATTCTAAAATCAACATTTCTTAAGATATTTCAATGAAACTTGGTATACAAGGTCATTGACCCCTAAGGATCAAAATTAGGTCAAAGTCAAAGGTCAAGGTCATCATTTGTAAATTTTCAAAAAATGAGTCTTTTTTCATTGCGAAATAGCTCAAATAAAATGTAACCCTTTTTAGAATTTTTTTTCCATTATATGATGTGATTATATCTTCTTAGTTGAACACAAAAAAAATTTTGAAAAAATATTGAAAAATGGTGTCACGACATGGATTTTTGTGAAAATTAGACCGTATCACCATACTTAGCCATTGTATGACCTTGAAACATTTTTCAAGGTCAAATCAACTTACTTTCACTATTCCATCCTGTTTCAATGATTAAAACTGTTCAAATGTCAGAAATAAGGAAGTTGACATGCCACGCCCCCTTTTTTTGAAAATTTGGAAATTTGCCATTTTTGACAAAAAAATGTTATTTTTGGGTAAATTCACCTTAGTTGACCATAATTAGATGATATCAACCCTAAAAACCAAGAAAAAGTCCCATCTGCCCTCTTTTTTAAGGTCTTTCCCTTTCCAAGGGAAGACCTTATTGTATTTCTTCTGATTATTATTATTATTTTCTTTCTTCCGCCGTTTCGCCAAATTTCAACTTTGAGAAGTACGCGACATGTCGCAATGATACTTGGTATACTTTATCGGTCTATGTTTGTCGTTTCAGAAAAAACACTTGGGTACCGTACCATTTTACATATAAGAGTTATGCCCCTTTTAGCTCTAAAGTTTGTGGAATCTTCTCCTCCTAAACCATAAGAGGTACCAACTTTATTCCTTTTGCATTCAGAAGAGTAACTCTTGAACTTGTGCAGGGTCAATTTTCATATTGGTATATTTACCAATACAGGAGTTATTCCCCTTTAAACTTTGACTTTTTTAGCATTAAAATTCTAAAATCAACATTTCTTAAGATATTTCAATGAAACTTGGTATACAAGGTCATTGACCCCTAAGGATCAAAATTAGGTCAAAGTCAAAGGTCAAGGTCATCATTTGTAAATTTTCAAAAAATGAGTCTTTTTTCATTGCGAAATAGCTCAAATAAAATGTAACCCTTTTTAGAATTTTTTTTCCATTATATGATGTGATTATATCTTCTTAGTTGAACACAAAAAAAATTTTGAAAAAATATTGAAAAATGGTGTCACGACATGGATTTTTGTGAAAATTAGACCGTATCACCATACTTAGCCATTGTATGACCTTGAAACATTTTTCAAGGTCAAATCAACTTACTTTCACTATTCCATCCTGTTTCAATGATTAAAACTGTTCAAATGTCAGAAATAAGGAAGTTGACATGCCACGCCCCCTTTTTTTGAAAATTTGGAAATTTGCCATTTTTGACAAAAAAATGTTATTTTTGGGTAAATTCACCTTAGTTGACCATAATTAGATGATATCAACCCTAAAAACCAAGAAAAAGTCCCATCTGCCCTCTTTTTTAAGGTCTTTCCCTTTCCAAGGGAAGACCTTATTGTATTTCTTCTGATTATTATTATTATTTTCTTTCTTCCGCCGTTTCGCCAAATTTCAACTTTGAGAAGTACGCGACATGTCGCAATGATACTTGGTATACTTTATCGGTCTATGTTTGTCGTTTCAGAAAAAACACTTGGGTACCGTACCATTTTACATATAAGAGTTATGCCCCTTTTAGCTCTAAAGTTTGTGGAATCTTCTCCTCCTAAACCATAAGAGGTACCAACTTTATTCCTTTTGCATTCAGAAGAGTAACTCTTGAACTTGTGCAGGGTCAATTTTCATATTGGTATATTTACCAATACAGGAGTTATTCCCCTTTAAACTTTGACTTTTTTAGCATTAAAATTCTAAAATCAACATTTCTTAAGATATTTCAATGAAACTTGGTATACAAGGTCATTGACCCCTAAGGATCAAAATTAGGTCAAAGTCAAAGGTCAAGGTCATCATTTGTAAATTTTCAAAAAATGAGTCTTTTTTCATTGCGAAATAGCTCAAATAAAATGTAACCCTTTTTAGAATTTTTTTTCCATTATATGATGTGATTATATCTTCTTAGTTGAACACAAAAAAAATTTTGAAAAAATATTGAAAAATGGTGTCACGACATGGATTTTTGTGAAAATTAGACCGTATCACCATACTTAGCCATTGTATGACCTTGAAACATTTTTCAAGGTCAAATCAACTTACTTTCACTATTCCATCCTGTTTCAATGATTAAAACTGTTCAAATGTCAGAAATAAGGAAGTTGACATGCCACGCCCCCTTTTTTTGAAAATTTGGAAATTTGCCATTTTTGACAAAAAAATGTTATTTTTGGGTAAATTCACCTTAGTTGACCATAATTAGATGATATCAACCCTAAAAACCAAGAAAAAGTCCCATCTGCCCTCTTTTTTAAGGTCTTTCCCTTTCCAAGGGAAGACCTTATTGTATTTCTTCTGATTATTATTATTATTTTCTTTCTTCCGCCGTTTCGCCAAATTTCAACTTTGAGAAGTACGCGACATGTCGCAATGATACTTGGTATACTTTATCGGTCTATGTTTGTCGTTTCAGAAAAAACACTTGGGTACCGTACCATTTTACATATAAGAGTTATGCCCCTTTTAGCTCTAAAGTTTGTGGAATCTTCTCCTCCTAAACCATAAGAGGTACCAACTTTATTCCTTTTGCATTCAGAAGAGTAACTCTTGAACTTGTGCAGGGTCAATTTTCATATTGGTATATTTACCAATACAGGAGTTATTCCCCTTTAAACTTTGACTTTTTTAGCATTAAAATTCTAAAATCAACATTTCTTAAGATATTTCAATGAAACTTGGTATACAAGGTCATTGACCCCTAAGGATCAAAATTAGGTCAAAGTCAAAGGTCAAGGTCATCATTTGTAAATTTTCAAAAAATGAGTCTTTTTTCATTGCGAAATAGCTCAAATAAAATGTAACCCTTTTTAGAATTTTTTTTCCATTATATGATGTGATTATATCTTCTTAGTTGAACACAAAAAAAATTTTGAAAAAATATTGAAAAATGGTGTCACGACATGGATTTTTGTGAAAATTAGACCGTATCACCATACTTAGCCATTGTATGACCTTGAAACATTTTTCAAGGTCAAATCAACTTACTTTCACTATTCCATCCTGTTTCAATGATTAAAACTGTTCAAATGTCAGAAATAAGGAAGTTGACATGCCACGCCCCCTTTTTTTGAAAATTTGGAAATTTGCCATTTTTGACAAAAAAATGTTATTTTTGGGTAAATTCACCTTAGTTGACCATAATTAGATGATATCAACCCTAAAAACCAAGAAAAAGTCCCATCTGCCCTCTTTTTTAAGGTCTTTCCCTTTCCAAGGGAAGACCTTATTGTATTTCTTCTGATTATTATTATTATTTTCTTTCTTCCGCCGTTTCGCCAAATTTCAACTTTGAGAAGTACGCGACATGTCGCAATGATACTTGGTATACTTTATCGGTCTATGTTTGTCGTTTCAGAAAAAACACTTGGGTACCGTACCATTTTACATATAAGAGTTATGCCCCTTTTAGCTCTAAAGTTTGTGGAATCTTCTCCTCCTAAACCATAAGAGGTACCAACTTTATTCCTTTTGCATTCAGAAGAGTAACTCTTGAACTTGTGCAGGGTCAATTTTCATATTGGTATATTTACCAATACAGGAGTTATTCCCCTTTAAACTTTGACTTTTTTAGCATTAAAATTCTAAAATCAACATTTCTTAAGATATTTCAATGAAACTTGGTATACAAGGTCATTGACCCCTAAGGATCAAAATTAGGTCAAAGTCAAAGGTCAAGGTCATCATTTGTAAATTTTCAAAAAATGAGTCTTTTTTCATTGCGAAATAGCTCAAATAAAATGTAACCCTTTTTAGAATTTTTTTTCCATTATATGATGTGATTATATCTTCTTAGTTGAACACAAAAAAAATTTTGAAAAAATATTGAAAAATGGTGTCACGACATGGATTTTTGTGAAAATTAGACCGTATCACCATACTTAGCCATTGTATGACCTTGAAACATTTTTCAAGGTCAAATCAACTTACTTTCACTATTCCATCCTGTTTCAATGATTAAAACTGTTCAAATGTCAGAAATAAGGAAGTTGACATGCCACGCCCCCTTTTTTTGAAAATTTGGAAATTTGCCATTTTTGACAAAAAAATGTTATTTTTGGGTAAATTCACCTTAGTTGACCATAATTAGATGATATCAACCCTAAAAACCAAGAAAAAGTCCCATCTGCCCTCTTTTTTAAGGTCTTTCCCTTTCCAAGGGAAGACCTTATTGTATTTCTTCTGATTATTATTATTATTTTCTTTCTTCCGCCGTTTCGCCAAATTTCAACTTTGAGAAGTACGCGACATGTCGCAATGATACTTGGTATACTTTATCGGTCTATGTTTGTCGTTTCAGAAAAAACACTTGGGTACCGTACCATTTTACATATAAGAGTTATGCCCCTTTTAGCTCTAAAGTTTGTGGAATCTTCTCCTCCTAAACCATAAGAGGTACCAACTTTATTCCTTTTGCATTCAGAAGAGTAACTCTTGAACTTGTGCAGGGTCAATTTTCATATTGGTATATTTACCAATACAGGAGTTATTCCCCTTTAAACTTTGACTTTTTTAGCATTAAAATTCTAAAATCAACATTTCTTAAGATATTTCAATGAAACTTGGTATACAAGGTCATTGACCCCTAAGGATCAAAATTAGGTCAAAGTCAAAGGTCAAGGTCATCATTTGTAAATTTTCAAAAAATGAGTCTTTTTTCATTGCGAAATAGCTCAAATAAAATGTAACCCTTTTTAGAATTTTTTTTCCATTATATGATGTGATTATATCTTCTTAGTTGAACACAAAAAAAATTTTGAAAAAATATTGAAAAATGGTGTCACGACATGGATTTTTGTGAAAATTAGACCGTATCACCATACTTAGCCATTGTATGACCTTGAAACATTTTTCAAGGTCAAATCAACTTACTTTCACTATTCCATCCTGTTTCAATGATTAAAACTGTTCAAATGTCAGAAATAAGGAAGTTGACATGCCACGCCCCCTTTTTTTGAAAATTTGGAAATTTGCCATTTTTGACAAAAAAATGTTATTTTTGGGTAAATTCACCTTAGTTGACCATAATTAGATGATATCAACCCTAAAAACCAAGAAAAAGTCCCATCTGCCCTCTTTTTTAAGGTCTTTCCCTTTCCAAGGGAAGACCTTATTGTATTTCTTCTGATTATTATTATTATTTTCTTTCTTCCGCCGTTTCGCCAAATTTCAACTTTGAGAAGTACGCGACATGTCGCAATGATACTTGGTATACTTTATCGGTCTATGTTTGTCGTTTCAGAAAAAACACTTGGGTACCGTACCATTTTACATATAAGAGTTATGCCCCTTTTAGCTCTAAAGTTTGTGGAATCTTCTCCTCCTAAACCATAAGAGGTACCAACTTTATTCCTTTTGCATTCAGAAGAGTAACTCTTGAACTTGTGCAGGGTCAATTTTCATATTGGTATATTTACCAATACAGGAGTTATTCCCCTTTAAACTTTGACTTTTTTAGTATTAAAATACCCGGTTCCCAAATTTCCCTTTTTTGCTTATATAAGCAAACACCTGAAAGGATACATTTTTCATCTTTTTATAAAAAGACAGCCCTCTCCATCCTCTAACTTTTTATTACCTGCGCTAAATGCTTTTAAAGAAAATATCGAGTCCTAGTCAAATTGTTGCCTAGTGGATGAAATTTTCATGCAAAAAAAAAAAAAATGTCTCATAGTTTGCACTGGTAAGAGAAAAGGATACTTTAGAAAATCATTTTTAGGTTTCAATATTTACCTGAACTTATTTGGTCTCATTTAAGGACGACATGCATAGATTTTTTTCAACCTTACTTTTTCCATAAGTTTAAAGCAATAGGTAGATTTAAAGCTAACATAAATATTCTATTCACTACTCAAATAAGAACTCCCTATGAATGATTATCTATGAAAGAAATCTTTATTTCGGTGATTTCATCTACTGTGACCTTAAATCTTCTATTTAATAACAAATTAATTACATTTAGCGTAAAACGTGTTTTGGCAACAAAACCGCCATAAGGAAATGTGATATCAATTCAGAAGTAATAAATACCGTTATGGTCAACATATTTTAAAATGGCCGTTTAGATTTTTCGTTTAAAGACAGGAACTGGTGTTCCGAAATCCGACTAGAATTTCCACATTTTGGGACATGGTTCTGTCTCCAGTTATTTAGTAATTCAAACAGCTAGCTAGCTCTGGCACTTATGTGTCATTGGTTTGGCGATCTATGGTAAATAGAGAGTATTTTTACGCAGCCTCTGCAGAAACTATATAGCCTATGATCACGACTATAATCACCCATTAACAGTAGTGGAACCAAGATTAAATTACCACGTTATTCTCTATTAAAACCAGAGGTTTGACACCATATTTTTGAGATAATTTACTTGACTTTCAGTACTAATCCAATCTTTTGGTACATGAAACATAATGCAAATGGTTAACAGAATAAGAAACAATTGTGCATGCTCTGGTATAACAGATCAGTTCTGATTTTTATATACTCATCATAAGAAGTTGTATAACTTTCAAGTTTAGGAAAAATTATTTGATATTGCGTCTTTCTTAAGCAATTTCAAAACTTAGGAAAGGGAAAGACCTAACAATTCTTTCCGAAGAATTGTCCTTTAATTATTATTATTATTCTTCTGATTCTTTATCGTAAAGTTGTCCTCCCTAATACAAGAAAATGGTTCAAGGAAATTGAATAACACTTGTTGGATTGGATAGTGGGTCACTCCAAGGCGTGTAATCAAGTTTTGAAATTTTCAAGATGGCCGCCGTTTCAAAATGGCGGCCGTCGGAAAAAGTGGGCGGAAATTTTTTTTCATCGGATCGTCTTGAAAATTGGTCATCTGGGTAAAACGGGTATGCTGAATTCAAATCTGCGACCAGATTTGAAATCCGATTTCCGGTTTAAAAATGGCGGCCATTTTACTACACCCGCCCCCCTTAGAAATGTGAACTTTGTCCGATTTCAATGAAATATTATTTCTATACATATTTTATTGCACTGAATGGGAAGAAAAAGTATCCAAGGCGATTTTGGGCGACTTGTGTGTTGGCATCCCAACACAAATTATAGCTTGTTATTCTTCTGATTCTTTATCGTAAAGTTGTCCTCCCTAATACAAGAAAATGGATCAAGGAAATTGAATAGCACTTGTTGGATTGGATAGTGGGTCACTCAAAGGCGTGTAATCAAGTTTTGAAATTTTCAAGATGGCCGCCGTTTCAAAATGGCGGCCGTCCGAAAAAGTGGGCGGAAATTTTTTTTTCATCGGATCGTCTTGAAAATTGGACATCTGGGTAAAGCGGGTATGCTGAATTCAAATCTGCGACCGGATTTGAAATCCGACTTCCGGTTTCAAAATGGCGGCTATTTTACTACACCCGCCCCCTTAAAAATATGAACTTTGTCCGATTTCAATGAAATTTGATTTCTATACATATTTTATTGTACTGAAAGGGAAGAAAAAGTATCCAAGGCGATTTTGGGCGACTTGTGTGTTGGCATCCCAACACAAATTATAGCTAGTTATTATTATTCTTCTGATTCTTTATCGTAAAGTTGTCCTCCCTAATACAAGAAAACGGTCCAAGGAAATTGAATAACACTTGTGAGATTGGATAGTGGGTCACTCAAAGTTGTGTAATGCACTTTTAAAATTTTCAAGATGGCCGCCGTTTCAAAATGGCGGCCATCGAAAAAAGTGGGCGGAAATTTTTTTTTCATCGGATCGTCTTGAAAATTGGTCATCTGGGTAAAGCGGGTATGCTGAACTCAAATCTGCGACCGGATTTGGAATCCGACTTTCGGTTTTAAAATGGCGGCCATTTTACTACACCCGCCCCCCTAAAAACGTCAACTTTGTCCGATTTTAACGAAATTTGATTTCTAGACTTATTTTGATGCACTGATTTGAATGGAACTCTATCCAAGGCGATTTTGGGCGACTTGTGTGTTGGCATCCCAACACAATTATACCTAGTTAAGTCGCCCAAAACAAAGTTTGGGAGACTTATTGTTTTTGCACCGTTTCTTATTATTATTATTATTATTCTTCTGATTCTTTATCGTAAAGTTGTCCTCCCTAATTCAAGAAAATGATTCAAGGAAATTGAATAACACTTGTTGGATTGGATAGTGGGTCACTCAAAGGCGTGTAATCAAGTTTCGAAATTTTCAAGATGGCCGCCGTTTCAAAATGGCGGCCGTCGGAAAAAGTGGGCGGAAATTTTTTTTTCATCGGATCGTCCTGAAAATTGGTCATCTGGGTAAAGCGGGTATGCTGAATTCAAATCTGCGACCGGATTTGAAATCCGACTTCCGGTTTCAAAATGGCGGCCATTTTACTACACCCGCCCCCCTTAAAAATGTGAACTTTGTCCGATTTCAATGAAATTTGATTTTTATACATATTTTATTGTACTGAAAGGGACGAAAAAGTATCCAAGGCGATTTTGGGCGACTTGTGTGTTGGCATCCCAACACAAATTATAGCTAGTTATTCTTCTGATTCTTTATCGTAAAGTTGTCCTCCCTAATACAAGAAAGGGGTTCAAGGAAATTGAATAACACTTGTTGGATTGGATAGTGGGTCACTAAAAGGCGTGCATCCAAGTTTTGAAATTTTCAAGATGGCCGCCGTTTCAAAATGGCGGCCATCGGAAAAAGTGGGCGGAAAAATTTTTTTCATCGGATCGTCTTGAAAATTGGTCATCTGGGTAAAGCGGGTATGCTAAATTCAAATCTGCGACCGGATTTGAAATTCGATATCCGGTTTCAAAATGGCGGCCGTTTTACTACACCCGCCCCCCAAAAACGTCAACTTTGTCCGATTTCAACGAAATTTGATTTCTAGACTTATTTTGATGTACTGATTTGAATGGAATACTATCCAAGGCGATTTTGGGCGACTTATGTGTTGGCATCCCAACACAATCAGCACTAGTTATTATTATTAAGTCGCCCAAAACAAAGTTTGGGAGACTTATTGTTTTTGCACCGTTTCTTATTATTATGTCTCCCAAACGAAAGTTTGGAGACATATTGTTTTTACTCCGTTTCTTATTATTATTATTCTTTTTCTTCTTTCCTCCCGCCACGAACTTGTCCGGTAGTTTTCTCTAAAACGCATAAGGGGATGTGCACGAAACATTGTAGGAAGGTAGATCGGTTACTGAAGTTGTTGACGGACTTTTCAAAAATTTCAAAATGGCTGCCGTTTCCGTGTAATTGGCGAAAGTTCATAATATAGGACATTGCAATATCTCGGTAACCTAGGTGCGTAGGAGGCTGAAATTTTGTAGGTGAATAGAGCAAAAGGAGCTCTTCAATAATACGGAAAAAAATTCCGAAGCGATATTTACGGTTTTTGAGTTATTTGCGAAAATGTGATTTTTCGGGCCCGAAAATGCGAAAATCGTCAACATGCTTTGATATTGACAAAATTTTGTATCTAGGGGTTTTAAAAGGTGGCGAATCAGAATATGATGTCAAAAATGGGTTCGTTTGGGAGACATTTTTGTGTTGGGCATCCCCAACACAGTCAGCACTTGTTATTATGTCTCCCAAACGAAAGTTTGGAGACATATTGTTTTTACTCTGTTTCTTATTATTATTATTATTATTCTTTTTCTTCTTTCTCCCGCCATGAACGTGTCCGTACCGTTTCTTCAAAACGCCTCGAAGGATTTTAACGAAACATTGTAGGAAGGTAGATGGGTTACTAGAGTTGCGGAGGGACTTTAAAAAAATTTCAAAATGGCTGCCGTTTCCGTGTAATTGGCGAAAGTTCATAATATAGGACATTGCAATATCTCGGTTACCTAGGTGCGTAGGAGGCTGAAATTTTGTAGGTGAATAGAGCAAAAGGAGCTCTTCAATAATACGAAAAAAAATTTTGAAGCGATATTTACGGTTTTCGAGTTATTTGCGAAAATGTGATTTTTCGGGCCCAAAAATGCAAAAATCGTCAAAATGCTTTGATATCGACAAAATTTTGTATTTAGGGGTTTTAAAAGATGGCGAATCATAATACAAGGTCAAAATTGGGCGTTTGGGAGACATTTTTGTGTTGGGCATCCCCAACACAGTCAGCACTTGTTATTATTCTTCTGATTCTTTATCGTAAAGTTGTCCTCCCTAATACAAGAAAGGGGTTCAAGGAAATTGAATAACACTTGTTGGATTGGATAGTGGGTCACTAAAAGGCGTGCATCCAAGTTTTGAAATTTTCAAGATGGCCGCCGTTTCAAAATGGCGGCCATCGGAAAAAGTGGGCGGAAAAATTTTTTTCATCGGATCGTCTTGAAAATTGGTCATCTGGGTAAAGCGGGTATGCTAAATTCAAATCTGCGACCGGATTTGAAATTCGATATCCGGTTTCAAAATGGCGGCCGTTTTACTACACCCGCCCCCCAAAAACGTCAACTTTGTCCGATTTCAACGAAATTTGATTTCTAGACTTATTTTGATGTACTGATTTGAATGGAATACTATCCAAGGCGATTTTGGGCGACTTATGTGTTGGCATCCCAACACAATCAGCACTAGTTATTATTCTTTCTTCCGCCCAAAATTTTTGTCCGGAACTTTTCTCGTAAACTGTTTATTGAAACATTATGAAATGTTCCCCAAGTATAGACCCTTATGAGAAATTGTGCCAAATGCGTGGGAAATCAAAATGGCTACCGTTTCCATGGCAACGGGGAATGTTCCAGATTTCGGACAATCTTATATCTCTGGAACCTAGGTGGCCAGGACTTTGAAACTTGGTATGATTGTAGAGCATGATGGGTACACTAAAAATACGAAAAAAAATTCGGAAGCGATATTTACGGTTTTTCCGTAAAATGCAAAAATGTGAATTTTCTAGAAATTTCTAAAATAACCAAAAATTCAAGTTTGTCGTATCTTCACGAAAATTGGTCATCTGGGTAAATCAGGTATGCTGAGCTCAATGATGCAATCGGAATTTCGATCCGACTTCCGGTTTCCAAATGGCGGCCATTTTGATTTCTAAAAATAGCAAAAAATTAAAAATTGTCGAATCTTCTTGAAAATGGGTCATCTGGGTAAATCAGGTATGCTGAGTTCAATGATGCAATCGGAATTTCGATCCGACTTCCGGTTTCTAAATGGCGGCCATTTTGATTTCTAAAAATAGCCAAAAATTAAAAATTGTCGAATCTTCTTGAAAATGGGTCATCTGGGTAAATCAGGTATGCTGAGTTCAATGATGCAATCGGAATTTCGATCCGACTTCCGGTTTCCAAATGGGGGCCATTTTGAATTTCTAAAAATAGACCGAAAATAAAAGTTAGTCAAATGCTCACGAGAATAGGTTATCTGGGTAAATCAGGTATGCAGAATTCAATGGTGCACTCAGAATGTTGATTTGACTTCTGGATTTTCTATGGCGGCCATTTTCACTACACTCCCACCCACTTTAAAAGTGAACTTTGTCTGATCTCCATGAAATTTGATTTCCCACTGTATTTAATTCAATTGAATGATATGGCATGTATTCCAGATATCAGTTGTCGACATGGTGCCGTCGTTTGGGAGCCATTCATGATCTCTGAGATCATATCATCAATATTTATTATTAAGTCGCCCAAAACAAAGTTTGGGAGACTTATTGTTTTTGCACCGTTTCTTATTATTATTATTATTATTATTAAGGTCTTTCCCTTTCCAAAGGGAAGACCTTATTGTATTTCGTCGGCCTATTATTATTATTATTCTTTTTTTTTTCTTCCAGTCGGGTAGAAAAAGTGTCTTGACCGATTTTCATGAAATTTTGCACACTTACTCAGCACTACCAGGAATAGACAAGGCCATGGACACGACGCTAAATTATTTGTACTTTCGGCGCAATAGCGCAAAACGCTGTTTACCCTTGTTATCAGGTGAGCTCAGAAACGGTAATAGTTATCAAGATTATGTTTAGTGAAAATGGTAGCTTACATCCTGGTGATGATTTATCATGCAAAAAGAATGCTGTAATTTACTTCCTGGTTGCGCGCGTATGGCGCAAACTTGGCGCAAAATGTCAATGTTGTCCGATTTTGATGAAATTTGGTTTCCAAGTAGATTAGAGGGTCCTGATTACGAATATGCAATCGAAAACTTGTTTGCGTTTACCATTGCCAAAATGGCGGCCGTCAAACGGTTTTTTGCTTATAACTCGAAAACCGTAAGAGATAGTATAGACAATATGTGAACAAAAAATGATCGTCTTGAAAAGACCTACAATTTGAGTCCAAAAAGTGTATGATTCGGTTGAGCGATTTCGAAATGGCGGCCGAAACAAGTTTTCGCGAAATAGGTTTTTTGCCAATAACTTCAAAACCGTAACAGATAGTATAATAGACATGTGTATGAAAAATGACCGTCTTGACAAGCTCTATCATTTAAGGCCAAGAAATATATGTTACGGTTGAGTAATTTCAAAATGGCGGCAAAAAACCTCATCCTATGCATTATTGATGTGAATATAACATTTAAACGGTTACAGATAATATAGTAAATATATATATATTTATTATCAGTTATCAAAGAGCTTGACTTTAAGACAAAGGTTAAAGGTCATAGGTCAACTTTACGGGAAAGACCTCTCATTTGTTCTCTGAACAAATGGCACTTTAATTATTCTTCTGATTCTTTATCGTAAAGTTGTCCTCCCTAATACAAGAAAACGGTTCAAGGAAATTGAATAACACTTGTTGGATTGGATAGTGGGTCACTCAAAGGCGTGTAATCAAGTTTTGAAAATTTCAAGATGGCCGCCGTTTCAAAATGGCGGCCGTCGGAAAAAGTGGGCGGAAAATTTTTTTTCATCGGATCGTCTTGAAAATTGGTAACCTGGGTAAAGCGGGTATGCTGAATTCAAATCTGCGACCAGATTTGAAATCCGACTTCCGGTTTCAAAATGGCGGCCATTTTACTACACCCGCCCCCCTTAAAAATGTGAACTTTTTCCGATTTCAATGAAATTTGATTTCTATACATATTTTATTGTACTGAATGGGAAGAAAAAGTATCCAAGGCGATTTTGGGCGACTTGTGTGTTGGCATCCCAACACAAATTATAGCTAGTTATTATTATTAAGTCGCCCAAAACAAAGTTTGGGAGACTTATTGTTTTTGCACCGTTTCTTATTATTATTATTATTAAGTCGCCCAAAACAAAGTTTGGGAGACTTATTGTTTTTGCACCGTTTCTTATTAAGTCGCCCAAAACAAAGTTTGGGAGACTTATTGTTTTTGCACCGTTTCTTATTATTATTATTATTCTTCTGATTCTTTATCGTAAAGTTGTCCTCCCTAATACAAGAAAATGGTTCAAGGAAATTGAATAACACTTGTTGGATTGGATAGTGGGTCACTCAAAGGCGTGTAATCAAGTTTTGAAATTTTCAAGATGGCCGCCGTTTCAAAATGGCGGCCGTCGGAAAAAGTGGGCGGAAAATTTTTTTTCATCGGATCGTCTTGAAAATTTGTCATCTGGGTAAAACGGGTATGCTGAATTCAAATCTGCGACCAGATTTGAAATCCGACTTCCGGTTTCAAAATGGCGGCCATTTTACTACACCCGCCCCCCTTAGAAATGTGAACTTTGTCCGATTTCAATGAAATTTTATTTCTATACATATTTTATTGCACTGAATGGGAAGAAAAAGTATCCAAGGCGATTTTGGGCGACTTGTGTGTTGGCATCCCAACACAAATTATAGCTAGTTATTATTATGTCCCCGAACACGAAGTGTCGGGGACATATTGTTTTTGGTCGGTTTCTTATTATTATTATGTCCCCGAACACGAAGTGTCGGGGACATATTGTTTTTGCTCGGTTTCTTATTATTATTATGTCCCCGAACACGAAGTGTCGGGGACATATTGTTTTTGCTCGGTTTCTTATTATTATTATTATTATTATTTTTCTCGGTATTCTGGACCGTGAACTTGTCCACCTCATTTTTTCGACATCTTTTAAGGTAGGAAGCTGAATCTTCATATATCAAGAGTATGGAATGGGAAATTGTGCTTTTTGTATTTTTCGCCGAAATCGAATGACCCCTTATAGGTCAAAAAAGGGCCTCAAAATGGCTCCTCGAAACCGAAGTTGAATTTTTACCTGGCATTTCTGATCCGGCAGGGGTAGGAAAAATTCCTTTAAAGGGTAAGTGTAGACTTTTAATACCTTTCATTTAAAAAAAGAATTTTGAAAATCGGACTTACGGTTCTCAAAATTTTGCAAAAAATCGAAATTTAATTTTTTTGTCAAATTGAGTTATCTTTCTTGGAACAATATATTTTGTAATAGTAATGTAAAAATTCTTAACTTTGTTATTTCTTAATGAAAATTGGTTTACAAGGTAATAGTGGTATGCCGAGTTCATTTTTGGTATCGAAAAAAATTTTTGGCGGCCATTTTTAAAATGGCGGCTAAAATGGCCGCCATTTTCCCGCCAAAATTTAAACTTGCTCCGATTTTGATGAAAATTGATATATAAGGTAATAGTGGTATGGCGAGTTGATTTTTGACATTAATTTTTTTTTCGTCGGCCATTTTCAAAATGGCCGCCATTTCCCGCCAAAAATTAAACTTACTCCGATTTTGATGAAAATTGGTATATAAGGTAATAGTGGTAAGGCGAGTTGATTTTTAACATCCATTTTTTTTTTTATCGTCGGCCATTTTCAAAATGGCCGCCGTTTCCCGCCAAAAATTAAACTTACTCCGATTTTGATGAAAATTGGTATATAAGGTAATAGTGGTATGGCGAGTTGATTTTTGACATCAAATTTTTTTTTATCGTCGGCCATTTTCAAAATGGCCGCCGTTTCCCGCCAAAAATTAAACTTACTCCGTTTTTGATGAAAATTGGTATATAAGGTAATAGTGGTATGGCGAGTTGATTTTTGACATCAAAATTTTTTTATCGTCGGCCATTTTCAAAATGGCCGCCGTTTCCCGCCAAAATTAAAGTTACTCTGATTTTGATGAAAATTGGTATATAAGGTAATAGTGGTATGGCGAGTTGATTTTTGACATCAAATTTTTTTTATCGTCGGCCATTTTCAAAATGGCCGCCGTTTCCCGCCAAAATTAAACTTACCCCGATTTGAATAAAAATTAATATACAGGGTAATTGTGGTATGGGGAGTTCATTTTTAGCATTAAATTTTGTTTATGGTCCGATGCAACAGCTTTTGGATGCGACTGTGTGATTCTTCTCGACTATATGAGATTAAGGGAGAATAATATCTCATATGGATGTCAACCAAAAGCTTCTCCGTAACGTTTTAAGAATTTCATTGAAGAGTGGCTCCATTGTAGAGGACGAGAGCGGTAGTTATGCTCGCTAGTCACTACAATAGTTTACAAGTACGCTACCAATGCTTGTAAAAAGGGTGCTTCAATGGAATGATAAGGACGTCATTGCTTAAACAGGGTTCCCACAAAAGCCAGAAATATTGTCAAAGAGGGGTACGTGAGGGGACATGTATGTGACTCGCTTGCGATCACAATTAGAACTAGTTATTATTATGTCCCCGAACACGAAGTGTCGGGGACATATTGTTTTTGCTCGGTTTCTTATTATTATTATTATTATTATTATTATTTTTCTCGGTATTCTGGATCGTGAACTTGTCCACCTCATTTTTTCGACATCTTTTAAGGTAGGAAGCTGAAAATTCATAAATCAAGAGTATGGAATGGGAGATTGTGCTTTTCGTATTTTTCACCGAAATCGAACGATCCCATATAGGTAAAAAAAAGGGCCTCAAAATGGCTCCTCGAAACCGAAGTTGAATTTTTCCTGGCATTTCTGATCCAGCAGGGGTAGGAAAAATTCCCTTATAGGTTAAGTGCGGATATACAATACCTTTCATTTAAAAAAAAAAATTTGAAAATCGGACTTACCGTTTTCAAAATTTTGCAAAAAATCGAAAATTATTTTTTTTGTAAGATTGAGTTATCTTTCTTTGTACCATATATTTTGTGATATTAATGAAAAAAATTCTCAACTTTGTTATTTCTTTATGAAAATTGGTTTACAAGGTAATAGTGGTATGTCGAGTTCAATTTTGGAATCGAAATTTTTTTTGGGCGGCCATTTTAAAAATGGCCGCCATTTCCCGCCAAAATTAAAATTACTCCGATTTTAATGAAAATTGGTATATTAGGTAATTGTGGTATGGCGAGTTGATTTTTGACATCAAAATTTTTTTATCGTTGGCCATTTTCAAAATGGCCGCCGTTTCCCGCCAAAATTAAAGTTACTCTGATTTTGATGAAAGTTGGTATACAAGGTAATAGTGGTATGGCGAGTTGATTTTTGACATCAAAATTTTTTTATCGTGTGCCATTTTTAAAATGGCCGCCGTTTCCCGCCAAAATTAAAGTTACTCTGATTTTGATGAAAATTGGTATATAAGGTAATAGTGGTATGGCGAGTTGATTTTTGACATCGAAATTTTAATTTCGTCAGCAATTTTCAAAATGGCCGCCGTTTCCCGCCAAAATCAAAGTTACTCCCATTTTGATGAAAATAAGATATAATAAGTCATCTCAAATGCCAAGAGACATTGACAAAGAGGGGTACGTGAGGGGACATTTTTGTGACTCGCTTGCGATCACAATTAGAACTAGTTATTATTATGTCTCCCAAACACTATGTGTTGGGAGACATATTGCTTTTACTCTGTTTCTTATTATTATTATTATTCTTTTTTTTCTTCTTTCTTCCGGACATGAAACTGTCCGCAAGGTTTTTTGAAAACGACAAAATGGAATTGCACGAAACTTTGTATGATGGTAGATTGGTTATTGGTGGTGTGCACAGGCACTTTGAAATTTTCAAGATGGCCGCCATTTTCAAAATGGCCGCCACGGCAAAAGGGTACCCTAAAATTATCTCGGAAACTACTGAATGGATTTTTATGAAATTTGGTATGTGAGTAGAGGGTTATGAGTAGACTTGATACGTAAAATAAAAATTTTCAAAATGGCCGCCATTTTCAAAATGGCCGCCACCGAAAAAGCAAAAATTGCAAAAATGCTTCGATTTTAACAAAATTTTGTATCTAGGGGTTTTAAAGAATGGCAAATAATAATACACTATCAAAAATTTATTCGTTTGGGAGACATTTTTGTGTTGGGCATCCCCAACACAGTCAGCACTAGTTATTATTATTATTATTTTTCTCGGTATTCTGGATCGTGAACTTGTCCACCTCATTTTTTCGACATCTTTTAAGGTAGGAAGCTGAAACTTCATATATCAAGAGTATGGAATGGGAGATTGTGCTTTTTGTATTTTTCGCCGAAATCGAACGACCCCATATAGGTAAAAAAAGGGCCTCAAAATGGCTCCTCGAAACCGAAGTTGAATTTTTCCTGGCATTTCTGATCCGGCAGGGGTAGGAAAAATTCCCTTATAGGTTAAGTGCAGATATACAATACCTTTCATTTAAAAAAAAAAATTTGAAAATCGGACTTACCGTTTTCAAAATTTTGCAAAAAATCGAAAATTATTTTTTTTGTAAGATTGAGTTATCTTTCTTTGTACCATATATTTTGTGATATTAATGAAAAAAATTCTCAACTTTGTTATTTCTTAATGAAAATTGGTTTACAAGGTAATAGTGGTATGCCGAGTTCAATTTTGGAATCGAAATTTTTTTTATGGGCGGCCATTTTAAAAATGGCCGCCATTTCCCGCCAAAATTAAAATTACTCCGATTTTAATGAAAATTGGTATATAAGGTAATAGTGGTATGGCGAGTTGATTTTTGACATCAAAATTTTTTTATCGTCGGCCATTTTCAAAATGGCCGCCGTTTCCCGCCAAAATTAAAGTTATTCTGATTTTGATGAAAATTGGTTTACAAGGTAATAGTGGTATGCCGAGTTCAATTTTGGAATCGAAATTTTTTTCGGCCGCCATTTTCAAAATGGCCGCCATTTCCCGCCAAAATTAAAATTACTCCGATTTTAATGAAAATTGGTATATAAGGTAATGGTGGTATGGCAAGTTAATTTTTGACATCAAAATTTTTTTATCGTCGGTCATTTTCAAAATGGCCGCCGTTTCCCGCCAAAATTAAATTAACTCATATTTTAACGAAAATTGGTATATAAGGTAATAGTTGTATGGCGAGTTGATTTTTGACATCGAAATATTTTAATTGTCGGCCATTTTAAAAATGGCCGCCGTTTCCCGCCAAAATTAAACTTACTCCTATTTTGATGAAAATTGGATAAATTAAGTTATCTCAAATGCCAAGAGACATTGACAAAGAGGGGTACGTGAGGGGACATTTTTGTGACTCGCTTGCGATCACAATTAGAACTAGTTATTATTATTATTATTATTATTATTTTTCTCGGTATTCTGGAGTGGTGAACTTGTCCACCTCATTTTTTCGACATCTTTTAAGGAAGGAAGCTGAAACTTCATAAATCAAGAGTATGGAATGGGAGATTGTGCTTTTTGTATTTTTCACCGAAATCGAATGACCCCTTATAGGTCAAAAAAGGGCCTCAAAATGGCTCCTTGAAACCGAAGTTGAATTTTTACCTGGCATTTCTGATCCGGCAGGGGTAGGAAAAATTCCTTTTAAGGGTAAGTGTAGACTTTTAATACCTTTCATTTAAAAAAAGAATTTTGAAAATCGGACTTACGGTTCTCAAAATTTTGCAAAAAATCGAAATTTAATTTTTTTGTCAAATTGAGTTATCTTTCTTGGAACAATATATTTTGTATTAGTAATGTTAAAATTCTTAACTTTGTTATTTCTTAATGAAAATTGGTTTACAAGGTAATAGTGGTATGCCGAGTTCATTTTTGGTATCGAAAAAAAATTTTGGCGGCCATTTTTAAAATGGTGGCTAAAATGGCCGCCATTTTCCCGCCAAAACTTTAACTTGCTCCAATTTTTATGAAAATTGATATATAAGGTAATAGTGGTATGGCGAGTTGATTTTTGACATTAAAATTTTTTTTTCGTCGGCCATTTTCAAAATGGCCGCCATTTCCCGCCAAAACAAAAATTAAACTTACTCCGATTTTGATGGAAATTGGTATATAAGGTAATAGTGGTATGGCGAGTTGATTTTTGACATCAAAATTTTCTTATCGTCGGCCATTTTCAAAATGGCCGCCGTTTCCCGCCAAAAATTAAAATTAATCCGATTTTGATGAAAATTGGTATATAAGGTAATAGTGGTATGGCGAGTTGATTTTTGACATTGAAATTTTTATTTCGTCGGTTATTTTCAAAATGGCCTCCGTTTCCCGCCAAAATCAAAGTTACTCTGATTTTGATGAAAATTGGTATATAAGGTAAGTGGTATGGCGAACTTATTTTTGACATCAAATTTTTTTTAGCGTCGGCCATTTTCAAAATGGCCGCCATTTCCCGCCAAAATTAAACTTACTCCTATTTTGATGAAAATTGGATATAATAAGTTATCTCAAATGCTAAGAGACATTGACAAAGAGGGGTACGTGAGGGGACATTTTTGTGACTCGCTTGCGATCACAATTAGAACTAGTTAAAAATGTCATTTCCTTTGTTTGGCCACTTTGGCGTTTTCGTTGCCGTGAATATATCTACGGGCTAAAAGCTCGAGATACAGTCAGTCTGATTAAAATACAGCCCCCCTGACTTATTTCATCGACGATGAAATAAGTCAGGGGGGCTGTATTTTAATCAGACTGGAGATACAGTGTACTGGTCGCGATTAAAAAAAATAATGTGCGCATGCCTTGAGGCGGGAGCTCATGTATATGAATTTTTGTAAAGCTTTATAAATATTATTTATTGATTATTGTTTTTCGATTTATAGAGTAATTTGGTACCATAGCCGTATTTTTGTTGTTAATAAGTTTAAAATTAGACAAAACAAGTTGTCTGTTGGCCTTTTTTGTTAGTGAAAAAAAAAGTTTTCGTAGACAATATCCCTTTAAAATTAGCGTGACATGCCTTGTAATCAGTGAAGATTTGCTAACAATGACGACCCAGATTGTTGATGCTTACTAACGCTTAACTTATGTATTAAAATGGAATAAGTTGTGCATCACTAAGAAAATACAATTTTCTTAAAGATCTTAATAAAAACTTTCGTTTTTAAGTCCGTAAGAGGTGTTTTGTTTGCAGCACAGAGACTTTCTCTCCTCTACTGACAATATTTTACCCACCATTTCGTTTGAAATGCCTGTACCAAGTCAGGACCATTGCGATCCACCAATTCTCTGGTATGACTGATTCGTTTTTGTCATTTTCTCTGGACTATGAGATTGATCATTCAAGTTGGGTAGTTTTGTTATTACAGTCAAACCTGTCCATAGTGACCCTTCAAGGGACCTTGACAAAAAGGTCACTACAGACAGGGGGTCTTTATATAGAGGTTGTCGAGTTAAAAGTATAATGTTAGGTATGTGTATTGGTATTAGCTGATGCACAGTTTCCATAGATCTATAGAAAGTACATGTATACTGATTTGTTCATGACCTTTTGAAACCAAACAATAGACTATTTAACTTGTAATATTTCGTGAATATTTTTGAACATTCTATGTCTTGAAAATTTATCTATAACTTTGTTAAATACATGTTTGAATCTAGGTTTACAGTACTTTTTTAATATAATTATGTAGTTTTGAAGTATATTTCTAAAAATCATTTTATCTTTTTATATCTTATTCATAAGTAAAGGGAATGTTGCTAAAAAAATTCTCATATTAAAATCATAAAAAAATATCTGCATTTGCTTACTATGGTATTACATTTCATAAATCTAGAATTAACAACATTATTTCTTCCCAACTTTTTAAGACATAAAAGTTAAACTGACCCTAACACAAGTAATTAGTGATAATTACTTCTTATAACTTCCTCAAATTTACCTAAATACTAATTACTAAAGATTAAAGAAAGGTGACACTTCCTAATTAGCTTTGACCTGACAGCTAACCCAAGCCAATTAACAATCATTTGTACTAATTTAAGGTTCTTGTATACAGGTTTTGGCACTTCAAGGGACGGTTTCTGATGGTCACTAGTCACGTTGGGCAGGTGGTCACTATATAGAGGTTAAATATATAGGAAAAATTGTTGGGGGGACTGAAAATTGTCTTTACGGACAGGAAGTCTTTATATGGAGGTGGTCACTAGTACAGGTTTTACTGTACCTTTATTTGTTAGAATCATGTACGGTACAAAAATGAGTTTTGTCCGTACCGTACATGGGCTCTAACAAAATATTGATAGAGGGGACATAAATTAAGTGGCGGCCGCCAGATCAATTGAGTGGTGTCCACTGAGAAAATTATATAGCCGGGCCGCCAAGAAGTAAGCGGCGATCGCCATATAATAAAGTGGCGGTCACCATAAAATAATTTGCGGCCGCCAAATAGTAAGTGGCGGTCTCCTGTTAAGTAAAAATGTTTTAGTTTTAAATTTATTAAAATATTTTTCAAACTGAAATTGTTTACTTATAAAATCAATAAGGTAAAACCATTTCTATGAAATGTGATCTTTAAATTCCTATGCTTACATACTGCATTGTCAATGATCTAATGGATATCGAAATAATTAGTTCCAATCGATATTTTTTATTCACATAGTAAACACTGTTGCAGCAAAATAGCCTGTGATACTATTTTGCCGGTTACGGCAGAATAACCTGTGAGGCTTTTTTTGCCGGCCACCGCCAAAAAGTAATCAGTCTCATCTTTGAGGTCTAATCACCGCCCTCGGTGAAAATAAGATGTGACAAGGATTGTGAGGATCTACAAGCTGACATTATTGCCATAGCCAAATGGGAAGAACTTTGGGGAATGTCATTTCATCCCGATAAGTGCAATGTCCTTAGGGTAACACGATCTAAGAAACCAAGGATATTCAACTTCTAACTAAAAGGTCACACCTAAGAAGTTGCAGAAACACCAAAGTACCTAGGAGTTTACCTATAAGCCACAATTTATCTGAGAACCATCACATAGACAGGGCAGTAAAAAAAGAAACAGCATGCTGGGCTTCCTAAAAAGAAATCTGAGGATCAATAGCCAGGAAAAAAAGTCAGCAGCATTCTTCAGACTTTTAAGACCAAACTTAGAGTACTGTGCCTCTATCTGGAATCCCTACAGCCACCAATCAATACATAAACTGGAAATGGTACAACGACGAGCTGTCAGATATACATGTATGCAGCAGCGTAACTGACATGCTAGAAAGCTTAGAGTGGGAGACACTAGAATCAAGGAGAACATAGATTTAACTGACCATGTTTTTTTTAAGATAGTACACGATTTTGTTGTCCATCATCAGACTACCTCACACCATCATACAGTAGGACAAGATCTTACCACTCCAAGAAGTACCAACAATACCACACCAGGTCAGATGCTTACAAGTACAGCTTCTTCCCTCGACTGTGACGATCTGCACCTGGAACCAACTGCCAGCTTCTATTGCTGAGACCCCGGCTTGGTATCTTTAAAGCTGGCACTATCCATGCTATCATCGGTTACTTTCTAGGTTACTTTGGTCCATATTGTAAGTCAAGTCCTAATGAAAATGTTATCATTAGACTGCTATGTCGATTGGGTGTATGCCCAGGGGCCGCTACGGTAGCCGGATTGGTATAATCAGAACCCGAATCAGAAGGACCGAAAATGCAATATGGAATTTATTTCTGTCTTTTACTCTGGTCTCTTTCTTTTCTCTGCAGTACAGTGAGTTAGATACCATTTTATTAGCTCACCTTAAGTCCAATTGCAACCAAACTTGGTATGGTTGTTCATTAGCATTCGGTGCTTAGAACTGATGTGGGGATTTTTGATTGGTCATAAAACATGGCCGCCATGGCTAAAAAGAGAACATAGGGGTAAAATGCAGTTTTTTGCAAATAACTCAAAAACGGTGACAGATTTTTAAATTTTGATTGGGAACAAAAGTAATCAGCACCACAAGATGTACCAGCTCTGAAATTTTGAAGAAAATCCAACAACCCATGTAGGAGTTATTACCTTTTTTTGTGGATTTTTTGTCAATTTTGCACCTGTTTAGCTCAATATCTTGAAAACTATACAAGATATTTGAGAAATTTAAATTGCATATTGTTAAGCGCATCAAGATCTACAAAATATGTAAAGGGTCAACGTTGTAGGACCTTTCCTTTTAGGAGTTATTGCCCTTAGAACGTCAAAATTGAGCATTTTAACAGCATTTCCTCATTACATTGAAAACGTTAACTCCTCTGACACTTTAAGTCCAATTGGAACCAAACTTAATATAGTTGTTTATTAGCATTTGGTGTATAGAACTGATGTGGAGATTTTTGATTGGTCCTAAAACATGGCCGCTGTGGCTAAAAATAGAACATAGGGGTAAATGGCAGTTTTTTGCATATAACTCTTAAACGGTGACAGATTTTAAAATTTTGATAGGGAACAAAAGTGATCAGCACCACAAGATCTACCTACCCTGAAACTTTGAAGAAAATCCAACAACCCATGTAGGAGTTATTGCCCTTTTTGTGGATTTTTTACAAATTTGCACCTGTTTAGCTCAATATCTTGAAAACTATACAAGATATTTGAGAAATTTAAATTGCATATTGTTAAGTTCATCAAGATCTAAAAAATTTGTGACAGGATCAACATTGTAGGACCTTTCCTTTGAGGAGTTATTGCCCTTGGAACGTCAAAATTGAGCATTTTAACTGCATTTCCTTATATTGAAAATGTTAACTCCTCTGACACTTTAAGTCCAATTGGAACCAAACTCGGTATTGTTGTTTATTAATATTAGGTGTATAGAACTGATGTGGGGATTTTTGATTGGTTGTAAAACATGGCCGCTGTGGCTAAAAATAGAAAATTAGGTTAAACTGCATTTTTTTGCTAATAACTCAATAAGGGTGACAGATTTTTAGATTTTGATTGAGAACTAAAGTGATCAGCACCTTAAGATCCACCATATGGTCAGATGACCCCCTTATTAATCTTATGACTCTTTCAACGTTGAATAGATTTTGCCTAATAACCTTTACTTCAGGCACATATGCCAGGTGAGCGATTCAGGCTCCTGGGAGCCTCTTGTTCCTCTTCAGTTCATAATTAACTTTATAAGTGTAAATTTCGTTATTCTAACCGCCCACGCCTCTGCGTATACGTTATTCCGAAACATTTATGGTCTATAAGACAGTGTTTGTACCACATTGATGTAGATGTAGATGTAGGGTCTCAAAGGTGAAAACAGTTCCAGTTCGTTTATTAAACGAATTTATGTCCCACCTGGTCGGTAAAAATTTGTCACAATGTTTCAATATATATTTCGACCTAGTATCGTTTGATTTCCATCTAATAGCGAGCATCGCAGATGCGAGCTTTACGGCATTATGCATGTTTTGAGATGTTCCAGAAATATACTGACAAGAAAACCGGAACAGGTTTACTTTTACGGAATGAATAAAATAATAGGCACGGAGCAAGTAAAACAATCAACCCTCTGGGCTTATAAAAAATACATCATAATCTGTTATGCAAAAATATAAAAATTGAAATTTAAAAACAGTGATAAAACCCTCATTCATCCACTTGTTTATTTTTACGCTCAGATTTTCATTTAAACACCATTCGGTCTTTTCCGCTGAAAAACGATTTTCCGGAAATTACCGAGTTAGCTTTTGGCAACATCGTCATGATCGTCCCATTGACTAGTCATACCAAATGCATGATACTGACCAAGCTTTGTTAAATTCCAAGTAAGATAAAATAAGATAAAGAAATACATAAATTTACTTAATAAAACCTACTCATAATAATAAATAAAAGGTTCTTACCTGAAAATGATAGAAGAGTCCCATCCTGTGGGGTTTCACTCACTTTCCTCAATCACCCGCATGATATTTTTACTTTACCGTTTTTTCCGCCAGGTTTCTAAATGTACCCTCTGTTATCAATGCTCAAATAAAACACTGATACTCAGAAAATCTCACAAAACCTGACAGAATCTGAATGTTGTTTTGGTCTGCTGAAGAAGCGCGAAATACTCTGACAAGGAAGTGACGTCACGTAATCGATAAAATGGAAAATTTTGTCCCCGCTTAATGTCGTCCCAGAATGTTACAGGATTGATTATTTGCACAAATAATTGAATCTTTTCCCAGATATTCTAACAACAACTTTTTCAAGTGCATATGATTTTTGGTTGGGTGGGATCAGACTTTGCTACTATCTAATTCCTTTTTTTAAAGTTCCATCTTTACGTTAAACTTAGCCGGTCGAGCACATGGATTTATTTTTAAAAGGTATATAGATTTTCGATGCTCGCTAAAAGGCAGGGCCTTAATCATATTATTTTTCTATCTTTCCGGACTTGTTTGAAAAAAAAAATATTTTTTTCTACAAATCAGGTGCACCAATTTTGAAAATACGTTACAAAAGCAAGTCCCTTGAAATGTCTTTGACCTTCACCTTTTTAACCGGAAGTGTCTTTGTTTACATCTGCCGCGAAGATTTGTAAACATTTCAAAATATGTCTGGCAAACGAAAACGCGATGAAGATGATCTCGATTTTACGCCACCTTCAGCAAAAACAGCAAAGCAACTAAAGGAAGAAAGTAAGAATGACCGATTAGACTTTAACCGTCATTCCCCCATATTTCAGCTGTTCAGGCACTTGCCTTATACAGCAAAAGACGGGAAGGATGTGTTCTAGCATTCCGTAACGCTGACCCCAGGGCATAGGTAGGGATTTCTGTGTGTCTAACCTAGCTCCCTTACCTGACGTGTCAAACCAAGAGGAGAAAATGGACTACTGGCAGCAGGACCCACCCTCCCTCCCGTTTACTTTTCCCGTTGCTCACCCATTACTGAAGGGCTATATACAAACCACCAGAATCACATACTTACACCAAGAGATAGACCATAATGTCAAGATAAAGAGCGGGAACTGGTTAGGACAACTCATCTTTCCTCACCGACATCCTGCCAGACACATCACTTACCCGTAGTCGAATTCAAGAATGGTGGAGGAAAGCGGAAAATCTGTATTAACAGATCTCCGAAAGAAACCACCGAACTGTCAGGGGGACAACCAAAACCCACAGACATCATGTAAATGAGAGGTCTGTCCGACATAGTATTCAATGTGAACCAGTATGGAAGTCGACCAACAGTCCCATGTTTTCCGTCATCGAGAGAGTAGACACCCATAAAATAAAATTAAAACCAAATTAATTGCAAATATGCATGATCCCGTGTTAAAATCCATCAATTTAAGATAAAATAAACGCACAATTTGGAGTCCAAATCATTTTAACACGTAAAATTTGGAGAGCCAAATAAACAAGTCCACTCTGCACGAAGAGCGGGAAAAACAAGTGATGTACCTGCATTGTGGTAGGTAATATAAAGCCGCAAGTTATCGACTTGGCTTACTTAAGGTTTATATCTTTAGCTCATTTGGTAATGAGCTGGCTTTTGAACTTGGTAACGATACCTACATTGTAGTATGTAATATAAGGCTGAAAGTTATCGACTCGGCTAAAAGTTTCAATATTTAGCTCATGTGTTAAAGAGCTGGCTTGTCACCAGGGAGACCCCAGTTCAATCCTCAGTGATGGTGGTGTATATCATGCTCTCCGGTTGCAATAGTTTCGTTGGTAACCCAAAATTTGTACGTACCGTACTTTGGTACAAAATTTTGCATGCAGATAACATGCACAATAAAGTACTTGTTACATAATTTTTCCTGTTCTACAAATTGTCTTTGTCAATTTAAAGTTTTCAGTAAATTAAAAGAACCAAAGAAAATGTGCATCAATTAAGAAATTACAATTAATTGGATGCCATAGGATGCAAGTGTCAAAACTATTGACTGTCCATATTGGGCCTAGAACGTACAGGGTTCAACGTTTTGACTTGCAATGCAGGGCCAGACAAAGATTAGTCTTGCTTTTTCTCTGGGCAGACTCTTGCAAATTTGTTTAATTTACAATCATGACAATAGACATGTTTAGTTGGTCCAGCAATATTTGTGTAAGGTCCGACAACCCAAGAAAAAATTTCACAAAGACTGTTTTATACAAAGTCATCATGGTTTTCCTGGTCTTTCCTATCTTTCAAATACTTATTCTGATTTTGTATTAAAAGTAAAATAAGAAAATAAAATTCTCCCAACTGCCCAAATTTTCCTTTTCTGGTGGATGATTATCTACAACTAAACTTGATGTGACCCATTCAGTATGTGTAAATTTTGATTAAAGAAACAATAAAAAAATGTGACTTTGTTTGCTTTGGCACCGTATAAAATATGCATGTTCATAGTGATGTACAGTTCACTCATGAAGAAATAAAAATGGCAAGCTTCATTGACTCTCAGAATTTTGCTAAATATTTTGTTCAAAGCAGATGGTGAAATACATGCATGGGTAACCTATTCTGATAAAAAGTATACATGTGTGGGGATGATGTGGAAAGAAGAAAAAGACATGCCTTCAGTTCTAGGTTGTATTTTGAATCGAATTCAAGCTATAACAAAAGGAACATCACAAAACATAAAAAGGTTACAATAGAGAGTTGCGAAACGGTAGTGTTAGCGTACCCACCGAATTCATGACATACTATGAGCCATGAAAAGTACAAGAATTGGCTCGGGAAGCCTGCTACATGTACAAAGAATACGTGAACCATTTACATCAATCTTTTCATGTGATAATGAATTGCAAAAAATTGCTATCAAGTCCAAGGATGTTAACAAAATCAAGTTTTATGCATGTCCAAAATCCCTATCCTGCATTCCTTTCCTGAACATAATTGTTAATCAAATTCCAAGTTCATAATCTAAATCTGTGTCCGTAAGGGGTTAGCTGTCTGTGTCTACATTTGTGTATGTACTATCCTCTGTCAAAAACTGTTCTTGTGAAGTTACTTTTTTAACATTCAGCTATGGTTGATCTTCTAAATGTCCTACGGAAGTTCAGATCATCTACTTGTATGTTATATACATGTATATTCTTGTGTTTCTGCTTCATGTTTCTGCAATGCTCATGATGCTCTGTGTTTGGAGTTCTCTTCTGACTTTGTTGAATTGCTGAATTTTTTTATAATTTACGAAAGTTCACTCCGCCTTGTGTCTTCTGTTTTCTGTGTCTTCTTACAGAATTGTTTTGCCTCAAATCTGTATCTGTATGAGTTGCAAGTTTGACTTTACTTTGTCTCTTAACACTGACTTTGGGATTTTTCCTGTGTCTTGAAGGATAGCTTCTTTCTGAGTAGAAGATGCACTGGTCCTCTGTTGATATACAAACAATCTCTGTGGGATCTTCCTGTGTACATGTTGTTTTGATGTCTGGTATGTCTATTGCAAACTTTCTTTCTGTTTCTCCTTTGGATTACTTACAAATGAACTTAGTTTTCGAATATTTATATCAAGATCCAGAGAAAACATTGTTGTGCTTACTATTTCGTCCTTGATGTCAGGCATATCGGTTTCATCCAAAATTTCTTAACTTCTGTAGAATTGTTTTGATCTGCATCAAACTCTCCAGCAGATATGTTTTCAGGTCTGTATCGATGTCTTCACTTTTGTGAATATCTTCCACTTATGGAGTTGTTTCTCATCAAAAAGTCTATGGCCTTGTCAAGTGGCGTGTAATTTCCAAATTGGTCATGGCACCAAAATATGGTGACAATGTGTAAAGAAAAAAAGACGTGTGTTCAGTTCTACATTGTATTTCAAATTAAATACAAGCTATAACAAAGAGAACATCACAATACATAAAAAAAGTTACAATAGAGAGTTGCAGAACGCTAGCGGTAGTGTACTGGCCAAATTTCGACAACATGTATACTTCTTACAAAAAATGTTTTTCTTTTTTTTGCAGTGACCAGGTCAGGGAGGGCAAGGAAAAAACCAGCCAGATTCATAGATGAGGTTATCGATGACGACATAGATGAGATTGATAGTGATCCTGGAGAAAATGAAGAAGAAACACCAGTTGTTACCAAAAAAGTAACAAAGAAAGCACCAAGCACACCACCTGCAGCTCAAACCAAACTTTTACTACAGAATCTGCAAGCTGCACCACAAACACCTGTAGCAGTTATACCGCAGGCTAAAATCCAACAGCCTATCCAGCTTCAAATTCCTGGTACACAAGTTCTGCAGACAGTGACAACACCACAAATCCAAACAGTTATTTCCCCTGGTGGTCAGCAGTTAAAAATAGTAACACAGATCCCTCCACAGATTCAACAACAAGTTGTCCATCAAACTGTCCCACAGGTTGTTATGACAACACCTCCAACACCCACTGATAACTCGGAAGCTGGAAAACGAGGAAGGGTAGGTTAAATGCACCAAGAATGGTACATTGTAAGCTTTATGCATTAAAAAATTGGTTTGCTGCTTCTTTTTTGTTGTAAAATATAACTCTATCATATGAAAATTCTTACACAAGGCTTAGAGATTCCAACAAATTTATGAAAGTAGGATATATACATGTAGTATTTGTTACTTGTAAAACATGTAAGTATCAATCAAATCTACAGATCATGAAGAATAAAAAAGTACTCTGTTCTTTTTGCACATAAAACATGTAAGATATGTAAAAGACAATGCTGATTGATAATAAAAGCTGAAGGTATCGTTAAATTTGACCTACATGTACTGGGTAGCGAGGTACACAAATAGCACTTTTACATATTTGATATTTTGATACATTTAAAATGTTGTTTTTGTTCATGCTTGTACTTGTATTGAAAACTTATGAAATCTTGTTGGTTGAAAATGATTAAATAAACCCATTTCAATATAAAGATTAATCTGCTTTAACTTTTTAGGTCAGAAAGAAATCAGCAAAGGTGTTAGAAATGGAAGAGTTTGAAGAAGCAGAAAAAACAAAGCCTAAAAAAGCTGTTGGGAAACAACAAAGTCCTGGCGGAGTTTCTTCCCCTCTTGTTCAATCTCCAGTCAAACAAGTTCCTCCTGATATTCCTGCTAAAAATGAGCAGATTCAAAACATAGTGCTTTCAATGGCAGGGGGTGTACCCACGATTGTCAAGAATGAGATACCACCTATGCCTCCTGCAAAAAAGCCAAGAGGTAAAGCTAAGGTGAAGGACCTTCTATCCACAGATGTTTCCCTTGTGAAAGAGGAACCTAAGGAGGTTGTTACAAATATCATTCCACCTCCTCCTCCTCCAAGCTCCAAAGGTAAAAAGCAGGTCAAAACAGAACCTGTCATGCCTGTTGCACAAATGCTACAAGAAACTTCACCTCCACCTGCAAAGAAAGGAAAGAGTGTCATCAAAATGTTACTGAATACTCCAACACAGTTTACGACCCCGGCTGTGACAACCCCAAATATCAGTCCAGTCAAAGACTCTCCACCTAAAACTCAAATAAATATTGATCCTAGTCACAGTACCCCATTAAATGTAAAGAAGATTTTGATGTCACCAGCTGATTTGGACGAATCTCACATTTCATCAGATGATGACGAAGATGACGAGGATTTTGATGATGATGATGATGACTTTGATGATGGAGACGATGAGGATGATATGGAGTGGCAGTTTGAATCTCTTGATGGGAAAACTTTGACGTCAGATGATCTTGTTAAAAAAGGTAGTTAATGTTAGATTTGATCCATTGTAAGACATTTAAGGCCAAATTCTCAAGGATTGATAGCATTCACATTTGTTTTTATGTATTTTACTAGTTTTTCAATGTCAATTGCTATTATTTATTTATTTCTATGCATTTTTGACCAAAAATTCTGAAAATCAAAGACCAAAAAATATTGACAGTTCATGACAAAGTTATTGACAAACATTTCATAAAAGAACTTTATTATGAACATGAAGTTTTGCTAGTGAGTCTAAGTAGTTAACCTATTATACAAGCACTTTATTCCATTTATGTATCCTTTTGTCACACACTGACTTGAAATAATACAAATCTGCAACAACAAAAAATATATCTATTTTCTTACAAAAGGTACATATCTTTTTATTAGAATGGGCTACAAAATTGATCCACCCTTCATTTAATTTTGTAAAATCATTTTAAATTCTTTCCATTTTTGACATAAAGTATCACCAGCAGATAGCAAGAAAGGGAAGAAAAAGGCTACCAAGAAGAAGCCGTCACAAGATGGAGATGATTTTGATGATGAAGATTCTGGAGATGATGATGATGATAATTTAGATGAGGACGATGGTGAAGGGAATTTGGTTATAGCTGATGAAGTGAAGAAAAAGAAACCTACCAAAAAGTCAGCACCCAAGAAAAAAGGTACATATAAAGAAGTTTAGGGCTGTAGATTTGACAGAAACATGTACTTAATTTGTTCTTATGACTGTTCCAGAATAAAAAATGTTGGAGGTGGCTGATATGCACATATTTCAGAAACCATTCACCCGTAAGATTTAATTTGCTATTTCTGTATGGCTTATTTACCAAAATCTTTTCTGAAACTCAAAATCAATAATTCCTATAAACTAACTTATTTTCGGGACAACTTAAAATTTTAATTCACGTTTTTGAGTCGTAAGACTATTTTGCGGCTATTTATATTCACGAAAATTAGGTAGTGCACAGTTTATTGATATGAAAATGAGTTAATTCGTGACAATTTATTTTCATGAAATTCTGTACCTCACAAAATTTGCGAAATAAATTGTTCCTGAAAATAAGTTGGTTTACAGTAAGCAATAAAAGTTCCTTTCCTCACATTTAATTCCTGAACAGCCCTTATCTTGTTTCATTTAGTTTACCTGACAATATATTTTAGCCATATACAGAATACATTCATCAAGAGCAGGACACAAGAGTTTATATTTATATGGTTGCATTGTTGAAGATAACAGGTTACCCAGTTGCCCTGAACCCCCTTAGCTTTGGATAGGACAAACTGTTAATTTGCATTCAGACCAACCTTATATTTTAGAAATATTTATTACTTTGAAAGGCTGCTGGTTATAATCGGAGATGAAAAACTCATTTGTAATAGATATTGCGATCTCATGCACAAAAACTCTACCTCACAAAATTGTACATAAAAATGTTGATTTGGTTTATAGGCTTTAAGCATATAGTTTACTTAAACTGTATCATTACCCATTTAGAAGAATTTAAATTTGTTCATAGTAAAATTAGATTACATATATCTCTTTTTGTAATTACATTGGTAATTAATTTGATATTTACTGACAATATAAACATTTTAGCATTTTCTCAAGTTTATTAAAGCATTTTCACAAATTATTTTAAAAATAATAAGTTAATCATTAGGGAAGAAAGGCTGTTATTCAAGTAATTCAATTGGATTACATTTGTACTTCAATAATTTAATAATTTGATAAAATAATTTATTAAAAAATATTAAAAGAATCATCATGGTCTTTTTTCTCTGTTTAAGGTGACTCAACAAAGACACCTGGCAAAGATAAACCACCAGTAAGTAAAGATATGGTAGAAAGTAAGGCCAATATTACAAAACAGAATAAAATATAACAGATATTAGCAAGTTTTAAGTTTGAAATCTATTTTACATATGTAATTTTATAAGCAAACATTAAAACTTCTGAAATCATAACCATTAAGCATAAACACATATCAGTGATTATTTGAACAATGCCAGAATTTTTGAAAATTAGAATACAGGCTTGTAGGAATCTCTTATGCTTACAATTCTCATGCATCAGATGGTTTATTTATGGAATTAAAGAAAAAACTAATATAATAAAATTGCAAATTAGTTATAACACATATTTTATATCGCTTGACAGTTGAAATACATGTTAATATAACTGGACACATTTGAAGTAAAATGTGACACACATTACGTATATCTTGTGACACATGCAGTATAACACTACACATATGTAGTTTAACTTAACACTTTGCACATATGTAATATAACATGACACACATGTATTAAAACATGACACACATGTAGTAAAACATGACACACGTGTAGTAAAACATGACACATAATTATGTAGTATAACTTAACACTTGACAGTAACACATATGCAAAAGAATTTTGAAGACTTAAAATACAACATATGCATGATACATATGTGTACAAAACTATCTTGGCTTTTTCAAGTAACACAATTTGATTATTACTATTTTTTTAGAAAGAGAAAAAGAAAAAGAGACTGACAGCCTACACACTGTGGTGTAATTCAATGAGAAACAAAGTTTTGACAGATAGTCCTGGCATTGGTATGTCTTTCCGTATTAAATAATTGATAATATCCCCCTGCAAAAGGAGAAGCAAAGACATACCAAATGAGCATCTGAAGGTCAAAAGTTCAAAAGGACAAAAACAAAACTAGTAAACATGAAAGAGAACAGATAACACAAAGACAAAACTAGTAAACATGAAAGAGAACAGATAACACAAAGACAAAACTAGTAAACATGAAAGAGAACAGATAACACAAAGACAAAACTAGTAAACATGAAAGAGAACAGATAACACAAAGACAAAAGAGCAACTATTTGGCAATCAACATTGGGAATGCAAGTCTTAAAGAGAGTGAACTCAGGTGCACCAGAAGAGTTACCGGTTCCTGCTTGCTACGCCCATCACTTCGTAATAAATAATGCTAATGGTCAATTATGTATGTCTAGTTTAGGAATCACCCTGTTTGTTGTCTACCTATTCACATAAATTGTATCTTGTAAGTGCAACTCCTCCTACACCTTTTGATGGATTTTTATGAAAATTAAGATGAAAGAATTACACTATATAAATGCAAAAATATCATTAAGGGAAGAAAATTTGACTTCTTTTTTACCTATAAGAATCTTATAAAAAGCAAGGATATTAATTTTGGGCTGGCTCAAAGTACACTTTGATTCATATTGATTAAATTTGGTTAAGTTTGTCTTTCAACTAAAAATCTATCGGTTTCAAGGTGAAATTATGAATTGAATTATACCCTGTTTACATTGATATTTGGTTCCAATTAGTTTTGGGTGTTCTTATTGTTTATCAAGATATTATTTGGTCCAAAAAAAGGTATGGTCTTAAAAAAGGACAAAGATTTAGTATGAAGAAAAAAACATTACATAGTAGTTACTTGTAATACATGTACAACACTCATTGCTATTTTTTAATACACTTGTAATTGAGGATTTCCATATTTTAACTTTAATATATTGTTTACATATTTTCCATCTATTTTCAGATTTTGCATCTTTGAGTAAACGCTTAGGTGAAATATGGCAAGGACTACCTTCAAGAGACAAAATGGTTTGTTGTTTATGAAATTTGGAAACATTGCTTGTATATATTTCATCAAACTAAATATTTTTTCTATGTAATTGTTCCTTACTTTTATGCTTACTTTGGGTAAAGTTGAGGAGACACTACAGTTAAAATATAGATGGTGGTATTTTTAGACATTTTTCCGATGCAACATTAAGAAAAATTATATAAAAAAAATATACAGGGTGGGAGTAAAGTAAAAGTACCTTTCTTCCACCCCCAAAAATGTAATCAATGTTGGAATAGCCCTTAGGGGACCAAAAACAGAATCAAAATGAAACCAGGTGACTTGGAGGAGTAAGCAGTTCTGCTTATTGCAATGCCTCAATCATCCTACGGTACTTGTGATCAGCTAGGGTTTAAAAAAAGATCAATTTTTTAGCAGGCATTCACATACACAAAGTAAATGAACAAATTATTTTTGCAATTTCATAGGACACAATTAACGGCATACAGATAAGCAAACACAAGACAGCAATACAATTTTTAAAAATTAAAATGAACATTTCTTTCATTATATTTCTATCAGATATTATTTTTTTCAGATATACATGTAGTTTATTTAGTTTTATATTTTGTATAAGTATATAAGTTTGATTTTTTTGTATTTCTAGTCATGGAAAAGGAAAGCAAAGAAAGAAGCAAGAAAGCTATTGGGAAAAGGACAGATTATAAGTACAGGAAAAAAAGCAGTTATTCCAGCTGCTGCAGCTACAGTGCCACCCCCTGTCACACAGCCCAAATCTTCAGCACTTCCTCGAGTGCCACCACCAATACATCATCCAATGATAACACCAGCAAAACAAAGAGCCGCAGCGGCAGCAGCAGCAGCCGCCAAGCAACAAGATGATCATTCTGGCTTATTACGGGTTAATCTTAATCCTCATAGTTCTCAGGTTTTAAATTCTTTTCTTTGCAGGAAACAAGCTTCTATATACACATTGATAAACAATATTTGCTCTTTGAAATTAACTCCTACCTATTTTTTTAAGTTATGTTCCCTTTTTTCCATGCAGAATACAAACATCTTAAAATTTGTGCACAAGAGAAGATTCTCTGCTTTTTATACAAAGTAATCACTGGTAGAAAGCAATAAATTATTGATATAATTCTTGTTAAAAACAAGAATAATTATAGAATAATTAATTGGGTCGAGTGAATGACCAAAATATGATCACGAGTCGGTGAATGCATCATGATTCAACGAGTACAGGGAACCTTGTTAAATCTGAGTGTGTTGCCGCACTAGTAATCATATTTTTTTTATTCATGAGACCTAATTAATTATCGTATTTATTACATAGATAAAAATGCTGATATTTAATTGTTTTTTCAAACAAATTTATGAATTGTGTATGAATTTAGATAATCAGCAGTCATGCCCACAAGGCAATACAATTCATGACGTCACAATTGGAAGTTTGGCGTCACAATTGACAGTTTGGCTGGAAATGATGCAAGAGTGAAAATATTTTTGTTATTTCACACTGTGAATTTACCAGATTTTATTTCACACGGAAAAATCGGTATATCACATGCATCTTTGTAATAAGTGTCCTGTACATGTTAGTTCTGTTTAAGTTTAAGATTGTTATAAAAAATCATTACAATTAGTCAAACCACAAAATTAGATTAATAGTGATTAAGAAATGTTACATTGTTTTAAATTAAGGACTTTGTTGAAACCACAAATTCATGCATCCACAAAGTGATTTTACAGTATTAACTTTGCAATCCAAAGCCATAAATTACATGTAAGTGCTTTCACATATTTTTTTTTCTACTTAAAAGAGCCCACCATGATTGTCATATATTGACAGAAAGTTTATTAAAAACTGTGCTGAATATGCTTTTAAAAGTTGTCCGAGCCATGTTCAATAGACAGCGATATTTTTAAAAAGAAAAAGGAAATGTGTCAAGATGACACTGATGCCCCGCTGGCAAATAAAATTAAACTGTTATTTTTACAAAATTTGCTAAGTCCAAGGGCCTTGATTTAGCTCAAAATTAGTGGACCGGAAAGAAACTCAAACTTGACCTGTAACTCATCATGGTAGACTCACATACCAAAAATCTTTTGAATAGATGCAAGGATGTCAAAAAAAAGTTCGGAAAACTAAAGTGTGACGGACAGACGAACAGACCCAAAAACTACCGGTATATGCCCCTCAACTTTGTTGGCGGGGCATAAAAAACATTTATACAGATTTGGGGGACCAATAGAGCAACTTTTGTACATTTAATTTTGCTGCCTATCCAATACTGCTCTGATATCAATTTACAAGTCTATTGTCCTTAACTGTTTTTTTTATAGCTTATTTTATCTATTGCAGGGGTCAGGCATAGAACCTATAGACGTATCTGCTTACCTGAAACTAGTCGGAGAATCTCTTAGTATTATAGGCATGAGATTACAGGAGCACAGGGTAAACAATTTTAGCTTATTGGAATAAATAAATTTGATTAAGGTACTGCAATTTGATTGTACAATTTTTTTTTTCATATCCCAATGAAAGGAATGACTGTAATAATTTTTTTTTTTCATTAGGGATATGAACAAAAAAAGTTTTGCACATTAAGTATAATCCACTACACCGATTATACAATTTGCAATTTTTTTTTTCAACCCAATAAAAAAAAATTATGACAGTCATTCCTTAATTGCAATTTTCACCTTAATTTAGACTTATTCAGAAATAGTTGTAGGGGGTGGGGGTCGAAGGCATGTTTCCAGGCCACACCATACATACAATTAATTGGCAGTTTTGCAAGAGAGTTTTTAATTCTATATCCTTATGAACCACAATGTTAATCTTTAAATATATGATGTGCCTCCTAACACCTTCATATACTTCTGCTGGAATAGCCTTAGGTTTAACATATATGCATTGTTTATTTGCAAGACAATATGTAAAACTCAAGTAATGTTTGCATTTTACCAAGTTCTAAGTAAACAAGGAATACTTGAAGAAGCTTGTATAAGGATACCCCTTGCTTCCAGGAGTCCAATTATCTCCCCTGAATAATATTTGACAGCCATGAAAATTCTTTATGCACACCTCCATTTGGTGTACTTCCATTATATCAAGTTTCCTTACAGTCCTTTAAGCAGTTTAGGCGGAGTTGCACTTTTGAGGTATGTGGAAAGACAGACGGACAGGGTGATTCCTACCGGTATATATCCATCCCCCCAACATTGTGGGGGGTAAAATTAACGAAACAATAAAATAACATTACAGGTATAATGAAACATCAAAATGACTGAAGAGCAGAAAACTGTGGTACATGTAGATACTGTGGTAGATTCATTTATTTTTATGTGAATCAATATTATTGGCGTTCTTGCAGAAAGACTTTATGTTGTTTTTTTATACCCCCTGCAAACAAAGTTTAGGGGGTATATAGGAAACACCCTGTCTGTCTGTCTGTCTGTCTGTCCACATAACTCGTAAGCGCTTCTCCTCCCAAACCGCTTAAAGTTTGATGAAACTTTACCTGAAGGAAGTATATCATATGTAGATGTGCATGAAGAATTTTCATCGCAATCAGACATCATTCAGGAGAGACAATTGGACTCAGACTTTTTAGCTCACCTGACCCGAAGGGTCATGTGAGCTATTGTCATCACTTGGCATCCGTCGTCCGTCCGTCATCCGTCGTCCGTCTTCAGTAAACTTTTTAAAACGTTAACTCCTCTGACACCATAAGTCCAATTGCAACCAAACTTGGTATGGTTGTTCATTAGCATTCAGTACTTAAAACTGATGTGGGGATTTTTGATTCGTCGTAAAACATGGCCCCCATGGCTAAAGATAGAACATAGGGGTAAAATGCAGTTTTTTGCAAATAACTCAAAAATAGCTACAGATATCAAAATTCTGGCAAGGGTAAAAGTGATCAGCACCTCAAGATCTACCTACCCTGAAATTTTGAAGAAAATCCAACGACCCATGTAGGAGTTATTGCCCTTTTTGTGGATTTTTTGCAAATTTTACACCTGTTTAGCTCAATATCTTGAAAACTATACTAGATATTTGAAAAATTTAAATTGCATATTGTTAAGCACATCAAGATCTGCAAAATATGTAGCAGGGTCAATGTTGTAGGACCTTTCCTTTTAGGAGTTATTGCCCTTAGAACGTTAAAATTTAGCATTTTAACAGCATTTCCTCATTACATTGAAAACGTTAACTCCTCTGACACTTTAAGTCCAAATGGAACCAAATTTGGTATAGTTGTTCATTAGCATAAGGTGTATAGAACTGATGTGGGGATTTTTGATTGGTCGTAAAACATGGCTACTTTGGCTAAAAATAGAACATAGGGGTAAATGGCAGTTTTTTGCAAATAACTCTAAAACGGTGACAGATTTCAAAATTTTGATTGGGAACAAAAGTGATCAGCACCTCAAGATGTACCAGCTCTGAAATTTTGAAGAAAATCCAACAACCCATGTAGGAGTTATTGCCCTTTTTGTGGATTTTTTGCAAATTTTGCACCTGTTTAGCTCAATATCTTGAAAACTATACAAGATATTTGAGAAATTTTAATTGCAAAATTGCAAAATTGAGCATTTTAACTACATTTCCTTATATTGAAAATGTTAACTCCTCTGACACTTTAAGTCCAAATGGAACCAAACTTGGTATTATTGTTTATTATTATTAGGTGTATAGAACTGTTGTGGGGATTTTTGATTGGTTGTAAAACATGGCCGCTGTGGCTAAAAATAGAACATTAGGTTAAACTGCATTTTTTTGCAAATAACTCAAAAAGGGTGACAGATTTTTAGATTTTGATTGAGAACAAAAGTGATCAGCACCTTTAGATCCACCATATTGTCAGATGACCCCCTTATTAATCTTATGACCCTTTCAACGTTAAATAGATTTTGCCTTATAACCTTTACTTCAGGCACATATGTCAGGTGAGCGATTCAGGCTCCTGGGAGCCTCTTGTTGAATGCATTATTCAATGGAAAGCCCTGTAAGCACAACTCCTCCTAAACCGCTTGATAGATTTTCATGAAACCGTACATGAAGGAAGTACATCATCTGTAGATGTGCATGAAAAATTTGTATTGCTCTCGGTTATCACCAAGGGGAGATAACTGGACTTGAAATTTTCTTTTACAGTACAGAGTCCAATATGAAGCGGGGGGGGGGGGGGGGTATCCTTTTGTGAGCTTACTAACAGTATTACTTGTTTATTTTTAGTTTTGCAGAATTTTCAGTTAGAACTATTATTGCTAAAGATTATTTTTATTAGATAAAATTTTAATTTTTTCAGGGTCTTATTGCTGTGCAAGGAAGTTTATCAGTGTTACTTGACTCTTTATTGTGTGCTGTAGGACCACTTATGTGCTTGACAACACAAATTCCAGAACTACATGGCTGTCCTGCAGAAACCCATAACAGAACTTTAGATAATCTAGCTTACTTTATGCCTGGTTTATGAACATTCTCACATACACAGTTTAGAAGTTTAGATATTCAAGATTACTTTATGCCTGGTTTTTGAAAATGCCCATAGAAATGCTCAGTTCATAAAAGAATTTTGGATAATCTAGCATATTGTATGGCATGTATGCCAGGTTTATGAAATTCTAAGCATCACTGGTATAAGGTGTAAATAGCTCTATGTTAAAACCTGAAACTGAAACATTAGAAAATAAATACACACCTGATAAAATCTGTCATTGTTTTAATGATTTTACAATGTGAATGTTTTTTTCTTATGATAGACAGAAGGGGAGGGTTTCTAAAAATGTTATTGAAATTACAACTTAAATGTACGTGGTGTACTTAATTTATTGTGAAAAAAAGAGGAAATTTATAGAATTTCAGTATACACCTAAAAAATTTAAATTATAAGATTTTCTAAAATATTTGAATATGTTTTAGAGAGAATTTTAAGTATACAAATGTACTTTATAAGGTTTTGTGGTCTTTGTAATGTGAAATTCAAAATATATTTCAATAATTATCTCCCCTCAGCTGTTTGACATTTAAATCATGCTTACAAAACCATAGTTATATCATGTTGTAATAAGATCTTTGTTCATGTTATTATCATCAAATTGTAAATAATTAACATCTAAAATCATCCTCCTTTGATCAAATTGTATAACTTTCATCTTGTCCCTTGCTAATAAATTAGGCTTATATAAAAAAATATCCTAGATTTTCATCCCCTCCTAGCCCAATTTTTTTCATTCATGTGAAAAAAAGTTTTGATTTTTATGCCCCCGCGACGACATGTCGGGGGGGCATTAAGTTTTACTCATGTCCGTCTGTCCGTACGTACGGACGTACGTACATCCCTACGTCCGTCTGTACGAATTTCCGTCAAGCTTTTCTCAGAAACCGTAAATGGGAATAACTTGAAACTTGGTAGGATGGTTCAGTATGACAAACTATACGTCCTAAGCGAATTTTAGACCTGTCGGACATCTACTTCCTGTTTGGGGCTGGATCGATCCCAAAATCAACATGAAAATTTCCGTCAAGCTTTTCTCAGAAACCGTACATGGGAATGATTTGAAACTTGGTAGGATGGTTAAGTATGATAAACTATGCGTCCTAAGCGACTTTCAGACCTGTCGGACTTCGACTTTTTATTTGAGGCCAGCGGGGGCATCCGTGTCCCATGGACACATTCTTTCTTTTTCAAATTATGTTCATTTTTTGGTTTTTGTTTCCTTTAAAATTTTATCTAAATGGATAAAAAATGGATAAAAAATAAAGAATAAGATTTGCCTTTCAAGAAAATTGGACAGGAATCTAGGAATTATTTTATTATGGCCATATTAAGTTGAATGTATACGTAAGAATCATCCTTGTACAATTTTCCATTTATCTTCAGATGTTTATGGATTACTTGTTATAAGTCTCTGCTTTGTTAATGTACTTGTTGTAAATATGCTTATATCATTGTAATTGTTGGTGATTTCATCCGAATGTCTGTTATAAGTTTAGATAGTTATTAATAAATGTCTAAAACTTATCTCCTCAACTTTATATTATACCCCCGCTTGTGAGAGAGGGGACTATATTGCAATCCTTCTGTCTGTCTGTTACAAACTTCCATTACAGATTTATTGGTTTCTACTGAAGGGATTAATTATACCCCGCCACACGAAGTGGCAGGGTATTATGTTATACCCTCAGTTTTTTTCGGTGTCTGTCCGTCCGTCCGTCCGTCCGTCCCCCGAAGGTTTCCGACCAATAACTTGAAAACGCGTCAAAGGATTTGAATGATCTTTTGCACAGCTGTTAAGTACAATAAAATACAGGTCAAGTTCGATTTCCAGCATGATCCAAAAAATAGTTTTTGAGATAGGCCACTTTGAAAAATCAAATTTCATGAAATTTTGAGTTTCCGACCAAAAACTTGAAAACGCTTCAAAGGATTTGAATGATATTTTGCACAGCTTTTTAGTACAATAAAATACAGGTCAAGTTCGATTTCCAGCATGATCCAAAAAATAGTTTTCGAGATAGGCCACTTTGAAAAATCAAATTTTATGAAATTTTTAGTTTCTGACCAATAACTTGAAAACGCCTCATGGGATTCAATTGATATTTTGTACAGCTATTGAGTACAATAAAATACAGGTCAAGTTCAATTTCCAGCATGATCTGAAAAACAGTTTTCCAGATAGGCCACTTTGAAATCAAATATTATGAACTTTTGATATTATACGTGGCGAGGTATCATTTAATGTCCCATTACATGCCCTATTTTTTAGCTCACCTGGACCAAAAGGTCCATGTGAGCTTTTGCCATCACTTGGAGTCCGTCGTCGTTGTTGTCGTCGTCGTCCGTTAACAATTTTTCAAAAATCTTCTCCTCTGAAACTACTGAACAGAATTCAATGAAACTTGGTATGATTGATCCTTAGGGTGTCCTGCACCAAACTTGTGTTTCAATTTTCAATCTGTCAAAAAACATGGCCACCGTTACTAAAAATAGACCAGGGGGGTCATACTACTGTTTTTGGCTTGTAAATCAAAAAGTTTAAGAGATAGATGAAATCTGATGCCACGCAACTGCTTCAGCATCAAAAGCTCTACACAAGTGTCCATTGAGTCCAAGTTGTCAGATGACCCCTTATAGGAGTTACGGCCCTTTAAAGGTGAAAAATAGCATTTTTTCATGTTTTGGGCTTCTAAAATGAAAACTATTACAGTTAGAGAGAAGCTGTTGCTTGCTTAAATGTTCAGCTCAATTAGCTCTACGAAAGTGTCCGTAGGATCGAAGTTGTCAGATGACCCCTTATAGGGGTTACAGCCCCTTAAAGGCGAAAAATAGTGTTTTTGACCTGTAGAATGAAAACTATTGTAGATAGAGAAAAGCTGTTGCTTGCTTAAATGTTCAACTCATTTAGCTCTACAAAAGTCTTCAAAGGGTCGAAGTTGTCAGATGACCCCTTATAGGGGTTACAGCCCCTTAAAGGCGAAAAATAGTGTTTTTAGCCTGTAGAATGAAAACTATTGCAGAAAGAGAAACTGTTGCTTGCTTAAATGTTCAACTCATTTAGCTCTAAAAAAGTCTTCATAGGGTCAAAGTTGTCAGATGACCCCTTATAGGGGTTAAAGCCCCTTAAAGGCAAAAAATAGTGTTTTTGACCTGTTGAATGAAAACTATTGCAGATAGAGAAAAGCTGTTGCTTGCTTAAATGTTCAACTCATTTAGCTCTACAAAAGTCTTCATAGGGTCGAAGTTGTCAGATGACCCCTTATAGGGGTAACAGCCCCTTAAAGGCGAAAAATAGTGTTTTTAGCCTGTAGAATGAAAACTATTGCAGAAAGAGAAACTGTTGCTTGCTTAAATGTTCGACTCATTTAGCTCTACAAAAGTCTTCATAGGGTCAAAGTTGTCAAATGACCCCTTATAGGGGTTACAGCCCCTTAAAGGCAAAAAATAGTGTTTTTGACCTATAGAATGAAAACTATTGCAGATAGAGAAAAGCTGTTGCTTGCTTAAATGTTCAGCTTATTTAGCTCTACAAAGTTCTTCATAGGGTTGACATCAAGACCAGGTGAGCAATTCAGGCTCCTGGGAGCCTCTTGTTTTAATTTGGTACACAGCTTCAGCATGACCAGATGTACTGTGCCTTCCCTTTCCAGCTCAGTTGAATATCTACTTCCTGTTTTCAAGCCCACTTACACTTTTTTAAGGGTAAACATATTTTGGTAACAGATATCTGGACTTCTACTGAAGAGATTGATTTCAAATTCGATTGGCCAGTAGAATGAAATCTATTGCAGATAGAGACAGAGAAAGAGCTGTTGCTTGCTTAAATGTTCAGCTTATTTAGCTTTACAAAGTTCTTCATAGGGTTGACAACAAGACCAGGTAAGCAATTCAGGCTCCTGGGAGCCTCTTGTTTTTTTTACCCACCATGCATAAAATTTAATATTTTCCCCTTTATGTTGCATTTGAGAAATATCTAAAAATACCACCACCCATACAATTAATTCTGGAATAGCCTTTAGCATTACTTAATGCAACCCCTGGTTTTAATATGATTGACCTTGATGCTGCATTGAAAAAAATAATTCAATTAATTCTGGAATAGACCTTAACAACAAGCTTCTTTGGTATGCAAAATACTATACTTTATGACAAACAGTGTTTTGCACAAGGTTGTGCACATCTTTAAAGCTACTCCTCATAGCGGTCTTTACTACAAACTTTTGCTGTTTTTCAAGAAACAAGGTATTAAATAAATCTGGAATTCAATATGAAAATAAGAAAACCTTTGGAATTTGGCCTTTTTGTGTTTTTGTGATATTCTTCAAGATATTGTTAGTCAAAAATTCTCTTTCTTTATATATACAGCTTATTTAACTAGTTAAAAAGTGTGTAGACAAGCCTCACTTACCTGGGGTTAGTGCAACTAACCTACAAACTTAAAATTGATGAAAATATTAAAGTGTGAACATCTGATCATGAACAAAGGCCAAATTTTATAGGTTTTCTTATTTTCATATTGAATTCCAGTTTATTTTATACCAGGCCAATTTGGAGTCTCCTTGCCGCTACTCCTTTTGACTTTAAAACAATAAATAAGTCATGTTTCATGTATAAAATTTATTGATAAAAAATGTAACAAACTTGTTTATTTATAGCAAGTATAAATATGACCAATAAAAATGAAAATATTTCATATATAACAAATTAGTACTAGGAATGCAGAGAGAAAAATATTTACAAAAAATAATATTTGTCTAAATAAAACTTTACATGTACAAGGAATGCTAAAAATATCTTTCAATACATGAATGGAATGCAACAAATTAGATTTATATTTATATTGTGATATCAAAAGGAATTTTCCAAGTCTTTGGTATAAGATTTAACCCTAAAATTATATGAGAATGGGATCACACACTTAAAAAGTAGCCCTTTTTAATAGAAAATGTATTAAATTTTGCTTTTTCTAAATATTAAAGCTTTTGAGGGTGATCATTTTATGAAATTTATTATCAACCTAAAAATTGTCTTTTTGGGCTCAAACCATTCACCAGCACTGTAGAGATTTTTTAATATTTGGGCCGCGTTCGAAGTTCCCTCCCTAGGCAGCCTGGGTAGATTATTTTTCCTGGGTTGAAATATAAAACAACGCGGGTGACCTCAGTTTTGTATGGGTAAATGATCTTTTTAACAAACAAAAGTGTACATTCGGAACAACCTAGGTATAAAACGTCATTTCACAGGTTGTTCTCGCTCTGCCCCAGTGAGCTACATTTTTCCTACCTGGGGCACCCTGGGTTTGAATTTCGAACGCAAGCCTTGTCAAGTCATAGGGCGCATTAGACATTCCTCCCCTGGGCAGCCTGGGTAGATTATTTGTCCTAGGTTGAAATATAAAACAGAACGCAGGTGACCTCTGTTTTGCTTGGGTCAATGATCTTTTTAACAAATAAAAGTGTACATTTGGAACAACCTAGGTTACATATTATATCACTACGTCATTACCCAGGTTGTTCTCATTCTGCCCCAAGTAAGTGACATTTTTCCTACCTGGGGCTCCCTGGGTTTGAATGTCAAACACAAGCTAGGTCACTGTTATGCAGTTAATACTTGGTTTACAACATACAAAATGAACTCAAATTTGAACTCAAAACAAAAATTTAAAAAGTAATTTAATATGAGTTAAAGTCAAATTTTAAGTAAAACTTTTTAAATGTGAGTTACCTAAATCTAGAAAGTTTTATTAAATCATATTAATACATATGCAAGATTTTTTTTTTATCTCATTGAGTGGTATTCTATAGATTTTTTATTTCAAGCTCAATTTTTTTTCGGTAAAAATATAAATTGGGTCGGACCTATTTGTACAGATTTAAAGGTGCATAATGATTTAAGTATGAAAAGAAGAAATATTAGTAATAAAAAAATGTCTATGTGAATGCTTTACATAAAAAGTGAAACATCATAACCAACATGAAGATATACGATGGGTACAAAATTCTGGAAATTGTATACACAAATTTCACAACCAACATGAGAATGAATGAGATGGTCACAAAAAATATTTGATTATAAATATCATTACAAAAAACATTCAATTGTAATCTTCATCTGTGAAAAAAAAGCCGTGTAAGCTAGTCAGAAATCTGCACCCAATAACACGGAATGCAAAATTAAATTCCTTTTTTGGGAATTTTCAATTTAAACTAGAAAAACTGTGAGCCGCAGCTCACAAATAAATACCCCCCACCCCCAATAAAATTAATCAGATAAAATTTTAAAATAGGAGATGCACATCTACATTATGTCACAAAGATTGTGTGTAAGTTTCAAGAAAATCCATCCAAGGGTTTAGGAGGAGTTGCAGATAAGAGAAACCCCAAAATCATTCTGATCAAACTTTCAAATAGTAGGTGCACATCTATATTATGTTACAAAGATTGTGTAAAAGTTTCATGACAATCCATCAAGGGGTTTAGGAGGAGTTGTGGCTAAGAGAAGGGTACCCCATGTAGTCGAATGGCTAAGTCCATGTTTTGCAATGGGAAACCCATAAAATCATTCTGATCAAATTTTAAAATAGTAGATGCACATCTACATTTTTTCACAACAATTGTGTGTAAGTTTCATGAAAATCCATCAAGGGGTTAAGGAGGAGTTGCGGATAAGAGATGAGTACCCCCATGAAGTTGAATGGCTAAGTCCATGTTTTGCTATGGGAAACCCCAAAAATCATTCTGATCAAACTTTAAAATATTAGGTGCGCATCTACATTATGTCACACAGATTGTGTGTAAGTTTCATGAAAATCCATCAAGGGGTTTAGGAGGAGTTGTGGATAAGAGATGGGCACCCCCATGCAGCCGAATGGCTAAGTCCATGTTTTGCAATGGGAAACCCCAAAAATCATTCTGATCAAATTTTAAAATAGTAAGTGCACATCTACATTATGTCACAAAGATTGTGTGTACGTTTCATGCAAATCCATCAATGGGTTTAGGAGGAGTTGCGGATAAGAGATTGGTACCCCCATGTAGTCTAATGGCTAAGTCCATGTTTTGCTATGGGAAACCCCAAAAATCGTTCTGAACAAATTTTTAAATAGTAGGTGCACATCTACATTATGTCACTAAGATTGTGTGTAAGTTTCATGAAAACCCATCAAGGGGTTAAGGAGGAGTTGCGGATAAGAGATTGGTACCCCCATGTAGTCGAATGGCTAGGTCCATGTTTTGCTATGGGAAACCCCAAAAATCATTGTGATCAAATTTTAAAATACTAGGTGCACATTGACATTATGTTACAAAGATTGTGTGTATGTTTCATGAAAATCCATCAATGGGTTTAGGAAGAGTTGCGGATAAGAGATGGGTACCCCCATGTAGTCGAATGGCTAAGTCCATGTTTTGCTATGGGAAACCCCAAAAATCGTTCTGATAAAATTTTAAAATAGTAGGTGCACATCTACATTATGTCACTAAGATTGTGTGTAAGTTTCATGAAAATCCATCGAGGGGTTAAGGAGGAGTTGCGGATAAGAGATTGGTACCCCCATGTAGTCGAATGGCTAAGTCCATGTTTTGCTATGGGAAACCCCAAAAATCATTCTGATCAAATTCTAAAATAGTAGGTGCACATCTACATTATGTCACAAAGATTGTGTGTAAGTTTCATGAAAATCCATCAAGGGGTTTAGGAGGTGTTGCGGATAAGAGATGGGTACCCTGAAGTGTAACGGAAGGAAGGACGGACGGACGGACGGACGGACGGACACCCCTATCACTATATACCCCCCACTTTTGAAGTGGGGGGTATAAAAAATAATAAACATAGTTATTGTATTAATATAAATTATTTCAAGTATTTCCAGCTATGAAATGCTTAAAGGTAAAGAATTTGAATAAAAAATTAGGACTTCAGGCATGTTTTAATTATTGGTGTCTATTCTATCACTAGAGGTTGCGTCCATCAAAACAAAATAACAGAAGCGCGGGAACCTGTCATTCTAATTTTCGCGAAACAAGACCCCCCAATAAAAGCGGTCCATTGTCAACCAAACAAATAGCTTGAATACTTCAGGGGACAAATTTCATTCCAAAAAGCCATTATATTAACTTTGTCCTCAGTAAACAAATTTGGTTTTGTTATTTTCTTTGCAATAGAAAATGAAAGTAGAAATATTCTTGAAAAAGGGGGCGTTCTGTGAGGTCCGCGTTCGAAGCAATTCACTTCCTTGTTCTGTTTGCAGTTTCGTTTTTTTCAAAATTATGGGTATGAGGCACCATATATATATAAGAAAGTTATTTTATCTGCAGGAGCTTATCAGGTTTAACCTGTATCATATTACATAATACAGTGCTTACTACATTTTTCTGATATTATCAATTGTTATGAGTTCATGATAAATTTGAAATGGTTTTTATAATATTTTCAACATAAAAAGTCAAAGGGGGCAATTGTCCAATTATTTAAGTATTATAATAAAACAATTTATAACCTTTTACATTTTGGTCAATACATGTTTTTATCAACACATAAAAACAGTATACCCCCCCCCCCCTTTGGACTTTGTCCTCAGTCGTTATAGTTTTCTTGAGTCAATAAAAACATGTATCAACCTCACCAAAAGGCTTGAACTATAAAGTATAGCGAGTTATTTTGACAGTGAGAAAATTTTAGTTTTTCTAGCATATAATCCAACACAAAAATTCCACTTAAACTATTTTTTTTTCTAGTGCAATTCATTGATAAAATTTGAAGTCTGCTAAAAAAAGGATTGCTGTATTCTACATCTGCCAAAATACCAGCGGCAATACTGCAGTTATAGAAAAAGGTTTGACAAGTAACAAATGCCTACAAAATGACAAAAACAAACACCTTAACATTTCCTCATTGCAAAAAAACATCATATTACTTAGCAATGGTGTTAAAAATACTGAATAAAACATGAAATGGGACACAATATGACACAACCAACAAACTCTGTATTTGTCTAAAACATGAAAATGCATTGTAAATAAAATACTGAACACATTTGGTGTACACATTGTGTTCCCCATCTATCACACTGATAAATACGGGTAATTTGGGGAAAGACTGATGTGGTTTTGATTTTCTATATCTATACAGATCATTTCAACATCCTCCGTAGCGTCCTGTCGTTTTAAGGCAGGTTTTGGTCGTTTGGTTTTACTGTTTGATATTGAAGGAGGAATTTTACAAGGAGTGTAGTACTCCATGCTCCGTATTGATATCGTAGGACTTTTCTGAGGTTTAGTTTGTCTGTCAACTTGAACAAGTTTCGAACATACGCTTCCATTTCCTATGCTTATGTTAGGCGAACCATTCATTTTGTTATTATTTCGTTCCTGAGATTCGTCAGATCGCATAGAATTTCTTCTAGACAAGGCAGTTTCGTAAACACTATCAGTTGAAGAATTACTTGTGACGTCAGGAATTTGCAATTGAGTAATAGGTCTTTTGCAAGTGGCAATGTGTCCTCTTGCAGCCAAACAGGTGCCATCTATAGACGGAGTAGTGTCCCCTGCGGTATGAAAACTGGATGACCGACTCAACACGTCTAGATGATCATCTAACAAAGATTGACTGGTTTGAATTTCTAAAAGTCCATAACCTCGGTTTAATTGTCCTTCTTTCGTTGCTGGCCCTGTTATCACAATTTTAGGTCTGTTTTCTTGCATCAGTGCCAAAAATGACACGACTAATGAATAACAATAAATATACTCTATCTGAAAGAAAAAATAAAAATCACATACAAAGATCTTTCTCTTTCAAAACACAAAAGGTATGCTAAATCTGTAACATGTGTCAGGTGAAAATGATGTTATCTTTCAATTTTACAAATTACAACATGGTTACAAATTTCAGAATTGAATTTTCATTGAAAAAAAGAACATTTCAACATTTATTATTGAAACAGCTCACAACGGACAAGTTCTTCAGTCCATATCATTTCTCTACTGCCGTTTCAATATTTTTCCTAGGGTATCAATTTCTGTGGTTTTTGTGAGTGTCTTTGAACCACGAAATTTGATACCCCACAAAAAGGAAATTCAAAATTGATCTATATTCTGCAGACTCTAGAAGCACAAATTTAAGAATCCATAATCTTTTCAATTTTCATTAAACCATGAAAATTTGTACCAACCAAAATAAATGAATCCAGAGTATTTTATAAGATAAATCTTACCACATTTGGTATGAGTGCTGGTCTGTTTTTCTTGACAATTCTAACTGCATTGAACACATCAACCTCGTTTTCTGCCTTGAGTTGATCACAACAAATATTTGCTACACAATAGACACCACATCTGCTCATCCCATCTCTAAATAAAATAGAAAACTTTTACATTATTTGCTCCACAGGATTTTTTTTACTATTGAAAATAAGGTGACATTTGATAAGGAAATCATGAGTTTGAACTCAGTTTTTTATGGGTGTTTTGTTAAGTTTTTTTTATTACGTGTTGTCGACTTTTGTGTATCCTGGTCTTATCTTGGGAAGTGTTCGTTTTTGTGTGGACTAGAGAAATCATGTAGTACTGTAAACGTAGAAAATTTTGTGGTGTACTAATTTTTGCTATTTTCGCGGTTGCATCAGAACCGCAAAAATAAGTACCCGTGAATATCTCTGACTAAAATGGTAAAGGTGTGCACTCAAATCGTAGACTTTATTTTTGGTGTGGTATAAAATGAACATGATTATAATAAATGAAGAATAACTCATTGTTTACATAATGAATAGAGGGCAATCAGCTTGGTGTGAGCACAAATTGGTAAATAAACATTTAAAAGAATAAAAGACAAGGATCAAACAAATAATGCACACATATTTCACAGGTCATTAAACACTTAATCAGTTAATTGGTCAAGATATTGTTTATTTCAACAAGTGATAAATTGACAGCTTGGGTAGCCAGTTAATTACGAAAATCATTTAATGCTTGGGCGATTCCAGTTTTGGACCACCTTCTAAATAAAAACGTAAATAAATAAGATACTAAGAATTATCAGCTGCATCTTAAAACCGCAAAAATTGATACCCGTGAATATGTCCTAGTTCAAGAAACAGCTAAAATTAGCAACTAAAAAAATTAATATGTTTACAGTACTCCATTTTTGTTTGTTATAAAATGGAGAATCGTTCTGGAAAGCTACCATCTCTCTATTTTTAGACCCAGGTTGTACTGATGGAGAAATGGTGGGAATAGACAACACATATCTTCAATGCGATCAGTGCAACAATGCAGAGTTTTTCATGAGATATGCATGTCACTCTGAAGGTACTTGGGTGTTCATAAAATATTTTCTATAAAACATATGCTCCTAAAATGTGCAAAAAAATATATCTATTATTTTGTATAGCTAAATTTATTATTGCAAAAGTGCTTATGTTTTTGTTTCAAAATTCTTTCTTTCATGATTTAATCTTTCAAGCTGTTTCTACATTTTATGACTTACTTTGACAAAACACAAATAGGATTGAGTGGGTTATTTTTATGCTGCCATTTTTCTACCAACTCCATGAGGTAGATGAGTGATTTGGAATTCATGGTATCTTTCTCTCTGCCGAGCCAACATGTCAGATGGAACATCCTAACAATTACTCGCTCCTGGGAGACTTCTGAATTAAGCATGGGCATACAATTAAGATTCTGAAATAGAAAGGAAACAAATTATTATGATTTAACTTAAATGTATTTAAACTTTATTTTTTTACTTTCAACTTTTAGTTCAGTTGTATTACCGGTATGTGTTTTTTGTTTGTGTTGTTGTTAGTTTTGTGATGTTTCTATGTCTACCAATTTTGTTTAGGACTTTTACAACTTTAACTGACCAATTGGTACAGCTTTGTTTCTTTGAAAAAAACCCTCAAACATATGGATTAAAGAATTAATTCCACCTTATATAATAATACCGTGTTTTGTTTGGTCAACAAACATAGTATTTTTCCGCATATTCAATATATCCGGAATTAATTGTAGCTGTCGTTGGATTTTATTTCCTGCCAATTTATTGCCGTGGTATTTTTTCCCGCCATTTCGAGTGCCGTGGTATTTTATTGAAATACCACGGTTATCGAGGAAAGTCCTTATTTTAAAAATAGATTACTATAGGTAATATTAATTGTGACATCACACATGTTGCCATTATATGATCTAATATCGGCATTGATTTAGAAACATTTATTGTAATGTTTTTGATTTGATACAAAGGATATGCGGTGGAATTAAAGAACTATACGATACTTGTGAGTGGTATTTGCCAAAACAATACTTTCGAGGCTGATAATTTCACTCGCCATACGGCTCGTGAAATTTTGAATCAGCCTCTCAAGTAGTATTTTTGGACAAATACCACTAACAAGTATTGTATAGTTCTTTAAAATAGAACATATCTTATAAGCATGATGAGGTACACAAGAGGAGTTTTGATATTTGGAACAATTGATCATTTTTATTTTCTCTTCTTCACTGCCAAAACACAGACATTTTTCAAATGTCAAATTTCTATAAACATACTTATTGTGTACATATATTTCTAAGTTTAGTCATAGGGTGTGAACATGGTTATGGTGAATAACTACTATGAAGGAATACTTCTAAAATTGTCTAATACATTTTAGTTTTCAAAAGGGTTGTGATTCAAATAAACAAAGTCATGCTTTTTATTATTGTGGGAGAGAAAATATGTTACATTCTCAAAAACTTCATGCAAGTCCTTGCAAAAACACAGTTTATCTTTGTTTATGTAGTTTTTTTTTACATAAAAACATGCCTTTCATCAAAGATTCAGCAAGCATTCTTTGTTATTAAATTTAAGAGTGAATTAAGAGAGGAAAAAAGTTTTTAGTAAAATAAAAAAATTAAACCAAACTATTAATTAGTGTTATGATTTTAAATTATATTATGTCATGCCTTGTTTTACGTTATATAAAACAAAATGAAACTTGTGAATTTTGGAAAAAAGACTGAAAACCAGCATTTAGCTGGCTCATACCATACTGTCACGACCAACACGTAGCAGAGAATCATATTGAGTTTTAGGAAGCTAAAAAATAAACATAAACTCATCCCCTAATAAAAAAAATCCTAATTGTAACTAGAACATCGTGGTAAAATCTTCTTTATCCTCAGGGGAGGTTAATATTTTAAGAAATAAATTGTTATCCAGATTTCGTTAAACAGAAAGTAGCTGAGTGACATACCTGAAATTGAATCCCTCAGTATGGGACCATAAATTGCTGAGAAAACTGTTACGAAAATTATTTACCCATCCAACTGCCACCTGACATTCACAATTTCAGAACCCATATTTTTTCACTCTGTGACATCAGGCCAAACATTAAGAAATTATTGAAAACTTTTTTCTTTGTTTTTGATAAGATGAACAATGCATTTACAGTTACTGTAGACAATAAATACCTTTTCCAACACAAATCATTTAGCTTTATAAATTTCTCTTCAAAGTCCAGTAAGACAACCATTTTTTATCATAATATTTAACTTTCTCTTCTTACCTTTCTAATTGAAAATGCCCTGACTGTTACATTATAAAGTGTCTGACTGCCTATATACCGTACACCGATCGGACCAAACTTTTCTTCCTCGTCTGATGTAGGCCAAAAACAGGGGTATTTCTGTGGATAGACAATAGAAACATCATAAAACCAGAATAAGCAGGCTCACACAGGAATCACTGCTAAATTTTGAAAAAATTAGGCAAACTTAAATTTGATTATCTCCCCTGAATTATATATGGTACGAGTACACAATTATCGCCCTTGGATTTTCGTTGTCCACGAAAATAGTTCTATTAAAAATAGTACCTATGAACAAGTATTGTGTGTGTGTGTTCTATTCACTTTTAGAGGTTGATTTTGGTCTCAAATTGATGTCACAGTAATGAAGAAATTTAGTGACATCCTTAAAAATCCCAATTCAATTGGGAAAGGTAGCTCTTTATTGCACAAAAAGGGGGGAGTTTTGCTTTTCGGAAGCTCTCAGATTTTATCCCCTCTAGGACCCCAGAATTTTCAACTGTCTAAAAAGTTTGATATCTCTGAAAGGAGAATTTGTTGCATTATTTGTTTGCAATTGTGGTAATGAGAAAGTGTGTTTAAAATTATTTGGTTTGAGCAGGTGCAATTTTTTTAAAATGAAATTTTCTTTTATTGAACAAAGAGGGAAAATTAAATGTGGTCTCGTACCTAATGGGTGGCCTACAGCAAGTCTGGAAGTAACACTTTTAACTATAGAATAATGTCAGGATGAGTGATAATGTCATGCTTTGAACAAGTTATGAAAGTCCAAATTGAAATTTTATTCATTCAGATCATTTTCTGGTCATTTTAGACCATTATTTGGTGTCTATGGGAATTCCAATGCTATTTCTTAACTTAGGAGAATTTGACATAGTTTTCATTCATTATGAAGCTTAGCTTGAAAAATATATCTCTTATGAGACTGTCTGAGGTAAGAAACTATTAAAAAAAGAAGCTGAGATAATTTTAAGAAGTAAACTAACTAGAAAAATAATAAATGTCCAAATTTTGACTTCTAAAGAATATTGCGGCTTAATGTCATGTTTACTGGTAAGGTCATGTGGGAACTTTTTTTCAATAAAAGCATGAATTCAAGTAAATTAAGTCACCAAATAGAATAAATGCATTAAGAATAAGATTAGAAACACAGACATATTGCTTAAAAGCTAACATCATCACCCAGAAATGTCATATTGTGTCAAAATCTAAGCTTTTTTGCGAGCAAAATTTCACCATTTTGCCTGAAATTGGTTATAATGCCTGACCATTTTTCAAAATTAACCCTCTGACTAGAGAAGTTGCATATTAAATGTGTTGTCTATTATCCTCTCATGCTAAAAACATGCTTGTATTAAAACAAATTGCACAATTCTAGCTTTTTAAGCCCCAAAAGATAGGATTTTAATGATGAAAAGTCACCATAGCCTTTAATAACTAGTGTCACAGCACTCAAAACCACAAAGTTTGACCTTATATATGTATACAAATGGGTGTTTTGAGTATTAGTTAGTAAGAATATCATCTATTCTACATTTTAATACCATAAGGAACTGATTATCTCATTTCACTTCATCAAATTCCTCCTGACCATACATGTACACCCTGAAAAGTCAGAAATTGCAAATTTTCCACTCCGCGAACATTGGACAGTCACAAAATCTTTCACCATGCACTTATTTCCTTAAAACATGTGTTTTTTATGTTCAGCTAACATTAAGCTATTGATATTAATCATTGGTTTGGCTAAAATCTATCAGACTTGAAAAAAATTGCTAAAAAGGCTTCCTGGGTTTCCCTACGGATTAGGCGCATAATAGTTTTAAGACTAACTAGCTTACAAAAGTACTAATATTTTTATTGAAAAGCATCTGACATGCCTGAAAATTTGTTATTTGACTCAAAATTGACTAGGCATGGTAGATATACACTTTCTTTCTTGTAGTTGAGGGTTTTCCGAGGTTAATAGGTACGAGTACACAATTATCGCCCTTGGATTTTCGTTGTCCACGAAAATAGTTCTATTAAAAATAGTACCTATGAACAAGTATTGTGTGTGTGTGTTCTATTCACTTTTAGAGGTTGATTTTGGTCTCAAATTGATGTCACAGTAATGAAGAAATTTAGTGACATCCTTAAAAATCCCAATTCAATTGGGAAAGGTAGCTCTTTATTGCACAAAAAGGGGGGAGTTTTGCTTTTCGGAAGCTCTCAGATTTTATCCCCTCTAGGACCCCAGAATTTTCAACTGTCTAAAAAGTTTGATATCTCTGAAAGGAGAATTTGTTGCATTATTTGTTTGCAATTGTGGTAATGAGAAAGTGTGTTTAAAATTATTTGGTTTGAGCAGGTGCAATTTTTTTAAAATGAAATTTTCTTTTATTGAACAAAGAGGGAAAATTAAATGTGGTCTCGTACCTATATATATTAAACCTAACATAACTTTTTGAGGGGTGAATCTTCATACAATATACATTTTTCTTGTAAAGATCAATCCTATTCCATCATGCTGATCCAGAGGGGTGGTTCTAACAAGATATATTACCATGATATATTAACAGATATATACTCCCAAACAAGTTTTTAAGGGTATAAAAATGAAAATGTCAAATAATGTCTATTGCACAAGTTTATAGTAAAATATAATTTTTTAAAGAATTTTAGATACAAAAAAATTCTAGAGAAATTTTTTACACGTTTAGCACCAACTTTCACACTTCTCTACTTACCCTTGTAAACTTCTGTTCATTTAATACAACAAGGGAATTAATTTTGTAGTCATATATCATTCGCCAGATATCGTTCACTGTATGTTGCATAGGCCACTGTGTTACTAGGAAATTGTTCTCTTGGTAGTAGCCCTGAAAAAAACAAAGATATTATTTTAGATTGCTTGGTTCTTTAGAAAAAGAAACTAGGTCTTCAACATATAATGTAGAAAGATTTAGCACTTTGTTTTTATTTGTCTCATCTTCAGACTCAGAGAGAGCAGGCCTGGGTTTCATAAAGTATCTTATTTTAGAGTTTTTCTTCAAATTTATGTAGGAGTTCTTAGGAGAGAATAAGAGTAAAGGAAATCATTACATTTGAGATGTTTTATGAAACCAGGCCCAGGCTAGTAACTTGTAGACTTTCTACCTCCACTTTAAGTCTGTTGGCCTGTCATGCTACAGCTTTCAAACTTTTAAATAGCAAACAATATTTATACTAAAGATAGATGAATTTAAAATATTTCATGTTTAAATTTCAAGCTATTCTCTGCAAAAAACAAAAAAACAAAACCAAAACAGTCATGCTGATCCCAATTCTAAGTTTCAAAATTGTCTAAACCCTAAGGTTCTTCCTACCCCAGACATAGGTTGATTATCTTCGTAATAATTTGGTTCCCCAGTTTGGTAATTTTGGTGTTACTTTTCTATGCTCTTCACATTCATATAATGTTTGGCATTTTCAATATTTTTGGTAGAGCGCCTCTGACGAGTCTTGAATAGACGAAACGCGCATCAGGCGTAGCAAAATTTATTGTCTGGAACTTTGTTGTCATTTGTATTCCAAGCAAAACCCAGGCAATAGCTGGCACATGACAAATTTTGTTTTTCAAAAAATTTTCATTGATTTCACAGCAGGTTAACATCAATCACCCAAAACAAATGCAGATTTTTGGTTTATTGAAGTGATAACTTAGATATAATTTAGATCAATTTACATAGAATGCATTGAAAATATGCAGAAAAAGAGAGATAACTCTTGCATATTTGAAATATTTGGTTGCTTTGTTCATGAACTTTAAGGCTGAATCACAAGTCATCCATGTTGCTGTCAAACAAATCCTGGTGATTTTTTGTTTTACATATGAGTCCAACAACACATTAAAACAATAAAGTTGCTTGTATAAAATTCTGGCTTTTGCCAGATTTTTACATGGACAGCCTCTTAAAACAGTTGGTTTTTTTTTCTTTGTACAATAACCTTAAATCTTAAACACTTTTCAGTTTCATTTACATCTATCTGTACCCTGACATATTCTGGATAAATTGAAAGAATGTCAAGGAATTTAAAAAAAATGTTTTTTACTGTGAGCTGTTATAAAAGACAATCAATTAAAGGTTAAATTTAAATTTCAGTAAAATCCTAACAAATATTTTTCAAGTAGGGCCCCTATGCATGATATTTCTGGCACTGAATCATATAAAATCACATGATATATATAGATTATTACACAGGGTTTTCCATATCAAGTCCCATATCATTCCAAGACTCCCATATTAGGTCGAGGGGGAAGTCGAGACCTAATATGAGTTGAGGAATGATATAGGACCTGATATGGAAAACCCTGTGTCATAACCTTTTTATCATTCATTTTCAGCAAACAAATAAAGATACAAATATAATACTATTTTCATACTGTGACGTCAAATTTTAAAGTGAGGCTCTAGACCTTGATATTGCATATTAGCCCACTTTTGTGTACTCCATGTCTTGATGTGGCCATATTTGCCCACTTTTGTGCATGCATTGGTTTGAAATGGCAAAAAAGTCCCTTGTCAAGATATGGCTTGTAAGTTTTCGTCTGTTACACATGCACGGACAAATTTAAAGGTATCAAAGCTAAATGTATGATAAACACTTACATCAACAAATACTGCATTAATGAAATCTGTTCCATGATCTCCAGACTCAGCTGTTAAAAGATAGGGCCGTGCTCTTTCAGCTGAAAGAAAAAATTGTTCATATCATTATATTAGAAGAACCCAAAATCATTCAAGGTTTTTTTTTAACAACAATATACTGCGCTTTGTTGATAGTACCAATTGTCATAATAATAAGAAAAAAATCATGACCTTTGTGTAGATGAAATCCATCAATCAATTATAGATAAATGAGACAATTTATTTAGGAAAGATGGGCTATTATTTCCCGACATTTGTAGCGCAAGTGTTGACTTCCTCAGTAAATGGTAGAAACATTTTTATATATCATATTTTGCATATTTTTTTTCAATATTTTGCAAAAGGTGTATATATCAGCTTTGCTACTAACACAGCTATTTCAAGCATCCATTTAGGATATATGAATATTTAAAACGAAAGAATATGGAATATGTGCCAGAATGTCTTGTTTCATCAACCAAGGGCCTTAAGTAATTAGAGATACCAAGTGTAAAATTTTAATGGTTTCATTCTAAATAAATAAATATAAAAAATCTCTAAATCTGCCCTAAAAAGAGTCATAAACCTTTAAAGCAGGTCATCCCTGGAGGGTGAAGACTTTATTAGGACAGGTTATTAGCTAGAAATACATGAAAAACAAGAATGGCAAAAAGTGACCCTAGGTTCCATTAAAAATTGGAATCATTTATTATTTAAGCAAAAATTTAGAATGATAGAGATTTTAACCCAGTACAAAATTGGAATGTTCCATTGTTGATTAAAAATTAAAATACTAAGGGTCTAGAAACTTAACTGTTTTCATACCAGTAAATTGATTCCCATACTGAGTTAAATTCAGTGAATAGGGTTTCATGCTGCAAAAAAGGAATGGTCCATTCCTGAATAAAATCATTTAGCCTTTACATCAGTAAATTGAAATATGTTCCATTGTGGAGTAGAAACTCAAGGGTGAATAAATGTTCATGAATGTTCTATACTGAGTAAAATTTAGGGATGAATAAGTATTAATAATCATTGAAATGATCCATTGTTCAGTGAAAATTCATAAGTGAATAAAAGTCATTCACAGTTAAAAATTGGGATGCATCCACTCAGGGATAAATAAGTATTTATAACAGTAAATTGGAATGATCCATTGTTAAGTAAAAATTTAGGGCATTCAAGATATCCAATGATTGGAATCTTCTATGCTGAGCAAATATTCAGTGATGAATAAAAAAAAAAGAAAAGTATTTTGAACAATATTTTTAAATGCTCTAATGGTGATTAGAAATTGGGGTGAATAATTGTTTATAAGATTACATTGAAATGTCAATACAGGGGTGTTTTGTAATGGAATGTTTGGTCACTGATTTTTAAAAAAATGTATGCAATGCTATTTTATAATCGATAAATATATATGAAAAAAGTTTTGTAAAATCTTAATACTGCTTAACTAATGTTGCATTTCTCTATCTCTTATACTGTAGATGTAGACGTTTTCATGTAAGTTAATTTTGAAAAATTTGCATTTACACACAAAATATGAGCAAAAATATCCCAAAAATGATTTAATCTTCAAGTATAGAGAATAGTCAAAAGAAAGAAATTTATCACTCCAGCAAAATTTTTAAAAGAAACAAACCAACCCTTCCTTTATATTTTGTGACAGGGGCCATTGTTTGTTGGTCAGAGAGTATAAATTTAGAGTAAACCCTTAGACCAAGCATAAAACGTTTCAAGGCAATCCCTTCATTGGTAAGTTTTAGATAACATTATCTTGAAAAAGAATGAAATGGTTAGAAGGAAAGAAAGTAGCCAATAGCCATCAGTCCACTTGATTCATCAAGTTAGGCGAGCTAGCTTAAAACCACTTGAATATCTTTGAAGTTAGAATCAATTAAGACACTGGCTAATAGGTGACAAACTTTCCAGAAGAATTTGATAAAAATTGTTAACTTTTCTATGAACCATTCTAAAGAAAATATATTTAGCAGGGGTAGATTCAGACATTTTGAAAGGTGCTACTAAGAAGAAAGGGGCGGGGGGGGGGGGGGGGGGGGGGGGTGGTCCAGTCAATTCTGCCTAAAATCTGCAAGAAAATTGTATTCTGCCCCTGAATAAATATAAATTAAAGCATAAAAAATGCAAATTAAATGCTAAAAATAAAGTTTATTGGGACATTAAATAGATCATTATGAAAGATATTTAATTACTATGTTATCCTCTGGGTCCTGACATTAACCCATTTCTCATTTCATATGAAAAATCTTCCCACACAACACAGACTGAGTAGGTTTATAATGTAGGACACAAAAAATCCCAAAAATTCCAAAAATAAAACTTCCGATGCTTTTAATTTAGATATTGTATTTTAATAGAAATTAAAATAATTTCCCGCCCACTAGCTCTATCACATTAACTATATACAGTTATCCAGATTTTAACTTTATGATATGCAACCAAAATCATTAGGGGTTTCATGAATGTAGAATTTTTAACATTTAAGTTTGCTTAAATAAATAATCCATGGTCAGCAAATTAATATAAACTCTTATGAAGATCTTATCTTTTAAATGGGGACTTAGGCTTCAATCAAATTGTGTCATAATTTTTTTTAAAATCTTGAAATTCATGCTTTAGACAGATATAACTACAATTTTTATTTAAACAATGGCAGAATTTCCTTTAACAGAAAATTCTGAAATGGAACCCCGCATTATGTGACCTTATGCTGACAGATGCTGTATACCAAATTCAAATGGGGCTGTGAAAAGTGGTTGCTGAAAAAAACTGTTCAGAAAAAAAATCCCCACCCGTGACCTTATGCTGACAGATGCTGTATGCCAAATTCAAAGGGGCTGTGAAAAGTGATTGCTGAAAAACCTGATAAGAAAACAAAATCCTCACCCGACTGATATTCACCATTATAAAACCTGGATTTTTCACTCTTTGAAATCCAGCCAAAGATTAACAGCATGTGTAATAGGAAATTTTCTTTGATATTGAGTTTCAACATTTTCTAAATCACTTATACCCCTTGAATGTTCTGTACCTCTTTAATTCAACTCCTTTTAAAAACTTTTTATAATTCCAAATATCTTGATACCAATGTCACATGAACATTTATATACACAATTTTCTGATGTGAAATCTTATTCTAAACTTACGAGGTAGCAGCATAATGTCACGACTTTTGTTGCGATTTTCAGATCGATGTCCTCCAGCACAGTCACCTATACTTAACTTTGGCACTAAATTACGAATGGTCTGAAAATAAAAAAGTAATTGAAAATGATTCATGAACTTTTTTTCCATGTAGATGTATCTTGTTATACATGTAACATAAAAAATCTTAATCTTCCCCATTTTACAAAAGGTCAGTTTGAATATATGTCAGTAAAAAGGTCGTCACATCAATCTCAGTACCAAGGACCTTTGAAAATTTTTGACAAAGACTTTATCCTGACCAAGTCAGAAAGGGCACTGTTGGCAAAAAATCTAAGCGTTTTCAAATTTATGCAACAGATTTACATGAAATTTGAATATGCAAACCACAACATGCTGCATAGCAGCTTGAAAAACTAGATGGAGCCTTCCCCATAAGGCATATGTCGCCTGCCTATTTTTGTTTGGTCGCCAAACAGGAAGTAGTTAGTTTTCGGGCATAAAATCACCTTACACCTTATAGTACTATGTGATGAAGCTACATACCAAATATCAAGAGGCTGTGGCATGTAGTTGCCTGGAAAACTGCGACAAAAATTTGGCATCTATGTCCATTATAAATAAAACGTTAAGTATTTGTCAAACAGGAAGTAGTTATTTTTGGGGCATAAAATCACTTTACACCTTAAAGTACTATGTGATGAAGCTACATACCAAATATCAAGAGGCTGTGGCATGTAGTTGCCTGGAAAACTGCGACAAAAATTTGGCATCTATGTCCATTATAAATAAGACATTAAGTATTCGTCAAACAGGAAGTAGTTATTTTTCGGGCATAAAATCGCTTCACACCTTATAGTGCTATGTGATGAAGGTACATACCAAATATCAAGAGGCTGTGGCATGAAGTTGCCTGGAAAACTGTGACGGAAATTTTTGTGACCCCGCAGGACGACTCCGCACGACGGATAGTGCCAAAGTAACCCCTATACGTCGCTTCTGCAACACATTGCAGGCGATATAAAAATCAGAACTCTACTGTCAATAGTTTTTTAAGGTTTAATTTTCACAAAGTATTGTTGGCCTCCCGATTGACAGACAGACATGCGGACAAAGTGAAAACAATAGGGCATTGGCATCTTCAATGGGAGGCCCTTTTGCTGACTGCAGTTTTATAGTTGTTTTTGTATTATTTGCTGTGTTGTACATTTCCATTTTTTCTTTATCATCTTGTCCTTTCTGACTTCTAATTTTGTCCAGGTCTTTCCAACTTACAATTTTTGAATACATGTACCCCATTTGTACTCCTATGCTTTCTCCCATTTTCAAACTTTTATCAATTTCAGTACTTTGCTGTTATTTCATGATTAAATTCTTTAATTCTTAGTTGAATTCATCCATCCAATATTTCCGTGTCAACAAAACTCAAACTGACAAGGCATATGGGTTACATAATCAATTTGAAATATTGCTATTTTCAATCAAGCTTCGCTTATACATATTGACACTGTCAATGTTGATTTTAGAAAATGAAATGAATAACTTTAAAGAAGTAAAGCACCGAGGGAAATCATTCTACTCTCCGATACATTACCAACTTGTAAATTGATATTATTTATGTAGCGTTTTAATATCATCAAAAACAGAAATGAATGAGTTTTTGTGGTAATCATTTTAATTTGAAAAATCAACAACATGCAATAACACAGAGAGATATATAGTTTCTTTGAAGTGTTAGCCCAATCAATTATAATAAATTTTGCATGTAAATGTTTGTTTTTAAGTTGGTTAATAGCTGTAATGTCCTTGATTCTTGAAAAAAAAAAGAACTGTACTAATTGTTTGTATTATCTCTTTATTAGACAATTTATCTAGCTGAACAGGTAAAAGAGCCAACAAAAATGAATCAATCAACCAATTGGCTGTGAAAAATTAGGTAAAGGGCAATAACTCTAGAAATACTTTTTCTTTTCTTATTTCTTAGAAGAACAACTCTGTTAAAAACTGTTCTGAATGTTTCAATGAAAGAGTTATTTTCTAAAGTGATTTATATTTAATATTTTACTACAGATTTCTTGTCAAAACAATTGAGAAAGGTAATATCAAATGCAGAAATTTGACCAAATCTAAAGATGAACAAATTTTGTACCAATCTCTCTTGTGCATGTGTATATTAAGGGAGTACGAGCCTGAGATTTTTCGTAATTAAAAGTTTTTTAGAATAGAATATTTGGAAAGAATAGCTCAAAATAGCTAGACTTTATGAAAAAAGTTTTAAAAAACATGGAGCCGTTGTCAAGATATAAGCACCTAAAAATATGGCGGGAAAAAACTTCTCTAGATTTTTCATAGGAAATACATTGAATGTTCGTCTTCTGTTTTAACATAGAAATTGTAATTAGAATTGAATGAAATTGTTATAGGGTGTTTATTATGACCTTCTCTTAATAGTTCTGAACAAATATTTAGAAAACATGTTGAATTTTTTTTTAATGCATTTGAATGGATAAAAGCCGAGGATCTCGAAAATGTTCAATTTCTGAGGCTCGTACTCCCTTAATTCAATGCTTTGAAAGAAGCAAATCTTTGCACCTTAAACAATGAAACTTACCTGAAATTCTTTTTCAAACCCTGGCATTTTGGTTTTTGGATTTTCTGTGGATAAACATTGAGCGATTTCTGGTACGTCTGACTCCGTCATGACAGTTGTACCACACTGTATGTGCATAGATACTGATTCATAGATAAGGCGATACTGAAACTTAATAGTTAAATTTTCTAGTATAAATAAAAACTAACAAGCAATGTATTTTCAAAATATTTAATTATAAACTTGATAATCCATTGGTGAATACAAACATTTTGCTAATATAATTTGGCTTGTTGAGATTATTTGATTCTTTCAACAACAGCAAAAAAAACAAAAAGCCAGGACGGACCTTTAAAACTCTTCTCTAGATCAAAGTTTACAGTTGCTTTGTTTTTATATTGGCTCTTGAAATGAAGTAAAGACATAGTTAAAACGAGACTATGTCCAAAAGACATTATGTTCCATCTTGCAACATTTGGGAGGGACAGATGAATGGACGAAAGGAGTGGCGGACAGAAGGACAGACTGACGTACAAATGGACTTGAACAATGAATGCCCCCTACTTATGTAGATGGGGCATAAAAACACATTTCAGTTTTTTTCCCTTACAATTTCCACCTATTTTGTTCTTGAAGATTTTCTAATTCTTTTTTATAGATATTTCAAATTTTGTTCACTGGTCATTTCTTTAATATTTTTTGTTAATAATACCCAATCAGCAAATCTCAACTTACCAAAGAACGAACCATATTTTTCCTAAATTTTCGTAGATGTAGAACAGTACTGTAGACGTCTACAAATCCATCTGTTTGTAACTGTTTTAGACAATAGTCTATGGCTATAAATACTGCAGTTTTCCCACCACCACACCTAAAAAAGAACATAATATTATATATGTTATACCAATATCATATGGTTTTAATTGTATGTCATCCCACATATACTGTAGTTTCATTATTATTCGTGGGGTATCAATTTTCGTTGTTTTCGTGGGTAGTCTTCATCAACGAAATTTGATACCCAACGAAAAAAAAAATTAACATTGATCTGTATGCTGGAGACATCAGAACCACAAAATTAAGAATCCTTTTTCAGGAAACCACGAAAATTGGTACCCCATGAAAATAAATGAATTCACAGTAATATAGAAATTTTGATATTTGAGATACATTATTTTGCATGTCTTTAAGATATAACCTCAGATAATATTCTATGGTTATAACTGCGATTTTGCCACCACCACACCTACAATATAAGGCATTTCAAGTCAGACACTTCTGAGTATACATATTGCTCAGTGAGCATATTAGTTGTTTCATACTTTTCAATGTACATGGGTTATACACGACAGTCAGTGTTAATGGTAAGAGGAAATTAACCTAAAACCCAGAGAAAACCACCAACTTTTGGCAGTTAACTGACAGGTGTGCCTGTTCCAGTTACCATACGTATATAACAAAGCGGAACTTGTACTTCTACCTGAGAAGTCATTGACTAGCAGTAAATGGTATGGTATCTAAATCTGCTGTGGTGGATCCAGATATTTTCAAATGGGAGGGCACACAATTAAAAAAAAAAATCTTCTGGGACCTCTTTTTACATACAGTTTCTAACCAAATTTCCTGTCCAACAGGAGGGCATGGGCCCAGCATGACAGTTCTAAATCTGTCTTGGATCTGCCCCTTTAACCACTCAGCTACCACACTAATATTTCTTTGAATGTCTTTTTAGAAAAGAAGAAAATACTCCACGACTAAACATTTTGTACATTTTGAAGAACTGCAAAACTTTTAAACCATAAGAAACTGGGATTTTATTTTAAAGGAAAACTTCCAGACTTATTTCTGTCCTGTATCAACTGAAAAACATGTGTTCTTGTGCAATGCTCTGTAAATTGGGGGGGGGGGAGGGTGGATTGAAAATTGATACATCACATTATAAGTGTTAATGGGTCCTTTCAATTTAAACCTTAATAGATTACAGATATGAATTTGTTTTTATAGTGCTATTAGAATTCCAAGCTACCATGATATTATGTTTTTTGTTTGTATCACACACAATAAACTATAGCTCTGACATCCTAAGAACAATTACTGCCAAAGACGAACAGGAATTTGACTAGAAATCAAATTCACCAAGTTGTATTTTTTTTTTCTTTATTTTTTTTTTACAATTTACATTGTACTATTGCTTTCTAAAGTTCTGCCTGTAGCATGATAATAGGACGCAAACCGTCTTGGTGTGTCAATGTCATTGAACCGTAGGACCTTGAAGTAACAAGAGAAAATCCAATTAATGAAAATGAAGATTTAATACTAAAACAACAAAAAGATTAGAGAGAAATATCCGAATATTTGTTTATCCTAATTTACGTCTTTGTCAAGATTAGTATTAAATCACGAAAGACAAGATTTTCCCCAAACAAGCCTGATGCTGCTAATATCATCATGGTCTAGGGAGTTTTTATAGCAAGAGCTCACCTCTATAAAAAAGACGTAAAAACAGGTTTTAATCGAAAGATGAGGTCACTGTTTCTTATAATTCTCCCTCCGGAGATATACAAATGTGTATGGGAACATTATACCAAGAGTTCATCGAATATGGGACTTTCTTTTGTTTTAAAGATTCTATATTTGGAAATCTTGGATGTAAGGATATTCGAATTCCAACCTCATTTTAAAATTTTATTACCATTACTGTAAGAAAAGAATAGCAATTAAAAGTACATGGAAGGATTAAAAAATTTTTAAATTGTAATATTTAAAAAGTTTTTAGCATTTATATCCAAGATTTGAATAGATATAAAAGTTGACATCAAAAAGATATTCCAATTATTCTATATTTGCTGATTCTATAAAAAAAAAGTAATAAAAAAAGTATGTCATTGTTCAACATATCTTTTAACAAATCAAGTATTAAGGGCAATGAAATATATCAAATAAAAGCCAGATTTAGAAATTGTCTTTTTAAATGGCCATGACTTCACTGCCACTTATAAAAAAAGATATATTTTAGATTCTATCTTAAAGTTAATATGTCTTCATTAATTTTACATTCTATTTACATCAAATATTGTACATTTTCTATATTCTATTTTGATAGCGAGCACAAAGTGCCCGCTCGAGCGGAGAGCTCTACGGTATTTGTTCCCGCGAAAAATTTGTCTAATGCTGATATTGATTTTTCATGGTCCGGAAAGGCTCTCAATTTTGACAGGAACGGAGTGAATTTGAAAATAATTACCCATTTTGCTAGTCGCATTCCAAAAATTATCTTTTTAATAATATAAAAAGAGAAAAATATTCTGATGACGACGAGTTGCTACATTTTTTGTAGTAACCAAATTTTAATCGATTTTTTCTTACTTTTCTATTTAACGTTCAATCGCCCCTAGGATCTCGTCCCAACTTGAACGTTCTAGAAAATTAACCAAAAACAAAAATAACTACGATGGTTTCAGATCTTATTTGACTGCATCGATTCAAAATCATTTTTTTTATTGAACAGAATTATGCTGTGTGCTCGCATTTAGGCACTGCCTATTTCATATTAACTCCATAACCTATATTGTATATTAAAACTTTATTTTCATTTGTTTCATGCTCTGCCTATAACATTTTTCAGCGTGCATATACATAGATAACTAATACATTTTCATCTCGACCCAGTCCCAAACAGGAAATAGAAACCCAACAGGTCTGAAAATCATTTAGGATGTACAGTTTGTCATACTAAACCATCCTACTTACAGTTTCAAATCATTTTCATGTTCAGTTTATAAGAAAAGCTTGATGGAAATCCATACAGACGGACAGACAGACAGACAGACATGAACAAAACTTGATGCCAACCCCCCTACATGTCATCCTTGGGGCATAAATAGTGGTATCTTTTCAACAATCTTCCCATTTGTATTTCAAAGTTAATTGGTGGCACTAGCGCACATGCCAAAAATTAATGGCTTCACTAATAAAACTATGTTTATACAATCATTAGGTCAATTATGACAAAAAAAGTCAGGAGAATGGGGGAAGGGTTGAAAAGTCTGGAGGTGGGAGTATTAACACTTGTGTCCCACATTCCTGGCATTCCAAAGTTAAAATCATTACATGTAATATAGGATAGGGAACATTGATTTACTGTGGTTTCATTATTTTTCGTAGGGTGTCATTTTTCAAGATAATGCGGACTTCAGACCCACAAATTTAAGATTTCACGAATTGATCTTTTTCATCTAATCAAGAAAATTGGTACCCACATAAATGAATCCACTGTAATTTGCACCCTAAAAGACTTTATAAAAGTTATAATTTTGAATACTTTACTTGAGCAAACATCCAAGTTATGTTATCTATTCTTAAATTGATGTAGTGGCAGATATGCAAGAATGTAAACATACAGCTGTCACAGTGACCTACTTTTTATCCAATTTAACATAACATCTGTCACACTGACCAAGAATTCATTAAACAAGAGGTGGGGCTCCTGCAGGGTACCCCCCTCAGGTCGCAAGGTCGCTTTTAAAAGGGGCCTGAGGTCGCAAGGTTGCTTTTAAAAGGCATATTTTGGCGGAGGTCGCAGGTCGTTTTTTGGCATAGGTCGATTTTATGAAGTGTAGGTCGGAAGTCGCCCTTAAAAAGCCCTCAGGTCGCAGGTCGTTTTTAACCCTGCGGGAGCCACAGAGGTGACAGCTGTTTTTTTTTTAATTACTGGAAAAAAAGTAAATGTGTTAATTTTAATCTTAATAATAGGTAATTTTCTTAACATGTTGTAATTTGTTTTCCTTAATCAAAATTGGCATTTTAAAAGAATTGCAATTGCAAGGAATTTTGTTGTAATTCTATTTACTATTTGAACAAATATATCATGTCAGTATAAATTCTTCTTCTTAGTCAGCATGTTGTTCCCACTTGACACAATTCTTTGATGAAATACAGATTTTTTGACACCAACAAAATATTTCAGAAATTTTGTGACTGTTTTAATTCAAAATGGTAAAAACTACACAATTTCTTTCCTTAAAATGAACATGGTTGATATCATTGGTGCTGATTTTGGCTCTTTTCTGAACTTTTTTTGGGAGGGGGGGGGGGGGTTACAAGTATATTTCATTAGATACCCTCCTTCATTATATTCAAATACTGCTGATTGAAATATAGGTGTACAGAATGAATAAATTACACCAGTAATTGTGTTTATTGCCTTAATGCTACTGCGAAGGGAAATTAGAAATACTGTGAGCAAGCTCACAAGAGGACACCCCTTCTTCATTTTTAACTCTATAAAGGAAAGAAAGTCCAATAATCTCCTAACTACATGCACTTTCTTCCCGTTAAGTTTCATTAAAATCCATCAAACAGTTTATGATTAGTTGCCCTTATGAGATATATGGACAAACAGATAGACAAGTCCTATACTGGTGAAACTTTGTATGGTACAACACTAACATACCTGCAATGTACAAGAATAGGTCCAGCAGTGGCAGCCACTTGATTATTTACACGACGACACACATCTAAAATGAAGCCAGCATCAGTGGCCTCATCATTAAAACCTATCATCTCAAAATGTTTGACTTTTCTTTCTATTGAAGATTGTTCCTGAAAAATAGATGGTTACGCAAGAAAATAAAAACTAATTTTAAAATTTTTTTTTTCTTATTTCTTTAAATTATGACAAAATACCACATTTTAAAGTAATTTTTCAACACTTTTTTTTTCATTATTTGGTTATGAAAACTTTATCTTTTAAAGTAATTATAATTATTTAAATTGTGCAAGATCATTCCAATCAACTGTAATTTTTTCATTATGGTAATTTCTCACCTGGATTTCAAGTACATATTCTATTGCAGATCATAACCTGATGCTCTTTTTTCAAAACTTTACAAAAATGTAACAATGTACTTACATGTTGAATTCTGAATGAGCGAATGGTGAGATTAGCCATCTCCATAGTCGAATCTAGCCAGATATGAATATCTCCATGTCGGACATAACGCTGAGCACTAAAAACGTCTCCCCAATACTTATCACATTGTTGCTAAAAAAACATATTTTAAAAGTTGTCTGATCTAGTGTTTTTTTTAACAGCACAATAATGAATATCTATTTTAAAACTTCTTAAATCTGTTTTTACCAAATTTTCAACATCAAATATCTCAGAAATAAGCATATAAAGGCCAATGGTTTTCTTTTGATGGACAAGTATCTATCCTTTCTACAACAAATCATAAAATCTTAAATATAAAAATCAGGAGTGACCATGCATCCTTAATGTTAAAGTACAAAAAATGTCATAAAAACAATTTATCTTTAAAAATGAATTGATCCAAATGAAAGGAAACAAAATTCCAATAAAACTCACATAATTATGACTATATATCTAAATTTAGTTTATTCTTAGAAACCTTATAAATAACGTATTTTAAAAATAATTACTTTTATCCATCCGCTCTTGTTTTAGGATAAGATTAACTTTTTGAAGAACTTAAATCAATTTTTTTCTGATTTTTTTGGTCATGTTTGTTTAACTTGGTGACAGAAATGACAAAATATATATCCCCACCAAAGCAATTGAGACATTATAATATTTTGAATGCTTGATTTTTATTATTGTCCTTCAGGGTTGCCATACTTACATTTGCATTTTCGAACAGTCCTGTTGCCATGACAATGCAGTGTACATTTTCCTGCCAGACCATGTGCCAGAATTGGGGGATAGTTTTCTGTCTTGGACCTATAGAAAATGAAATGATAAAATTATAGTTTATTAAAAATGGGAGAGTAAAATAGAAAATGCATACATATATGCATTTACAGAAAATACCACACATCAGAACAATCACTCTTGGTTCAATTGCTGTGTACAGCCCTTATTCCAGACACAATAAGGCCTTCAATGTAAAGCAAAAGCTCGATCAACTAATGACCAACCAACTCTATAACAAGCTCCAACTTTGTTAAATATACTGTATAATCATTTATTTTCGTGGGGATAAAATTTTGTGGTTCAGAGCACGAAACTGAAATGGAAGGGACAAATTTTCGTGGATATTTAATTTTGTTATACACTCATTAACTAAATATCCTAAATTCATGGGGATTTAATTTTGTGGACTTCTATTACCCACGAAATAAACAAAATTAAACCCCAGCAAATATTTCTGCTTCTACAGTAGATGATTTGTAAAAGCATGATACTTTGGGAGGCATGCAAATATTTTGTGAAATGTAACACATTTCAATTGGTTATATTAGCATTATCATATAAAGTCTCAACATTCTGAGTACAAAGTTGGTCAACAAATTAATATCTTCAATTTTCCTCTGAAAATTACCATGTTTAATGCTATTATTTTAATTAATACCACAAAAGTTACTGGGTGCAAAATATCATCACCTCATCAGTGCAATAAACTGATTACTGATCTCACTAAGAAGTATTGTTTTTATCTTGGAAAAAAAAACTGTCTGTAAAGTTCATGAGCCAGTATTGGAAATATTTTGGCTAGAGGCTTTAATCATTAAGTCTTCTATAAAAAATATCTTATACATTTGTAACACTAAGGGTAAAAAATCTAAGGATTTAGCCAGCTCCCCGCAGCTGGTTAAAACACCAGTTAAAGCTGCAACAAAAACAAAGACCCCAGCCAAATGGAAGGGACGAACAGATGCCTGAAGCCTACAATGGTGGTTTTCAATTGTGGGTTTTCTAAATTACCACTTGTTATGTAAGCTGTGTGGCATACACTTATTCCACATCTCATTATTTTCTATTGATCCAAACTAATATAAAAAATATTGCTGTTATAAGTAAAAGTCAAGGGGCTTTCATGGTACTACCTTAGCATTAATGTAAGCATATAAGGTGTTAAAAAGTAGAGTTTAGAATTGTTGTTTTGGTCATTGAAACATTTTGACATTAACTTCTCTGATGAGAGCTAAATAGATGAAATTGTCATCAGTTAAGATATCCAGCAGCAGTTTGAATATAATTAAAGCTTGTGTTGACTTTTTAACAATGTATACTGACCCAATTGAACTACACAGCAAAAGCAAACAAATATGTTTTTTTTTTCTGTTTATGATTTTCTTCCTAATGACATCAAAAAATTGAAAACCAAAATACTTATCTATCATTTAATTTCCAAAAGTCTAAGACAATTTCCAACGTAATTGTATTTAAAAAGCAATCAATAAGCTAGCGATTTTTTGTTTTGTCTCAGAAAAGTTATTTGTCTTACGTAGGTTGTGTAACCTTCAGCTTCAATTGAATATATGATTGGGACAAATCAGATTTAAACACATACAAGTCTAGTACACATGTGAGCCTTGATTAGATTTTATTTCTAATGTGTGTGACGTAAATCTCTGACAAATTAATTCTTAGAAATAAATATGTACTTTGAAAAATATTTAAAATTGATTATTTTCCCCTTAAGAAAATAATTTATTAAACTAAATGTAGAACATGTGATTATGGGACATGTGCTTCTATTCATTTACACATCTCAGTTTTAAATATCGAGAATCTACATACTCAATAACTTTAACTCATAGATTCAATATGTAGGATTTTCAAAAACTAGGGTACTTTTAAGGGGGTGGTAAAGGGGGTACTGTGCACGGCTGAACGGCAAATAAAAAGTGGCTTTCACGATGAACAGAAAATAATTCTTGCTAATATCGATGCACGATAAATAAAGAAACAAAATATTATTCGTTAATGAAGGAAAATCCCTGAATTTTGCTTGTTTTTGACAGTTTTGACAATTGTGTATTCTTGACACAGTACAACACTGCAAGGAGTAGGCGAAAATTGTAAAGTCCTCGAATTTCATGATTTCTTGGTGAAAAATATTTTGTATAGCATTTTTTGTCTAAAATACCATGAACGAAAAATAATCCATGCAAATCACGAAACATGAAAAATAAATTAAGGTGAACATGATGAACGATGAGCCCCCTATGCACAGCTGAATGAGAAATAAAAAATTCAGAAATCGATGAACGGAAAATAAAAAATGTCGAACACGGTGCACGAAAATAACCCTTTACCACCCTCTTTTAAACATTAAATTTTTGTTGAGACAATCAACATGAATTCAATCTTAGTTGATTATATGTGTGTTTTTTTTGTTGTTGTTGTAATTATTTTTTTTGCCCTGTTCTCTTTTGTTTTAACTGATTTTGTCTCTGCCCTTTTGGACTTATGACATTCAAATGCCCTTGTTTGTACCTCTCCACTTCTATTTGCAGCACTAAAACTGAAACCTGGTATTTGGACATGTAGAGCAAGGTGAAAGATATAAGACAGGGTAAGAACAGAAAATTGAAACCCAATTTTCATTGGTCAATTTTGAATTTTTGAAAATTTAAGGACAATTAAGGAACCACAGTCCTTTTTGTCCAAAAATCAAAACTGGCCAATGAAATCATAAAATATTGTTGACTGACGTTGTTTGAATACTCAGATGTATACACATGTTATAGGTCTTACCTTGAGTGGCAATATATTCCTTTGGTTTTCCATAACCCTATAAAATAAAGCATTAATATATTATAAATGCATCAATTCTGTTTGCATACAGGAGAACATGGGATTCTATCAGGCGCATATCCAGAAATTTTCAAAAGTTGTGGGGTTCCATATTAAACATAAAGTCAACTGTGGATTATAGAGCTTGGTTCCAGACCAATTTTCCCATCAGCTAGACAAATATTACAAAATTTACAGAGAACTTTTTTTCTTTGGGGGTGGGGTGGGGGGGGGGGTTCCACCTCCCAAATCACCCCTTAGATATGGCACTGTTTGCATTTAGACAAAGAACATACCATATTCCAGCACTTTGTTTTACTTCTGTTTTTGTAGGTGTTTTAAGCTTGCAATTATATGTTTTGTTTTCTGTGTAAGTGGTGAATCTAGAGAGAATGTTTTGGGGTTAGAACTCAGCGACCACCCCCCCCCCCCCACTCTCCTCCAAAAATTTTGACTATCCGTGTATATTTCAGTAAAATTGGTGGGGACACCTTATTCACAGCGGCCTTAGTATGTGTAACCCCCCTTTTGAAAATTTCTTGATCCCACTTAGTGCAATGTAAGTGTCATTCTCTTATGTGTCCTGGTTTTATCTTGAGATTTGAAAATATTTTTTTTTGGGGGGGGGGCTTTGACACCAATAATTGAAAATATTGGCTAAAAAATTCTAAATGTGACAAATCGATAAAACGACACATACAATTATCTCATACAATGATATGGATAAATATAGTTAAACAAACAACTCTACATTTTTTTAACGGAGGCATATTCACGCAAATAAGTTGTTCTAGAATGCAAGAGTTCCATATATTTTCAAGGCCACGACAAAAGACTTCAATGTCAATGTACGCTGCGAACATTTCTAATTGCAAAGTCAACTTTGAATAATGACAAAAAGTTGTCAATGTGAAATTTTAATTGCAGAAAAAAATTTAAGGTTATAAAACAGGATTACATAAGCCACTAAAATCATCCAATCAATACCAATTTGATTGCGATGACATCAAATAACATTACATAATAGAGCTCAAAACAAAACCTTAACAATGTCATAGACATGAAAAATGACTTATCAAATTCACCTCAGATCAACTTTCAGAACAGAAATCACAGAAATACAAAGCTAAAATTGATGTCAATTCATCCATTTTTATTTAACTGTCTGTTCAATCTGTCATGACATATGGCAGTTTCGCAGTGCTGAATAATTGAGAAAATCTAAAGTGCCTGCTAGGCTTAAGTGTTGCCCCTTATATAAGCTGACCAGTAATGAGGATAGCCTTAGGCAAAAAAAGTTTCAATGGGTGGACCCCGAAAAATCAAAATTGTGTACCACTCATAGTTGTCAAAAGGGGATTTCAGACCAATTTGGTTGCTTTCCTTTTTTTACAAATTCTTTTACCCACATTATTAAGCCAAAATAAAATAATTCCTAGATTCTCATCAAAATTTCTTTGAAAATATGAAGGAGGGAAGGGGAATTTTAATTTTTTACTTTTGTTCATTTTGACCAAAAAACTGCAAAAAGAATCAAAATAAAAAAAAATTGAGGTGCCTCAAAAAATTTGGAGGCAAGAGATGAGAATCTAGGACAGTTTTAAATTGGCCTTAAATTTTCCAGGAAGCTATACATATAAATTTTGTGGCACCCCAAAAAACATTTTACTACAATAGACTTTTTGGACCATATTTGATAGTGGACACATTCTTTGAAGGAAAGACAAATATAATACAAAATATGGAAGATTTATGTTTGTTTCACAGAAATAGAGCTGTTTGACATTTTCCCATAATTTTGCCCCCTATCCAATATGGCCTGCATAACCCTGAAAAAGGCCTATTTCTAATAGATTATGAAACCTTATAGAAGTTGTAAACAAAACAACTGATCATATTTGGCATCAAACTCAGATTTAACATTATAGCAACCCCCACTTTTTAACCAAAAAAAAAAACCATCTTTATTTTGCCACCCACCTCCATCCATAATGGCTATGATAACCCTGAAAAAGGCCGTTTACTAATAGATTTATATGAATCCTTAAAAAAGTTGTAAACAAACAAAAACAATAATCATAATTGGCATCAAATCCTGATTAAACATTATAGCAACCCCCACTTTTTACCCAAAAAAAACCCAAAAAAACCAAAACAACACCACTACTAATTAGATTGGAAAATCCTGACATGATAAAACACTAATAGGGCGAGATGCTATGAATAATTAAAGTAGAATTTAGCAGAAGCTCTTCAATCAGTGAGAACAGAAAGATCATGCTTTCATCAATAAATAATTTACCTTCAATAACAAAAGATCATGATATATTAATTGAATTATAAAAAGATCAAAACCTGAGTGGTAGTTGAATTATTTACAGTAACGCTTCCATTATATTGTGCATTTTTTTCTAGAGTAGGAAGATTTATGACTACTGAGTGAACACTACACTTTGCTATATTTGTCACAAAAAAGTAAACATCTTTTTTTATTTCCAAGAATTTTCCTTTAACCTTTAAGTACTATGCTTAATAACAGTGTACTGAGCTATCATTATGGAAAAATCTATTTTAAAAATGCCCTTGATTTATGTGGATTAAATATATAATGTATAGTTATAAAGAGAAAATCTTGATATTTGCCTTTAAGGAGTGAGCTAATCCATTTTTTTTTCTCCCACATACATAGTCGGAAACTTATGGATGGTTATGCTGGGCGTACCATGGCAATGACCCTGTTATTTCGAGAATGGAATACATGATAAACTAGTTGGAGCTGGAGAAAAATTTATAAAATTGGAACTATTATGGTGGATTCTCACTGTCACATTCCTAGAGAGACCTGTTGGTGTTATTTGTAACAGAGCTGCTCTCTAAAATAGTCCTCGGGATATATATCTTATGTCACCCCCCAGAAAACCCAAAATAATGGACCACTACATAAAATTATGATGAAGATATGAAATTTGAAAAGGCAAATGTGGGTTTGATAAAATTAAACTACATGTAGTATATAATGATCATGATGATATTTCAAACATCTGATTTAATGACTTAAAAGCATAATGAAGAAGATATGATGTCTAAAGTTCAGATAAAGTTCAACATTATGAAAGCATTAAATCTTTACCCAAAACGTCTTTACAAAAATTATAATAATTTGATAGACAGCATATATAATAAAACAAAGCGAAGACAATCAATAATTATTTCATTGGTATCATAGCAAAAAAGAAATTTCAATTTCTGGCTGTCATCGCCTGTCTCAATCCCTCATTGACGTCAAATCATAAATTATGGATATCAAACATACAATTAAAGCGAAAATTTAATACTGCTGAGTTCGGATAAATTTTCACTTTCAATGACTCTCGGTTTCTATTGTATAAGTGATGCCTTGATATATATGAGCGTAAAATTAAACGAGTAAATGAAGATGAACGATCAAGGAAATTAATTTAACGATTTTGAATGTCGAACCATTATGTTGTCACAGCATGACTGATTAACATAGGAACTCTGTCTGTCAAGGTACAGAGAGAGATTTCCTTATTAACTTGGCACCCTATGACAACACAGTTAGTAGTGGTTTTGTAAGATTAAAGTTAATGAACAATTTTTTTCCTAGTGTTCTGTAATCCTAACAAAAATTACAAATTCATGCATTGAACATGCAAGAATTTTACTCCATGACACTATATAAAATATAGTTTTCATAAGAGTTTATGTGAGAAATGTGTCTTTTGCATATATTTTTTCCTCACTGGTATTTTTAAGTAACACCACTGTTACAGTTAGACAGTTAAATTATGACATACAATGGTGATTTCATAGGGGGCAGCTCAGGGGCAGATCCTGGAATTTTAGTTCTAAGGGGGTGAAAAAACATATTTTGAAGAAGAGGGAGGCCTGAATTTTTTAAGTGTTTGTTTTGTTCTGTTGAATTCATGCAAAAAGCATAATTTCTGTCACATTAGGAGGGTGTATGTCTTTACTTGGATCCGCCCCTGCAGCTAGCTGTTCATATTCTTCCGTAAATAACTCTTTTCAGTTTGAGATGACCAGGTTGAGATGCGAGCACGTGCAGCGATCTCACACTGGTCAATTAACCAATAATAACCGCCGGTACTGATATTGATCGATGATGTCGACAAATGAAATACAATGTTATTTAAAACTTTCGGCTTTTAGAATGAAGCCACCTTAGGTTTCGGAATATAAAAATTCAATTTTTACAGAAGAAATAGGTACTTACACGCGTTCTTGGAAAACCAGCAATGATCTTTCACTCGTGATAGAATTTTTGGGGTCTTTTGGCTCGTTCCGCTGCGCTCCACTCGAAAAAAGACTGAAAAATTCTATCACTCGTGAAAGATCAGCCGGTCTTTTCCAAGAACTTATGTAAGAACCTATAAATCTTTCAGTGAGGTCCAGACTTCATTGCTCCAACTTAAAGTCCTTGTGACATTAGATGAAAAATAACATTTAAAGGGTGCCTTAATTCAATATTCATCCCATTTTTTGTAATGCATATCCAACTCAACTTTACATCAAATCAAAACTTCGAAATTGTCAGTTGTTGTCCTATTAGTCAACTGGTTTTGTCTTCCTCTTCTTATGTTGGACAGTGACCATTAGTACTTCTTTGCATCTTTCAATGCCATGAAAAAGAGCCATATTTTCCCACAGGAGAGGCAAAGACAACAGAGCACAAAAACATGTTCTTAAATGCATGATGCCTCCAGACGAAAACCTATACAAATTGCATGACCACTAACAGTACAGGTCCTATATTCCAATTATTACATAAGGACCGTGACGACAATAAAACACAGTTTAACAGACCGATTTATATAGCTCTGCCTTGTGATAATTGATTCCGTGCCAATCAGAGAGTTTTATGTCCGTCTTTAAGTATCGCCACAAATCAGAAAGCAATGTGGTTATAATGAAAGACCGGGTTTCTGTAGTGAAATCACTATATTATCAGAACGTAAATTAGTTAAATCTCATTATATGGTGATTTACAATTAAATTTGGTACTAATCTGAAATTGATGACTATATTTATATAGTGAGTGAGATGTTTTGAACAACAGCAGGCATTTGGGATGGTCCAAATGGAAATTCCTAATAGTAAACGGTTTTTATATTCATTTGCATAATGACAACCATATGGGTCTGAATACAAAAATACTAAATGATAAGTAGTTTCCTAAAAAAGTATTAAAAAACATATGAACAATGACAGGTCAATTTTTTGTGCTGATTTGGAGCAAAATTTACATAGAAACCCCTTCAATCTTTAGCAGAAAATAAGAAGAACCCACCTTTCAAAAATTTCTGGATCCTACCCTGATGAACATGATCCCAAGATATATTGTGTGTTTAAAGATCTTTGGATTCCTATTTGATGGAACTCATAGAGCATCTCTTTACATTACAGTTATACTTTTTACAGTCTAGTACCATTGAAATTTATTGTATGATCTGGGACTATCTCACTATTCCCTTTTATCACTTTTTTACTGAAAGTTGACAACAATTACTGTGGATTCATATCTCAATTTTTGTGCTTTCGCCAAGAAAGATATTTTGTTGGATTTTATTTTCAGGGATTCTGCATGAATAACAGTGTTTGTTTATGTATAGTGATAAATGTGAGGCTTCAACAAATTTGCCAAAGAAATCAGGAAAGTTCCTTATCTGTTGGGAATCTTATACTTAGGTTTGCCTAACCCACAAACCATGAAAATATGTACTCAACTGATGGAATCAGTGGCATTCTTGGGGTTGGAACCCCCCCCCCCCCAATTTACATAGGAAAATTTTGTATTTTTTGGCGAATTTTAGGAAAAAATTGACGTTGAACCCTCTTTAGTCTTCAGTTTGCAATAGGCAGAACCCCCACCCCCTACCCCCGTTATTAAAAAAATTCTGGATGGGCCCTTGGGAATACTTTCACAGATAGGAAGACTGCTTGATTATAGCTAGTGTTTGGGCATATTATTTCCAATGCATGTGTTACTGTTTCTTTATTTAGATACAAAATTAAATATTTATAATTTCACATTTTTACAACTAAGAATGACTTATAAAGAAGCAACCATCCCAAGAACTTGCGGAACTAAAAATAGGACAAGTAATTTCCATTAGAAAAGTCACAGCCTTTTATATTTGTGTCCCAGCCCAATTATAAGACCAGGAATTAATTATCACTTGCTACACGTTTCAATAATGTAGACATATGGCTAATATGCATTATTGATCTGATATAGATGCAGGCTCATGTTTTACAATATATTTCATGTTTGTACATTAAATAATACCTTTTTACTTTTTTATGCAAGTTTTTCATATCACAATGCAATTATCGACCAGGATGTCAGAAATGAATTTTCAATAGTTTTTTAGTGTTCAAAAATATCCTCGTGAAAAAGTCTGAAAACTAGGTGCAATTATTCAAAATTGAATTTTTTGAAAGTAATCTCTTTTTTGATAAAAGTTATTAAGCTCATAGAAGTACTGGTAGTACATGTATATTTTTTTTTGGATAAAAGTAAAGAGCATTAAATTATGCTGCTGCTAATTACTGTGAAAGTACTTAAATTCGTGGCTATCAATTTTCGTGGATTGGAAGTAAACTCCTTATTCATGGATTCTTGAATTCGTGGTTTAACAAGGAGTTGCACTTAGTCGTGCTAAGGATACCCCCACTCGACAACTCAGACAACAGGAAGTAGATGCCCGACTGACCTGGAAAGGCGAGGAATGATACAACTCATCATGCTTAAGCTGTATACCAAATTTGAAATCAATCCCTTCAGTAGAATTCGAGAAATCTGTTACAAAAAATTGTCAATTCTTAACCCGTTATAAGTCTAAGTTAGCTCAGAAAACAGGAAGTGGATGCGCAACTGACCTGGAAAGGGGAGGCACGATACAACTCATCATGCTCAAGCTGTGTTCCAAATTTGAAATCAATCACTTCAGTAGAAGCTGAGAAATCTGTTACAAAAGTTTGTTAAGGACGGACAGACGGACGGACGGATGGATGGACGGACAAGGTAATTGCAATATAGCCCACTTTCTTACGAGTGGGGTATAAAAACAATCTCTATTTAAAGCAATGTGTAATACACAATTTGTTGGGAACTTAATTTCGTGGTTTGCCTGACCCACGAAAACCACAAAATTGGTACCCCACGAATAATAATACTTTCACAGTAAGTTTAAATTTTAGAAGAAATTGCTAAGATTGATCTTAAGATACGTGTTATATGAAAACAAGAGTACTGTTAGCAAGCTCACAAAAAAATACCCCAGACCCTTGTTTCATATTGAATTCTGAACTCTATGGTTGAAAAAAAAAACAAGTCAAAACAATCTCCACTCAATGATATCACAGAGAAATTAAATACCATAGAACAAGGGTAAAACTTTCACCGTCCTCTAAAGGAGGGATAAGGGTATATTTATAACAGTATTACAGTAGAATAAATATATTAATGACAACATCATATGGTCAGACAGAAACCATTTCGTATTGAATGACCAATGAAAGTACAGTCATATCCATTTTCCAATTATTAAAAAGCATTTTGATGACACACACAAAAAACCCACAGTTTAGCACACTTTATTTTGAGTGTATTTAAAATAACCACTGTTCTTTATAGCCATTGATACTTTAGAAAAGGAGAGATTTACATATTAGAAATTTAGGGAGTGCAAATCAAGGGTGTGATTTATTCTTTTGCTAATCAAGCCAAGGAATTTTAGTATCTGAAAAAAGAGGTGTAATTTGTACCCATTGCACCCTTGTTCAGACAGCCATTTTTACAGAATTAAAAACATAACATTGAAATCATAGATTTTTAAAAACTTTTCAATACAAAATATTGTGCAAAAAAAAAAAATCAGGAAATAGAATTGATTGGAGGACATGTTACCACCGAAGCAGTGATAGGAAACAGTCAACATAAATTAATTCAGAACATGAAACACTTTTCAACATATGGATACCTATAAAAAACAGGAAGTTCTTCTCAATTTTAATCAGTTTTATCCAATGGAAATTTAAATATAAAATCCAATTTGAAAAAAAAAAGCTTCAACATATTTTAAAAATGCAACTTCATCGATAAAAATCAATAACACTTTTAAAACAAATGCAAAATATATAAAAGTATGTAATGAATGAATGGCAATCATTAAAAGGGTAGACGTGTTCAATTTACAGGAGAAGAATCAGGAAGCAATTTTTATGATGAAGTATGGTATATTCATTGTGCACTTTTTAAAACTTTGGACTACATGTCATAATTCCATAGACAACTGGCCTGATTTTCAGCCTGTCTTGTAAAGTCAAAATAATCTGTCAAAGTCAAATAGGGCTAGATTTCGTTAAACAGGAAGTAGATGAGCGACAGACCTGAAATCTAATCCCACATTATGGGACCCCACCCTGATGCTATATACCGAATAACAAGAGGCTGTGATAAGTAGTTGCTGAGAAAATTGTTAGGAAAATTTCTTCCCCGCCTGCCAAACATTTAAACTATCAAGCTCCTAATTTTGTATTGTTATTTCATTTTATTGTAGAAGAAATCATTTCAATACATATGAGAGGTATGAAAGTGAAAGAGAGAAAGTGTGAGTGAAAGTTGTTTGATATTATACATTGTATGCATAAAAATTGTTTATATATGCCCTAACGGGCCCATAATTAGCTGAATAAAAAATACTTCAATATTAACTTTTTTATAACCCGGATTTTTCACTCCGTGAAATCCCGTCAAAATTGATGGTCTCAAAAAAAAGCTGAAAAGGTGTTGATTCCTTAATTGTAATTCCCCCTTTGCAACATTGCTTAATTCCCCCAAAAAGGGTTCACAATGATTGTTCTGTTTACAGTATAATGAACAAGAACCCGTGTATTTGAGAATTGTAGGGTGGACAGGGGGTACTAGGATACAGGGGTGGGACATTGGGACCAGAGAAAAGGGAGTAGGGGACAATGGGACAGTTGCAAGGAACAGAACGGAAAAGTGGGAGAATTCAGAATTCAATGCATGTATAAATAACATCAAATTCAAACCAGGAAAAACCAACAAAAACTGATTTAGTTTTCTATTTTCTCACTTCAAATGTCTATAAATGAAAAAAAAATGAAAATCTGTCCTGAAGCTTAGAGATTTTCTCCTTCATTTATTTTCTTCCTGATATACAGACTTCAATAATACTTACATCTATATAACTGGCATTGATATAATCATTGTCTTCATCTGGAGGAAGGTTTTGTAAAATAACTCTGGAATGATCGTCTGAAAAAAGAAATATACAACCTTGGTCTGATATAGGCACATTTAAAAAAACAAAATATGAAAATGGGTGAAAGATCAAAATGGTCAGATTTCTTAACCAAAACCCAAGATATGTGACCCTATCTATTCTGATACTGATACTGCATACCAAAAAGGCTTTAATAAGTAGTTGCTGAGAAAACTGTTGTGAAAAATTTCCCCTTTCTGCCTCAGTCATTTGAAAATCATCATTTTATAACCTATCATTTCATGACATCTTGTCAGAACTTTTACTGAAATTGCGAGTTCATTATCAATAAAAGATTTTTGTAGGATGTATACAGTTTTCTGACTTAGTCTAAAACTTGTCAGTGGCCAATCCAGAGGGGGGTCTGGGCCCCTTTTTGGTGAAAAAATTTAGATATGTAGGAAACCCTTGAAAGTGTGACAAAAGAGAGTTAAATAGTTGAAATTTTGAAATCAAGGTTTTTTTTAATTATTTCTGTGATATTTCATGTTGTATTCAATATAAGATATCATAGACCTGTAAATTGGAAAAATTTGGCAGGCCTGTGAACGTAGTTGTAGAACTAACCACGCTGACCATGATGAATCAAGACAAAAAAAAGACACCCTTATCAATTGCTTCTGCAAAACATAGGAAACACAGAAGCATATCCATAAATTGTTTTAAAGAGGGGGATTTAACTATAGTCGAGGACAAAAGTAGATTCCATATCAATTTTGGCATAATTTGCAAAAAAAAACTGAAGAAACATTAAAACGAACTCTCAAAATAACCCTCTGGGTTCAACAATGCAAAATAATAAAAGTCATAAATTTTTTTTCTCAAATTTTTGGGGACTGTTAGTACAGTTTTGTCTATATATATTTTGTTAAAATCTCTTTCTTTGATCACAGCTGTTTAATCTTGATAGAATGAATTCCATAGAGACAAGACTAAGTCTTAATCAATGGCTTTTTATAGACTTAATCAAAAGCATTGTGGAAGATTTTTATCTTATTCTTGGCAATCTATTGTTCAAATTATGTCAAAGGATTTCTTAAGCTTCTACCAGAATTCATCACAATTGCTATTTTTACATAACTTCCTAATAAATTAGGTAGAATATAAAGGATATGATGCATTTTCTTTGACAACATGAAGACTTTTTAAAAAATATGTATTGTAGAAGAGAAAAAAGTCAATATCAAGAAAATAAATGTCTTTGTAAAAGAGGTTAATTTACCATGCATGATTCTTTTAATACCACTGTATAATTTTATTTCTTTTGTCTTTATGAAAACAAATTATTGTTTAGATGTCTTATTTATAGACTGCTTTCATCCAAATATAATATAATAACATTTATATAGATGAAGTATTGATTTCAACAATTCAAGATTCTGTGAAAGAAATGTTTTGGTTTTCTTTGCTGTCATGGGTGTGATGAAACCTTTCCCTTAATTTGAGGCAAACACCAGGATACAGAAATTTACACACTAAAAATATATATATTTTTTTGTTATAATAACAGTCACACACACAGAGAACCATGAAAATTACTCTACAAGGAAAAAATCAAACATCTAGAAATTTTTAAACGATGTAAAATATTGGAGAAAGAGAGAGGAATGTGTCCATAGGACAAATGCCCCTGTGCAGGAATTCAAACAGAAGTAGAGATCCGCCAGGTCAGACTTTATGTTACACTTACAAGACACAACATCTTGGTTTACATTGAGCAGTATATTATCAGGAGTGAGGGCAACTGTGCAGGGGTATTCATCCTGGTTTCTCACAATAGCCTGAAATATAAAGACAAATACTAAAGTAAGGACAGGTGTGAAGGGGTATTCATCCTGGTTTCTCACAATAGCCTGAAATATAAAGACAAATACTAAAGTAAGGGCAGGTGTGAAGGGGTATTCATCCTGGTTTCTCACAATAGCCTGAAATATAAAGACAAATACTAAAGTAAGGGCAGGTGTGAAGGGGTATTCATCCTGGTTTCTCACAATAGCCTGAAATATAAAGACAAATATTAAAGTAAGGGCAGGTGTGAAGGGGTATTCATCCTGGTTTCTCACAATAGCCTGAAATATAAAGACAAATACAATTGTTAGGGCAACCCTGCAGGGGTATCCATCATGAGCTTAATCAACATTCTAAAAATAAAGGTGAAAAATTATATTGCGACAAGATATATGTACCTATTTTCCGGTGTATAAGCCGCTATTTTTTTCTGAAAAGTTCTGGGTGGGGTTTGTACACTGGTGCGCTTAGTCTGTGTATTTTTTTTTTAATTTTCAGGTGGACCAGCGTGAAAACATCGATGTTGTCAACCAAAGTCTTCATCTGGGTCATTACCAAACTACTGCAATTTCTATTTCAGCTTGTATATGACACATATGTTTTTCATGATCACCATACAAGTTTCAATTTGGGCCAAGTCTTCATGGATTGCACTGGAAAGAATTATTATGTATTTGCTTCAAAAACAGTTTGTGAATGAAAAGTGGTTGACAGACCTTTGACAAAAATATAACAAGCAATTTAGATGTCCTTTTATAATCACAATGAAATAAGGAGATTTGACACCATAGACCTGATTTAACCCTTTATCAATTTCTTTTAAAATGCCTGTTGCAAGTCAGGACCTTATTCCGTTTTTCATTGTTTTGTTTTGTCTTTTATTCTTGATAGAAGCACAGGTACCAATGGGGTATCCGAATGTCAAAAGTCCGAAAGGGCAGAGACAAAACCAGTAAACACCAACAAGAACGGGACAAAAACAGACAACATGTAGAATATGGAAACACAAAATAACTGAATATCAATCAACAACACAAACTCCAGTCAAAACAAGAGTGAACACATGTGCTCCAGAAGAGTAAGCAGTTCCTGCTTGCTATAGCATACCCGTCGTGTTGCCAATAGTCCATTTAGCGTGTACAAGATTCAGATCATCCCAATATGGTAGTTTTGTTATTACTTTTATTTGTTACAAAGTGCAGTTTGTGTATGAAAATGGTTGAATTTGGCCAATAGATATAACAAGCTGATCTGAATCTCAAATATGGAAAGTGGTTGAACTTATTACAAACTGAATTGCCTAAAATGTTACATTGGCTTTGAAATTGCTGAAAGCTCAATAATGTAACTAATAATATCTGACATCACTGCAGCATACAAAGCAATCATTTGACCTTCATTGGAGTACAAAATGTTAAATTTATTCTGGCAGTGTGGTAAAATTCGTTTACTGTTAGATGGAAGGAGGTCTTTCTTCAATAATTTTTGGATTGGTTTTGAATCTTACACATAATATCCTTGATCCAGAGACAAATGCAAGATGTCATGACCAGCAACCACTGCAGATCAAGTAACTGCTGCAGGACTGTCAAGTTTTTTGAGCTGCTTGTGTGAGATTTGTGGAAAAATTGAAAGATCAAAGGAAAAAATTAAAAGATCAAAGAAATTTGCTGCCAAATAACCGACTAGATGCGTGAGTCTGCTGTCTGTTTACCACTGTTGATGTGTTCCATATACTTATTACACATCTCAGATCTTTTAACATTGTGTTTCCTACACATTCCTACCCTAAAAGTCTTATATGAATGAGCTGACTTATTGTGACCTTCATCACCTTCAAAAATGTAGGTAGAAATTTTGCTGTCCGCAACAAGCTTTGAAGTTATAACTCTGTCCAGTCTTTCATGAAAACAGGCTAGTACAGAATTCAGCTTCTCTTACTATAGAAATTGGTTTCCTGAATACACAATAATTTCTACATATTTAAATATGCATTTTAGGCAGGGGATCTCAAGCACTGCTCTTGTAATGAACAGAATTTTCTTAGAATTGAGAAAGCCTTGAACGCTAAAATTACAGACATTCTCACAGATGTAAGTTGAAATGTCTACATGAAAAAATAGTGCCAACCCAATAAACATCTATCGCCTAGACCTAAATTAGTACTTCATGATGAATTCTTACATTACTATTTTAGTGCTGAAAATTCATGAAGGCCCATCCTAAAAAAATTAATGTTTCCAAAAATATTTGATGGATTTGCATAAATAGATTTAATTGTTCCCAAATGGTATTCTAAAATTCAATATAAAATTCTGTATTCAGAGTTTAAGCATATTCACAAACAAATGTGGACAAACAAAATTAAAAAGTGAAAAATAATAGCACTCTTGCATCCTTGAGGCAGGCCTTTAGTAATACATGTTCAACTTAAATGAAATCAAATCATCTAAAAATAGTAGCACTTCATTTTTACATATGACCATTAAAATCTGTCCGTTGAGACATTGAGTTATAAGCTGCATTTAGACTAATAGCAATTAATATCAAGTAAAACCTAGAGAAATCCAGAATCGACTTCCTTGGGGACGAGATCCAGAGAAAGTAAACACTCCATATATCGAAATCAAAAGGTTAAAACGACACAAAAGCCATTCCGATAATAATTACGGGAATACAGAAGTCATTACGCTGACAACTGATATAGGAATAAAACCAAATTATGGTTCTGAAAATATGAAACATTGACAGGAAATATTTTGTATATATATATATTTTTTGTCCTAAATACTAGATATATGTGTGTGACACTTAAAGATCTTACTTTCCACAATTTAAAACTCAAAGATGAAGTGAGGACAGGGCTGCCTGAGTCTATATGACAGAATATGTAAGTCTTACGAATTGTATGAAAACATAGGTTATGCCAAATTTGCCAAACCTAAATCAGCTCGTAAAAAAGAAAGTAAATACATGAACAAGGGGTTGCACTAAGTCGTCCTGCTAAGGATGTCCACACTCGACCATTCGGAAAACAAGAAGAAGATGACTAACTGACCTGGAAAGGAGAGGCAAGTTACAACTCATCATGCTCAAGCTGTGGATTATAGAAAGTAATCCCTTCAGTTGAAGCTGAGACATCTGTTGCGAAAGTTTATACCGAACGGAGCACAGACAGACGGACAGGCAAGGAGATTGCACTATAGCACCTCTCTTATGAGTGGGGTTATAAAAAGCATCCAAACATGAGAATCCTACCTCAAGCTGCATGCATACCAAATACTGAAAGCCTACAAATAGTAGTATTGCTAAGACATGTTTCAAAAGTGTGACAGACGCATTGTTGGATGGACAGAGGGGTTGCCCTGCATTTCTAAATCCTCGCTCCATATGGTGGCAGGGGATAAATATAAGTAGGGACCCTGATTATATCCAGCTCTATCTGACATAACTTGTCTAGCTATACTTCCAATTCTATACTCAGCAACACAAATAACGCAGCACTTCTTTCTTCCAGGATTCATTCAAAATTTTGAAAATTTTATTAATCTTTTTATGTTAAATGAAAATTAAGCGTTGTCCCCCATTTTCTGATTACACTTTTGGATATTCATCAAGTTTTCTCAAAATTGGTTAATTTTAATTTTTGGGTTAAAAACTCATTTTTTAGAATTTTTAAAACGAAAAATCAGAATTTGCAAATATTGATGTTAAGGACCCCACACATGCTGTACCAAAATCTCAGATCATTTCGACAACTTCTTTAAGAGATATTTGCTGTTAAACTTTTAAGTCAAAGGAAATGAATGGAAGTGGTGTGTTTCTCCAATGTTGTTTAGTATATATTGATTGAATAACGGTATAACGGTATTCAATAGTGTACTAATGTGACTGATTAATAATAATTATCCTACATCCTTAATAAAGTCAAAAGGTACAGATGAAATCAACATCTATTAACAATTTTAAAATTTTCCATTTCTTAGAAAACAATATACAAATGCATTAAAGTTAATCGTTTAAAAATAATTTAGTTGGCACAAAATAATGTTAACCATGCATACAGAATTGTTTGAACCAAAATACTACATATACAATGTCATATTATAACAATCTTGAAGTCATAATTAAATGACTATTCTACTAGGTTTGCTAACAAAAAAAACTGGAATAAATCTAGACCTTGGACATATTTTTGCAATTAACAGTTGGGCAAAATTATATCAAAATCTGTTGAACAATTTTATAATTAATCAGTTGCAAACAATATATTTATATAAATGGACATCTTAACATTAAAATGTTTTATTTTGTGTGACTGGCTATTAGAAATGACTATTGAACTAATATAAGATAGATTTATATAAACAAATAAATGATCAACACAAAATATCATTATAAGTAATTTACTTACACGAACTTCAATCTTGAGATACTTGTCCGATTTTTTCTGTTTTAGTCGTTGTACAAATTGTTCCGCAGCTATAGGCTCCTTCTTTACAGCAGTGACTGCTTTCTCTTCTTTTTCTGCAGAAGAATCACCAAGTCCCAATACAGATTTAATATTAGAAATATGCTGACCGATAGCAGATATTAAACGTCTGCCCATCATTTAGGTATTAGATAAGAAATAAGTTTCCTTTGGATTCATATATGGAAAAGTTGGATCACACCATATCCATAAAATGTGCATGCTACTTTAAATACACATCAAATGACAAAACACTTATCACATGTCAGTTATGGCCTTCCATACTTTTTTCTAATATTTATAGCATAATTTCATTGTATATATAGCTTGCTCAACATAGTTACAAGGTCTGAAGAATTAAAATAGAAGACATGAATTATGATAAATTTTCACTTTATTAAATCCATTTTTGTCTTTCAGAAAACAAACAAATATGTGTCACATTATGCTTAAAACAATTACTATCTTCTCAATGTTAAATCAATGAGGATACTGTAAGCGTGAGAGACAACAATTTCGAATTGACAATAATGTAATCACGCTCATTTTTCGTCAAATCAACATCTGTTGTTGTCAAATCCATTTTTCTGCTACATCGTACTTGCATTTGGTAGGCCATATGTTTGTTTAATATATACTGAACAGAAGTCGTCAATTTAAAAGGTAATATTGAATTTTTCATGCTATTATCAGCCAATAGTTTAGCGATAGATTCTTTTGATATAATCCTGCAATTGTTTACATTTTTTTCTAGTAATTCTAGTAAACAAATGGAAATTTTGATACTGTTTTATTTTCGGTCACTAATATTGATCGGAAACAGTTTCTAATGTAACACGTATCAATTATTCATAAGGCTTTTTTCAGTCTAAATTTGAAATGCCAAAGAGATAACAAAACTATTACTTCCATTCTGACGCAGCGCAATACCGATCGGTTTGTGTTTTTCCGAATTAGATATTCTCTTTATATAGAAAATCATTGAACCTAGTAAATCCTTTTTAATGGTCCATCGAAAACAAGGAGAGGACATTAAAATGATAGCTATAAATATTAGCAATGACAAGACTCCTATAAACTCCAATTGATTAATCTGAATTTATCTAAATTTATGTATGAACAGACAAACCAAAAGAGAAAAGGATCAGACATTTTATAGTAGTTTGAAGTACGATGGGAGTTTTCTACGATCTTTAAATATACCCCTGGTCAGTGTAACCAAAGGTAGTTGCCGCAATATATTTATTGTTATTACGCAATAATTGCAACAAAATACTGACATTGTCAGCTTAAATTTGAGATTAGCTGTGATGTTTTCACCGTAGGGATACCAAATCTGGAAAATAATACTAACTTATACAAGGATTTACTGTTTGTCTCTTTTATAGATCTAATCAGTTGATACTGTCATGATATCAGATAACAATCTGTGCCAAAATTGTAGAAGATGAGAGAATAAATTTAAGGACCAACTTTATTTTTAGAGTAAGATAAGAAATTAAAAGATATAAATTATCTTTTGATCAGACCACTTATATCTAATGATATAACTTTGGTATTTAAAATATATAAATAAATAATCAACTCATGTCCACACTTGTAATGAAAATAAACTTGCCGAATACCAAAGAATGGGCAGAATATATGTTAAGGTTTGTGAAACCCTTAATACTGTTTCCCACATGATGCAACATAATCTTTTTTGTTAAGTGTTCTATGGGGGAAGGGAAGAGGGGGTCCCGTCCCGAATTCCCGTCAAAATAATTTTATAATCCCATTTTCCCGGATAATAAAAACGACCGATCCCGCATCCCGAAAAATAAAATGCAGGTTCCCGTGTCCCGCTAGTCGCTTTTCCCGAATTCCCGTTAAATAATATCGCCAATCCCGTTGTCCCGGAAAAGGTCTTCCCGACCCTCTTCTATGAAAGAATATGGAGTAAATGAACATGAGAACATGTTCTTTTAAAGATTCCTTAAGATCCAAGAATCTGTGAAAGATGTATAACATGCAAACAGACATATACAACCCCTCTTACTTTATACCCCCTCCTTTTGAAATGGGGAGGGGGGATTATAAAATAAATTTATTTTTTAAATGAAATTTATGTGATTGAAACAAAAATATAGTCCAGATTAAACTAAGAGATGATAAGGTTGTCCATGTCAGGTGATTTTTAGACATATGGAGCTGGGTGAACACAAAAAACAATTAATGCTGTAAACTTATTTCCATGAGCAACTTATTTTTGTTAAATCTAATTGATAAGTAGGAGAATATCAAAATCATGAAATAGAGTTTAAGCTGACAATTTAAACACTACTTCAACCCTGATTAGTCTTTTCAGTTTCATGTGTCCAGATACATGTAGCAATGTCCCACAACTTAAATCTCTAAGACCTTAATTGATGTTACTAACACATTAATAAATCATCATTTACAAACACCATGGCCAACATTATAGCAATTAATACAATTATTATCAATCTTACTACTCAATCTTTATTAATATTGAATGAAGACAAACAATTTGATTTGATGACAGCTTACCAGGACAAAGTTAACATTAAGTTACTGGAGAATGTAACAGTGTGCCTACGGTATGTTTAAGTGACACTAATTTGAAGCTTTCAAGTAATTTTCTAGCCACAAAAAATAAACCAAAGACAGCTTTGACAAGCAAGAAAATTGGTTTTGGTCAACACTTAATAAAACATATATGGCATATTTAGAATATTCTATTTAGCTAGTTGTGAGGTACCAATTTTAATTTGATAGTTTTTGACCAATTTTTCCAAGATAATAATCCATTGCTGAAAATTTGGTGAATCAAATAGAATGGTGTGGAAAGAAGTAAGATTTCAGCAATGGAGAATAAATAAGATATGGAATAACTATGACATCATGGAATCTGCCATTATAAGAAATCAGCAAGTAGAAATTCAAGGATACACTGTGCTTCAACTGTATTGCAACTTACGCCTCAGAAAAAAAACGTAATGCAAATGCAAATGATTCTAAACCTATTTCCATCATTATGCAAAATGTAGTAATAAACGATTTTTTTTCTCTTTATCTTTTAACATGCAGCATCAAATCAATCATATGTAAGAAAATCAAAAACATTATGTATTAGTTTGCTATTGTCATTCATATTTAAAAACATAGTGCTTAGAATTTGTGTTGACGAAATCCATCATATAGGACATATAATAATGAGTAGATTAATAAGCCATGTTAGCTAAGCAGAGAAAAAACTTTGTCTCTTAAAAAATTCTAAAATTTGCATCAGCATCAAAAAACTCATTACGATATACATGGACCTAACAACCTTCTCATCTAAAACTCAAACAAAATAAGCAAAAAGTAATCATCAATTTATTTTATAATATTATGACTTAAATTGAACTTATGAAAGTGCTTATGAAAGTGTTTGCACTAGCTTACATAGCCTAGAAAACAAGTTGCCTGCTGCTTTTGTACATGAAGTTTAAGACCCATCCTCCACCCAATTCATTACGTGACGCAGGTTGCGAAGCCAATAGCACAAAACATGCAACATTATCTGACATGTAGCATTTAGCAAAGCATGAAAATTCTCATTAGCCAACTGATATTCTTAATCCTTCAAATAACAAGGATAATTCAAGATTAATAACAGAATATTGATTTTAATATGAGAAAAATTAAGCTTTACCGTATTAAACTTTACCGAGAAAACCTAGCGGAAAAAATTTCCACAACTTTGATGGATTATGATGTAGTTTCCCACCTTAAATGGGTATTCTTATTTATTGATGTTTTGTTAATCTTTTTTGTCAACAATTTTAGGTTCAGTTGGTCTAAAACACTTGACGATTAGCACATCCTGTACTCCAGAACATGGAATAGATGGCTTTTTACAGAAACAAATAGCCGGGATATAAAAATGATGGACAGTTATTTGGCAGGAATAAAAAGACGAACAATTTAAATCTTATTGTACGTCAATGACCAGACAGGAACCATTCAGAAATGTCTCACAATTTTTCCGACAATGAGTACAATTAGATCATTTCGTGAAACATGGATGCAAGCTAATCAAATTTGTACTGGCCTAGACCAAAATAAATCTTTTGTAGAGGAGATAAAATTTCTATTTGTCATAGTGATAACTGTCTGTTTTTCAATCATGGTTTAGATAAAACTATGAAATATTCATTTATATCAATACTTGTAAATTTATACTTTGTCAATTTTCATAACAAATATGGTATTTTAGTAGATATTACACTACGATAACCTTAACATAAAACTCATTTATTCTTAGAATTAAAAACAACATTTAGAAAAAAATCATTAATAAAGGCATTTGCATGCAATGATATTTTAGTTAGCATTGGTATAACTTATGATTTTTTTATAATATGCCAATGAGGATTTGCAGTGGCAGATCCAAAGAGGTGTATCAAATGTTCAAACACCCCTTTACTTCAGAAACGTTGCTGCAGACCTATAGCTAGGTATAGTGTCACAACATTAATTTCCCCAGTCAGTCAGATTACTTCAGAAATTGGCAACCCTCTAATCAAAATTTCAGAATCCACACAAGAGATAAAAAAATCATATTTATACCAAGGACAAATAACCTGATAATTTTCCAATATTCTATCATGTCAATATGTGCTTTAAATTAGATTAAAAGAATTGTTGATGTCTAATATAAAAACTCTTTATAAAATCGTACAAAAAAAAAAACGAGAATATTTTTAATGACATAATGGTTGGAACTGATGAGCTCCTAATTAATAATGACGGGTAAATCAATACACAACCATAACGACAGAGACATTCTATAAGAGGAAAAATTCCTGAATGCAGTAACATGATTCTGTTGAAATTGAATATCTTGTCTACATTACAGGAAAGATACGAGACGACTACTTATTCAATGGAATGCAATATTTGCAAAGTTAATTCAAAAACATTTGAGGTTAATGCATAATATATACTGTAGAAGGGGAAAATTTTGCGTGGGGTTTATTTTTGCTAATTTTGCGACCATAACAAATTCACAAAAATGTCCCCTCGATTAAATTACATTTAGACGGACCCAATATAACATGATCTAATAGAAATGCAAAATTAAAACCTCGCAAATGCATTTTGGTACTGAAACATGAAATTTAAACCATGGGTAATTTTCACATTTTACAGTAAAAGACTAATATTGCACTTTCAGCAAACTTATCGGTATAGTAGTATAATTTCTTTGTTAAGCACATGACCATCAACTTCACACAGGTTATGTCAAGCCATCAGGTTAACATATGGAAATATAAAGCATAAAGGCATTCTTAATTTATGAAATGATGGGATTTCCTGACCAATCATAGCCTTATTTAAAAATCCAACATGCTGCGGCTGGGATTTATTCACACTGAAATAAGTTTGAACTGAATGTGAGATAAACATTTGCAAAGATTGTTCCCCCTAAGGTGTGCCCTTATATTAGTATCAGACATGCTTTCAGTGTTATGGATTGAACATCTTCCTTCACTGCCATTTTTTATAGAGTGTAAAACATATATGAGAATTAAAAGAATAAAAAAAAACAGTTAAAAAGATCTTTACAAATTAATCTCATTTCCCTTTTGGCACTAAATAATAATTGGCACCAGCTTGTGACTTTAAACAATAACAAATTACATAAATCTCTGTTAAAACTTATAAATTCATTAATTTTTACACTATTTTTTTTCCAGCAAAAACAAATACACTTTAATTTGTCTTCCTTCTAGGACAAACATTAGACCCAAAAAAAACTTGGTAATCTAGAAAATGGCTAATGGCTGATCTTTGCTTTGCTGCAAAAACACGATATCATTTAAGACAGCCATAATCGGTGTTTGTTATCCTGGCTGTCCTGTCGTAGAGTGCTAAATATCGTACATCAATTACAAACGATATTTACACGACTTAGAATTGACAATAAAGACAGGGATTATAACATGACCGAGACATTAATTCATCATTCGATGAACTTCGTACTTGAGCCTTACGGAATCTTGCGACAGATTAAACATGAATAAATAATTCAAAAGTGTACTCGATCATACCATGAGTTTATGTAAGTCAGAAAAAAACAACATTTTCTCAATCTGCTTCCATTAAAGGGACCCTTCTTTTTTTTGTTTACAAAAACATTTTATCAACATATTGTGTTTTCATTTGGTTTCTTCTTAATAAGCAAAGATACTTTTTTGATTGAGCAGTATATTTATTTAACATCTCTATATAGAAGCAAAAAATATACCAATGTGAGAATTCCAATCAAAAGCCCAAGTAAAAACAACATTATATTCTTTACAAAAATTGTGGGTGGAATGGACAAAGTAAACAGTATTGGGCTTTCAGCATCCTCAAAAGTGGGTTCCTGATAAAAAGGACATTAACCAAAAACCATACAATACCATAAACTAATATTTTTCTGAATCAAGACAGTGGGACTACAGTTTATGATATAAAACTGGAACAAGGTTTTACTACCTGGTAGTAAAAATTCTTTTTTTTCTTAAATGAAAGAAGACAGTCAGAATTGAAAATAAAATAGCAATAAAAATGACAAAAGCACAATTGATTTTTTAAAAAAAAAGTTCTAAAAATTGAACAGTAAAAAGGTAAATAAAGGGCGTAACCAAAATCTTTCTGAACTCTTATGAATAAAATCCATACAAGACCTCCTAGAAAGTAAGACAAATTTGCAAGAAAGTAGTTTACATAATCCTTTTATGGTTTATTGGCTTTAAAAGTAAGAAGTTCCAAAATGTCTCTGAAAGAGATGTGTATTGTATATAAACTTTAAAAAGCCATAATGTCTGTGAAAGCATTGTTAAAATTGTTGTTACCAAACTTTTTTTCTATTGACAAGACATAAGTTTGTCGAAATTTTCCCAAATGTCTGTACAAAGCATTGTTTAAAATGTCCTAACCAAACATGTTTTTCTGTTGAATACTGACAAATGTTTTAAATTAAATACAGCTATGTGTTGTGGACATGTCAGAGCTTCCATTTTAAAATATAAATATTTAATAAGGACAAATTGATTTCAGACAATTAGATTCACATTACTTCGTTACAAATGTTATAGCCCATTTAGTAACGATTTCGTTATTAGACCAATTTTATAAAGGCTGAGACATAATAGACAATAAATAATTTAAAAACTTAATGATAGAATTACTTGGTGGCTGGTACACTATTTAACCCTAACCACTGAAAATTTTGATAAATGTTAATATAAAACCTTTTAAATTTGAGAAAAAAGGAGGTACTTTTGTGTCGATTATACTCCAATGTAACTCAAGAATTTTATTTGTAATGTCCTCAAGGAACCTGATTTTTTTGATTTTTATGTTTTCACTAAAAAACTGTTTTGCTTTTATTGATGCTGACAAGAGCATTCCGAGTGATCAGGCACATATAACCGGCTAAGAAAGCTTGTCAGCTGACCAATACCTATCAATTTGATTGGTCAATATTGAATTTTGGACAAAAAGAATCAAAGATCAACAAAACCAGCATGTTGTGTGTCATGTACCTGCGATACTTTGTGCCCAAATAATGGAGCAATAAAAATATCAGATCTTTACAGCCGACAAGCAATTCTACCAGAATTTGATGTTAAGAGTAGCATACTGAAAAACTATTAGAAAAACTTGGCATTTTTTCCAGAAAATCAAGATTATTTGACATAAAATTAAAAATTTCCATATTTTAGAGGGTGGCCCTCATCTGAATCAATGCCTGCTAACCGTTTTCTGTAACCCACCCCATTTAATGGTTCCAAATGACGTCTGTAAAGGTTATTTCTAAGAATATGCATTTCAAATATATATTGTTTGTTCCATTTATTCTGACATCCAATATGTTTCTTATTATATAGAACAAAAAAAATTGAAACCACTGTAAAAAAAATTGTCCAATTCTTTTCTGAAGACAAAAAAACCATTGAATCAGATCTTTATCATAAATAATTAGGTACTGCTTAAGTTCACCTTTCAAACAAACATAAAACAAACAAAAATTCAATTTTCTTAATTCTATACAAAGAAAAGGAAAAGGAAAAATTGGAAAAAATGAGTTCAGTTTATTGAATGCTCACTGCGAGTCAAATCACCAGAAACTCAATATGCTTGACATAGTTTTGAAATTACCATTTTCAATTAGCGTCCCGGAAATGTTTTGTAAATAAATCAACATTAGGAAGAACACCTTAAATGCCCCTGTCAATATATTATTTAAACACAAAAAAAGGTAAATGGGTTGGTTAACCAACAGTCATGGTATTTATATATCATGCTTCTCAATTTAAAAGCTGCAGCTGTGCTACTCAAAAGCTATGTCTAAAACATAGAATAAAAGTAATATATGCATAAAGAATTAAAAGTATGTATTAAAGGGTTATGTTAATATATTAAAAACAAATTATGCTCAAATGTACTTTTATAATATGCTAGATCTGCAAATAGTTCTGGAGTGGCCAAAGGACCAGAAATTTCAACTTTAACATGATTTCTGGCTAACATTAATCTGGCAGAAACAACAAATGTTCAACAGTGAGCAAGAGAAACTCTATATTTATGATTACTTTTTTTTTTGCAACAAAGAAAAGAGTTTTATTTCATGTAGGGCCACTGTTTTCTGCTTTAACATGATTTATAAAGTACTTTTAAGGAATAAACAAGGCAGTTTTCTTTTAATTTCAATGCTGCCTTCTACATAGTAAAACAACCAGGAATCAATAGCCCATAGAACCAGTAAAGGGCATAAGAAAAAAAAAACACAATTGTGCCACTAAAAGTATGTCTCACCTGCTGGCACCATCACTAAAATAAACTATCTAAGCTTTCATTTCTAGATATAAACACGAAAAGTGTCTGTATTCCCAATATCAAATGCCATCATACCTATAATTGATTGTCCACACAAGTATTACAAAAAGTTTTCAGCCTAAAAAAAAAGACCTAAGTTAACAGAGTCACCAGAGCGTAAAAATGGGTCAGGGTCACAGGGCATGGTGACAGTTGCATAGACGATAACCTCAACTGTCTGTATACCCAATGCCAAGCTATTATATTTTTCAAGCAATTCACTGTCCACAAAAGTCCCACAAAAAAGTTTATGTTGCCGTCAGAAAGTAATACATATGTCTCGCCTTCTGCGACTTTTCGTCAAAGGTGAGACAAAAACTAGTAATGGCATATGATCTGAATCTTTTCAATTGTACTTTTATATTTTGCTGAATTGTTGAATCTGTGTATTATGAAATCACAAAAAATTGATATATCCATTAATAGATTAAACACGTCCTGAAATTATTGAGTATGTCATAGCAAATAATCCCTGTTATGAAACAGCTTTTTTTTTTTATTTCACCTCATTTTATATATCATTTTACACATAAAAATAAAAAGATCAAGTGGCAACCAAAACATATGTAAGGTCAGTCTTTGGAAAAAAGCTTACATAATCAGCAAAATCAAGTTCCATAAAATGTAAATAACTTTGTTGATTGTCTCAAAATGCAATCCTGATTTAGCTTAACAAAAAAAAAGAAAGAAAAAAATATTAAATAGACAAATATCTTTATAAAGACTGAAATATATATTTGTTGACAACACATTACATTTTTGATTCAGACTAAAGCAAGAACCTGAATGCACTCATGTTTTTTAAGGAGTTTTCATTGCTGAGTGAAGTCGGGATTCATGTCTTCCAAGTTTTGTTGTTGTTTACCGACTTTGTCCCTGTATATCTCTTAATGACAAATAAAAAAATTAAGGGGCATAACTCATACAATATCTATATATTGAACTGAAATATACCCAAAAAAATAGAGCTTGAGATTTGTAAATTTTGTCAAACATATAATCAAAATATTTCCTTTACAATTCTAAAAGGAAAATTACTGGAAAAGTAATCTGTACTCATCAATTTCATTTCAAGGCGTTTTTCATTTTTCAGCAGTTACCTTCAGATGATGTTGAATAAGTTGGAGCTCCTTTTCAAACACAAAGGCAGATCCAAGATTTTAGGTTAGGGGGAAGGGTATACAAATTATTTTTTCACAAAGCGAAGCAAACATATTTTTTGCAGTGAATAAGTTGGAGCTCCTTTTCAAACACAAAGGCAGATAAGGGAAAAGGTATACAAATTATTTTTTCACAAAGCGAAGCAAACATATTTTTGGCCAGTTATAGGGGCACACGCCCTCGGACACGCCCCCCCTCTTATTCTGCGCCTGAAAAGTGTTTTGCAAGTACTTTTTTGTTCCTTTTTGCCAATAAATTGAATATGATTATCAATACTGTGGCATTTTCCATTTTCTTTCTTTTGTATATTGTATATTGTTTTTAAAATTCTAAAAACGATCCAATAAACTTTATTTGACCGATACAGACATCATCTTAAAAACCAACTAAATATAACTCTGAATTCTGTATGACACTGATATTTTATACATTCTATCATATTAAGCATCATTGATTGCTTCCATGTTTATCTCTTATTTTATGTAACATGATAATAAATCAAAGTAATTCTGTCACATAGAAGACTTTGATCAAGAATTAGCATATGGTTACTGCACTTAACTTAACCAGTGCTTCATACGAGCTTAGAAATCCTTTTAAAATGGAAAAGAAAATTCAAAGCAAAATTTAATTTGAGGCATAATAATTTGTTCTTGTAATTTTTGCACTTGATGTAATGCATTTCAGAAATTTTAGACATTTTATCTTTTATCCAAAAGTTGCTACTCAGTGCAAGAATTTAATGAGGAAATCATCTTTTAAATTCTATTTTAATTGTGACATGTCTTAAGATGAATTGCTTAAAATTTGATCCATAAAGTTCTAACATTAGATTTATTTTATCAATTTAACATATTTTAAGTAACATTGTAGTTTGATTTCACAAGATTAAAAAAGCAAAGCGAACAATTTTATACTTTTTTGGCATATAACTATTGACAATCTTGTTATTCTAAATAAATTGTATTTCTTAGCAAAAGTGGTGGTCACACTTCCAGTTTCCAGAGAAAACTGGTTGAAAGGAAAGGAAACTGAGAAAACAATGAAAAATATGAAAACATTATAATCACTGAAAAGGATAATTATGAATTGCAAATCCCAAAACCATAAAAACATTCATGTATGACTCCAGTTCAAGTAGAAACAAATAATGTGTCTGATGAATCATAGGAAAATCTTTCCATGCATACATATGAGAGCTGCTGGTGTAGTGGTTAATGTGTAGGGCTACTATACCATCAAGGTTTGTGGTTCAATCCTGGTCAGGGGTTAAAGTTTCATGAATCAATTTCCGACTCTGTCTCGACATCATTTGAAGGAACGATGCCAATTCTTCAGAAGGGACCAAAAAAAAGGTCCTGTGTTAAGGTAGAGCAATTTCTTATGCATGTTATAGACTCCTTTGTAGAGTTCTACTTCTACTTCTACTTCTATACTGTTAATCTGCAGCGCGAGTGCATTACGCAGATTTACTGTGCAGGCGTCAACCAATGTGCACGGGTTAAAAACTGGTATGTTTTATACCAGCAGTATTTACAAATAAAAACAGAGTACATGTACAGATTACATTGTCAGATGCCTCCAAAGTGCTCCCTTGAAGCAGTCCGTGGATGTAGCCTGAATCACTTGGTCAGGAAGGTTGTTCCAGTCTGCTACGGTCCTGGGAATAAAACTGTTTTGCTAAGCGTCTGTTGATGTACTAAGGCGGAGATACCTGTCCTTGTGATAATGCCGCGTCGCTCTTGTAGGTTTTGTTAGGCCAAAAAAAAAAGTAGGTGAGTTTACTGTCACCCTACCCTACCTAATTTTTACCCCCCTACCCTAAAGTTTTTTTGAGCATTTTCCATTAAGCACTATTAAAGTCACAAAGCTGCCCCCATAGACTCAAGGTAAAAAAAAAATATAAAAAAAAAATAATTTCCTACCTACCGACCCTAATTTTTTTCAGCATGTGACAGTAAACACACATACTTTTTTGTTTGGCCTTACGTAGTTTGGGATGTTTACAGCTGCTTCCTCGTGAATGGCTTTTTATAGTAGGGTTAATCTAGCTGCCTTTTGTCGAAGTTCTAATGTAGGCCATTCCAGTTCCTTTAAGATGTTTGTTATTGTAACTGGCTCTCTGCTATAGTTTGATGTTACAAATTGGCAAGCTCTTCTTTGTATCATTTTGTATATGCTGTTAATATGTTTTTGCCGGTATGGATCCCACACAGCAGAAGCATATTCTAAATGTGGTCTTACTAACGCTTTGTATGCCTGATCTTTGATGTCTTGTGGGCATCTGTAGATGTTCCTCCTGAGGAATCCTAATGTTCTGTTGGCCTTGGATGTTATTCTGTTGATGTGGGTCTTTCTACCAAGGTCTTCACTAAGTTCAACTCCAAGGTATGGATAGTGATGTACAGCTTCCAGGTGATGTCCCATCATATTGTATATTGAGTTGGATAAGAGTAGATCAATGAGGGCCAATTCTTAGGCTACTCTTGCAAACTACAAACTCAAGATGGATCCAGGTAAGCATAAAGCTTGTTTTTCAATCCAGGATGAATAAATATGTTTAACTTAAACATTTGTGAGAATCAGCCCATGCCTAAATGTATTTATATATACATGTATAACAAAGTTTCATAAAAATTCAAATTTTGAATCAAGAAAATGTTATACCAATGTAAGCATTATCATCATTGTGTAAATCAAAATAATTTACGGTATGCTTCACAAAACTTTGTCAGAAGTGCAAAACTTAAGGGACTACAACTCTGAGATTCTACAATGGGGGCCCAATAGGGTCAAATTTGTCAGACAGTTTTGGGGTGACTTCTGACTTTCTGGAGCACTTGAGTTCACCTTGCTGATTACAATTCCGTTGCTTTTATATGTCTGTGTTTTATGTTGTCTGTTTCTTCGTCCTGTTCTTGTTTGTGTTTACTGGCTTTGTCTCTAGCATTTTTGACTTTTGACATTCAGATGCCCCATCCGGCATCGGTACCTATGCTTCTTACATTGAAATTATATTGAAAATTCTTCAAAATATGCCTTAAAATTGACCAAAAGATATTTATAAGTAACCTTGTGACCAAAGGAATTGTATCCTGTGGGAGCCCTTGTAAAGGTAAAGTCAAGGTCAAATGTAGATAGTTTTCAACGGTCATAACCTTGGTACAAAAATATTGCTGATATTTTAAATAAGTTATAATAAAGCTTTCTATAAAATAAACATTCTAGATTGGACCAAGTCAACAATGAAAGTATCAGCAAACATTCTATGTTTCCATTGCTCATAACATGCAAAGTGGTTTTCAATTAAATAATGACAAAATATTTATCAAATCTTTAATATAGTCATCAAGTTAATAAAACAAAACTGGCTTGTGAATCAATATGTTATGCTAGCAGTTCAATTTTTCTGAAGTATTTTTCCATAATTAAAATAATGTTTAGTTGTAATATAGAGCCTTGTCAGGTAAAAATGATATATTTTATTTCTGATGCTATCGAGATTTGTAATTTCTCCATAATAGTGACATAATACATTTGAATCATTTTTATAATTTTCAATCTAAGATCAATTCTATATAATTTTATATTGGTTATAACATGAAATTGTCAATACAACAAAAATTTCAAGAGTCGGATGACAATGATGTTATTCAGTCTAAGCAAACAGAATTCATTTTCATATAAAAGCATTCTAGTCAATAAAAATTATTGTGTCAATCCAATATTTGATAAATCATAATCAATAAACAACTTAATTGCAAAACAAGTCAAAAATCATGAACATTATTAAAGATTAGCATAATCATAAAGTTATCAGTGCAGAAACACTATGAAACATGCAAAAAGTTGTCTTCAAGACGTTTGAAGGTTTCATTGACTGCAGTATGCAAATATAACTTACCTTTGCTTATTGTGAAGAGGTTTAAGAGGAGGTCAGGAATATGGGAGTTGTGGGAGCTGAAAGCCAAGATCAAGTGGCCAAAGCAGAGGTTTTAGGGGATGGAGAGTAAAAGACGAGAAGATGGGGAGCAAGAAACAGGAAGCCAGGGTACAGGGATATTGGGGACACAATGGAAAGCAGGGGTAAATTAAACCAATGACAGGAGGTTTTAGGGGATGGAGGGCAAAAGAGGATAAGATGGGAAGCAAGGAATAGGAGAACAGCAAGGTACACAGGGTTCCCACTATTTTTTGCACTAATTCAAAGGTTTTTCAAGGACTTTTCAAGGGTATTGAGGTCATTTTCAAGGATTAAAATAGTCCACAAAAATTTTTAAAATCCAATACTTTTCGGCCTTTTTTTATCAAACAGTCAAAAAATCTGCATATTACAAAATTCCAGAGTTTTTCAAGGATATTTTGATAAAATTCAAGGATTTTTCCAGGTTTTTGAACATTGAAAAGAAATTCAAGGACTTTTCCAGGTTTCCTTGAATTCAAGGCTGGGTACAAGTAGATGGGGAATACAATGGAAAAGCAAGGGTAAATCAAACCATTGACAGGAAGCCAGATCATGTGGAAAGGCTGTAAGGTCAGAAATAGGGGTTAAAGACACCCTTGTGCAGTCCCCAATTGTGTTTACTTAACCTTTTGTTCATACCATACTCTTTATACAAAGACTAATATTGACAAGCATTTTTGCAAAGCTTAGCCTCTTTTAATACAGAAACTGCAGATTGTGGTCCTGTTTTTAGACAAAGATTTTTATCCTTTGAGTTTGGCCTTGACTATTTCATTCCCTATGTTTCTATTACATTTCCTTAAATATAACAATGACCTAAATTCTACAAATCTCATATTTCAAAATATTTACCGGTAAGCCCTTCCTCCTTCCTTATTTCAAAAGATCAAATAATATTTTCTAAAAGAATTATTGGTTTATAAGCTTTTCCTTATAATATATAAGCTGAATTTGAAAATGTCATAGTGGAACAATTTATATAACAAGAGGATTAAAATAAACTAATAATATAGACATAATCCTTGTCAATAGCCATGTGCAATTCACTTCAAACATTTTAAATTGCCTAATGCTCATTCTTCAGCTGGACATATAATATAAACAGGAAATCTAAGTTCTGAGGGATTTATTTTTGCAAAGGAGTTAGGCTGGGTTAGGACCTAAATTGGCCAAAAAATTTGAACTCTGAGTAAACTTTCTGGGCTAAAAATCATATGATTTTATGAACTTTATAGATTTTTAGCAATTTGGAGCATTTAAATTAAGAAATCTCTAAATTTAACATAGAATGCATGTGTCAATACAAACAGTTTTGTGATGATGTTTTTTTAAAGACAAATAAGATGGGCAGAAAATTATTGTTGCGCTTTATACTAATTTTAAGAAAAACCACTTGTAAACCCTCAGCAATGAGACAAATATTGATATTTATCAAGTTTTTTTTTTGCATGTTTATGGTGTGATAATATCATGCATATTATGTCCAACTGAGAAGTGTCAAGTTGGAACTGAAAAATGTCAAGTTGGAACTTAGAAATAGACGATAAAGAGTCAATGGAAATGTTCCAGTCTCAGTTCTAGGTTGGCATTTCTCAGTTCCAAGTTGGAAGTGAGAAATGTTAACTTTGATTAAGTGAGAAATGTCAATTTGGAAGTAAGAAATGTTAACTTGGAACTGAGAAATGTCAATTTGGAAGTAAGAAATGTCAACTTGGAAGTAAGAAATGTCAACTTGGAAGTAAGAACTGAGAATTGTCAACTTGAAGGAAGAAATGTCAACTTGGAACTGAGAAATTTGTATCTACAATCGAGAAATGTAAAAGAACTAGCTATATTATACCAGTCTTTAGTAAAATTCAAACCACTCAGAAGTATCCCCCTTTTACTTTATGCATTTCAAGAGTTGATCATAATCTTGAGTTTTTTTAATATATATAAGAATAAGAATTGCAAAAATCCTTTCTCCCACAAGTTTCAAAATTTTTCATCAACCAACTGTTTGGTAAGGGGAGGGAAAAACAAAAGGAATGTTGTTTAATTCTTCAAAAACTCAAAAATTAAATATTGTAGCTGCATGCACTTTAAAAACATCCATTTAAACAAAAAGTGCAAGTCATAAATTTCATGCAAAACTGAATTCTAGAAGTTTATTGCAAAATAAGAATATTAAGTGGTGCAGTCATTATCTTTTATAGTTGGAAAGGCTTGAAAATCTGATAAAATAAGTTTTATGCAATATCAGTGAAAACCATTCAACTATGGGATTACTCTGAAAATTAAAACACTACCATGCGTATTTTTAAATTGATGCAAATGCATATAGTTGGGACTATCACAAGGTCAAAAATAATTTGTGATTTGAAGGCTTTTTATAAAGGGGGTTCATTTCTTGCATTTATTTCTTTTTTTCCTCTTTTATAGAGATTTATGGAGGCACATTTAAAATATGCATTAAAATCAATTTTCTTTAAAAACAACCTTGTGTACCTTCGAGAGCCCAATACATGTAGTTGACATAAAATTTGCTAACAATTTTTGTTAATTATTTTTTAAATAAATTTTAAAATTCTTGATTATCAGCTATGGATTGGTTACCGTTTTTCCATATTTGCAATAAAAAATTGTTCTAAGCTTAGATGAATGAAACCATCATTTTTATAATAAATTCTATTGCACTGCATGATGCAATAGGAATACAAAGGGGACATGTAGAAATAAGATAATCGGGCTAACATAATTGGTATATTGAGAGACATGAAGCTGCATATATACTTCTAAAGCCTATTGTTTAAATTAACAGGAAGAATCAAAATAGTAAAATCTACATCAACTTTTGTTGTAATTGATTTCCGTTCAAGATATTGTACTTTTACTACCGTATAACTGGTAATTTTTGCGGTAATTTAATTTTTGCGTTATTTCGCGGTTGATCATCGAGCGCAAAAATTAGAATCGCATAAAATTATTTATTTTATGTGACATTACTAAAGAATAATTTCACGATTGAAAAATGGGTTAAGCACTATTAAAGTCAGAAAAATTTGGGAAATCGAACCCCCTCTTCACACTTTCGAACCCCCTGTTGAAAAATTCTGGCTACGGGTATGGCATGAGAAATGGAAAGTTTGACTTTATTACCCACGCTTATAAATTTATTTCTTGGTAATGATTAAAATAATAACAATAAAGAATAAAGAAGTCGGTTCTTCTTTTTGTTCTATAAACAAATCATTCAATAAATAATAAACTTCAATAAGCTGGTAAGACCATATTATACAAGTAGAATTGTAGAATCATAGAGCTTAGGAGTCTACATTTATAGTTATAAAGATAATTTAATAAAACTATTCAAAAACATACACAGTTTTATTGAAGATATAAACCGCAAAAATTAAAATCAGCAAAAATAAAATTTCAGACTTTTCGTCCCAATCCGCAAAAATTTCACACCGCAAATATTACCGGTTATACGGTATATATGCAGTCTTCTAATGTAGCATAGCTGCTTTTACGACTTTCTATTAGCAAGCCTCTCATTGGTATACCTAAATAAACTTAAACATTGACATGCCTCATAAGATTTAAAAAAAAACCAAAGAGGTACAAATGGCAATGACTTTGACATTGGTATGCCTCTTGTAGACAGTCATTCAGACTTTGACATTGACTTGTCTCTTTTAGACTGTGACATTATTTTTTTTTTACTTCCATATTGGTATGTCTCTTTTCTAGACTGAAAATGTATGTCTCTTTGAGAATTTAAGACTTTGATATTTGTATGCCTCTTTAATACTTTTATAAGACTTTGACATTGGTATTCCTCTTTAAGACTTTGATATTTGTATGCCTCTTTAATACTTTTATAAGACTTTGACATTGGTATTCCTCTTTAAGACTTTGACATTAGTATGCTTCTTTAAGGCTTTGATATTGGTATTCTTCTTTAAGACTTTGATATTTGTATGCCTCTATAAGACTTTTATATTGCTATGCCTTTTAGACTTTGACATTGGTATTCCTCTTTAAGGCTTTGACATTTCTTCTTTAAGGCTTTGACATTTGTATGCTTCTTTAAGGCTCTGATATTGGTATGCTTCTTTAAGGCTTTGATATTGGCATGCTTCTTAAAGGCTTTGTTATTGGTATACTTTTTTAAGGCTTTGATATTGGTATGCTTCTTTAAGGCTTTGATATTGGTATGCTTCTTTAAGGCTTTGATATTGGTATACTTCTTTAAGGCTTTGATATTGGTATACTTCTTTAAGGCTTTGATATTGGTATACTTCTTTAAGGCTTTGATATTGGTATGCTTCTTTAAGGCTTTGATATTGGTATACTTCTTTAAGGCTTTGATATTGGTATACTTCTTTAAGGCTTTGATATTGGTATACTTCTTTAAGGCTTTGATATTGGTATGCTTCTTTGATATTGGTCAATGCTTCTTTAAGGCTTTGATATTGATATACTTCTTTAAGGCTTTGATATTGGTATACTTCTTTAAGACTTTGATATTGGTATGCTTCTTTAAGGCTTTGATATTGGTATGCTTCTTTAAGGCTTTGATATTAGTTAAGACTTTGACATTAGTATGCTTCTTTAAGGCTTTGATATTTGTATGCTTCTTTAAGGCTTTGATATTGGTATGCTTCTTTAAGGCTTTGATATTGGTATGCTTCTTTAAGGCTTTGATATTGGTATGCTTCTTTAAGAGTTTGATATTTGTATGTCTCTTTAAGACTTTTATATTGCTATGCCTTTAAGACTTTGACTTTGGTATTCCTCTTTAGACTTTGACATTAGTATGCTTCTTCAAATAAGACTTTGACAGTATGCTTCTTCAAGGCTACGATATTAGTATGCTTCTTTAAGGCTTTGATATTGGTATGCTTCTTTAAGGCTTTGATATTGGTATTCTTCTTTAAGGCTTTGATATTGGTATGCTTCTTTAAGACTTTGATATTGGTCAATGCTTCTTTCAGACTTTGATATTGGTATGTCTCTTTTAGAATTTAACATTGCTATGCCTTTTTAAAGACTTTGACATTGGTATGTCTCTTTTCAGACTTAGACATTGGCATGCCTCTTTAAAAGACTTAGACATTGGCATGCCTCTTTAAAAGACTTTGACATTGGTATGTCTCTTTTCAGACTTAAACATTGGTTTGTCTCTTTGAGAATTTGACATTGGTAATCCTTTAAGACTTTGACATTGGTATTCCTCTTTTAAGACTTTGACATTGGTACCAATATGTCTCTTTTAGCCTTTGACATTGGTGTGCATCTTTTACACTTTGTCACTGGTATGCCTCTTTTATACTTGGAAATTTTCAAGCCTCTTTAAGACACCTGCCTGTTTTTTCATACATTTTAGGTATCAAACCAAGTTGACATTTTTTGCTTTCTTTACTATCAGATAAACAAATATATTTCTTACTAGAATCTTGTATATGTGCATGATTCTTTAACAATATTATGTTTTCTAATTCAAGACTAATTCCATTAATACTATGACATTTAAATACCTTTTTTCTGAATTTACAGATAATAATATTCCAAATCAGATTCAATTCAAATTACGTCTTTAAAACTATCAAAGGAAGTCTAACCAGTACAAAAAATCTTAATTAGAATTAATCAGATTAAAATGCACAAATATATTTCATCATGGAATATTTTCATTAAATCCTTTACTGTTACAAACATATGTTGCATGATTGTTGTTCATTTTCCAATTTCGTATTAATTTGAAAATTTCTGTAATCTCTGAAATAAAAGCCTGTTGACAAAAAGATGCATAGCATTTCAAAGATATTATGTTTAAGATGCACAACTTGAACTAGGAGCGCATTTTGTCAATCGAGACAAACAAACAAACAAGTTTATATTTATTTACTGACAAATTAAAACAAATTACAACATGAAACAAAACAAACAAGTATTATGCATGCATGTAATATGTTCTGCTTAGCCAAAATCACTTAGTTAACCAGACAATTTTATAAAGATTTGTTAAAAAACTACCTGGTAGTAAAATTGGACAAATAAAACCAGAGGCTCCAAGGAGTGCTCACCTGGTTCACGAGGGTTTATTAGTTGCTATGACCAATAATAGAGACCCTCTAAACAGCATCATTTAACAACAATGATCGAATGTAGACTTTTGTGGAGTTTTTCCAAGTCAACATTTAAACAAGCAACAATTTTATTCTATCTGCAATAGTTTTCATCTATAACATTATAGAAAAAATCCTTGAAGGGGTCATACGAAAACTTTAAGTCCCCTGCAAAGTTTTGTAAAGTTATTGAGCTGAACATTTAAGGATGTTCGCTACTATTATTGAAAATGAATAGGTTTCAAATTTTATGCTTTAAATTAAAAGATATTAGTAAAAGGTATAAAATAAGCAACAAATTTCAATAGGTTCGTGACCTCGTTTTCAAGATAATTGACGTTAAAGTTGTGGCGGGAAAAGGTTTTCTCTGACTTTTTCATAGGTTTAGCATTAGCACTATTTCGCTGTTAAAACCCATGACAGAATAAATAGGATTAGATAAAACTTTGTCTATAACCTCTTTATGACATATTAAAGACATTAATAACAAGAAAATAAGGGGTTCGTGGACAAAAATTTTAACCCTATTTTGATGGTAAAATCCAGAGGATTCCGAAAATATGACAGAAATACCAAAACAAGACCAGCGAGCATCCTTAAGCAAGGAACAGCTTTTCTCTGTCTGTAAAAGTTTTCATTCTATAAGCAAAAACTCAATATTCTACCTTTCAAGGGCGCATAACTCTTAAATGTGGCCTTCTGAAAACTTCCAACCAATATAGCAGTGTCAAAGGCAAACTCAGTAAGCAGGGGCGGATCCAGAAATTTTCAAAAAGGGGGGTTCCACATACAGGGTTCTGTGGGCCAGGGGGGGTGGGTGGTTTCCAGACCAATTTTGCTGAAAATCTACACAAAAATTTTAAAATTTTGGAGGAAAGGGGGGGGGGTTCCGACCCCGGGAACCCTCCCTCTGAATCCGCCACTGGTAAGCATACTTGCTGAATGGGATACAAAAATAACTACCACATAATTTTTTTTTTATATATTTAATTACATGGTCCATTTTTGTTGTTTTGACCATCATTCATTTTTTTTTTGCAGTTCACTGACTCTAATAACAATTTTCTTAAATGGTTACAGATAAATATCATTTTACACCATGTAAAAGTCAAATTAAATTCTAGCATTTCTTCCTTCCACTGAGAATTACAAAGTAGAAAATATCAGATGCTTTCGCTTTTAATGAGATTGGTTTAAGCTTAAAGCTTGATGATTTTTATTTGTACTATTTATTCTGTTCTCAAGTGCATTGTAGATAATTTTATTTCAAAGTACTTTGGTTGAAGATTCTGTTAAATGATTTTTTTTTATTGGAATGATCAAAGTCGTTTATGTATCTCCAAGGACAGTTGAATAATTATCTGTAATGAGAATGGGATTTTTTGTAAAATTTGTTCATGAATTTGTCCTGAATTTTGGACATTGTTGTACTTTGAAAATTGGGTTGCTATTAGAATGGATTGATAGATTATTCTTCTAAATTTGATAAATGAGTCAAACAATAAATAGCTCTCTTTTTTTACAAACAAACTGTAATATCACCTGCAAAAATGTAATTCCCTCAGTTTCCCTAAAAATTCTTAGTTCAGTGGCAAAACTCCCTAAAAATTTTAGGAATCAAAATTTGCTGTTAATATGCTCAAATAAAATATGGTGTACTAGCTTTCATTAATTAAGCTTAGCAGTGAAGATTTTTTGGAAAATTTTAAGTACATTGGGGCCATTACTCCTTCAAAATATTGAAAATCAAAACTTCTTGGTAAAATGCGCAATCATATATGTTATACTTGCTACATACCAAGTTTCATTAAATTTGGTTGATTTGTTTCAGAGAAGTTGAGCATAATATTTTGTGATGGACAGGCAGACAGACAGGACAAACAATGTTGCCCCACCAGTTATCCTTTAGTGTCAGCCAATGGAATCCCACTAAGTTTTATAGACATTTAAGAGGGCAAAGTCCAAATTTATTTAAAAGTATAAAATGGGGAAGAGTTGGATATTAAGTATATATGGATGACATAAATCCCAATATATGAATAAAAAAAAATCTTTTTTTAATATGTGCATGTATACGAAAAAAACCTTTTAGGTAGAGGAATGTCCAATGCACAAAAAGGTCAATTCAGCATACCTGTTTAACATTATTCTAGAGTGAAATAATTTCAATATTTGCATCAAATTTTCTTGAATGAAATATGTTTTTTAAGTTTTCATAAATTTTGATTAAAATAAAGGAAAGTGACAAAAAATGAACATAATTTGCCAAAAAATTAAAATAAATTTTTAAGGTGACTGAAAAAATCCAGGCAGGAGAGGATGAGAATCTAGAATTATTCTTTAAATGTGTTAGTTAGAAGAATACTGCCGTGGGGGTGGGAGAGGCTACTCCTATATAATCAATGGTATGAATGGGTCGCAATTAAATGGGTCTATTTTTTCAGGTTTCAAGGTGTAGAACAGGGTTAAAAATTCAGCCCAGCCGTTACTAACAGGGTTAAAATATGTTAAAATCAATGAGTTTCATCAGTTAAAATAAAAATAGACATGAATTATAGCATCAAAAGGTTTCTAAAAGTGGTAGCTTCTGGGCTATTTGAGATAAAAATGTTTTTACCTCTGTGAATAACCTCAAAACGGTTATATATACAATTTAAATCAAAACATTTTTACATGTATGATATATGATGTCCGCTGGTATAACAGGGTACGTTTTTCACAATTTGCTTGCTGCTTACAGCGTCTAGTTCGGAGCAGACCAATGGCACAGTTATACGCTAAATCAAAGGTAGTAGCCTCCTGCCAGGTATTCCCAGGGAGAATAAAACTGAATTGGTGGGGAAATGACACTCTTCAACTTAGCATTCTGGGGTTTAATTATGTGGATATCTCTTACCCCTAAAATAAACACAATTAAATTTAAATCACAAACAAATTTTCTGCCTCTACAGAAGAAGCTGACTTGTGAAAGAATGCCTTTTGCAGAGCAGTCCTTACATTACAAACAGCTGGACATAGCCAGTGTAAGAAAAACTTTCTTAAAAGTTGTCAGAAAAGAAGAAAATACAAACTGGCAGGACAGCATGCAGACTAACAAAGAGAACTAACAGACTGACCCATACAATACAAACACAAGAGTTCCTTTTGGGCTACAGTGGTTTCATTTTTGGGGCATCATTTTTTGTGGGTTTTTTTGTGGGGTCTGTGAACCACAAAAATAAGAGTCTAATGAAGTGTTATTTTTATTCTGATTATATTAAGCAACATGTGTTAACCACAAAATTAAAACTCCATTGAAATGTCTTTTTTGCTAACGGAACTTTAACCCACAAAAATTTATACATGTGTCCACATAAATAAATGAATCCACAGTAATTGGCCAGGTCCAATAATCTACATATTCAAATTTAAAATATCCTATGTCTTTAAGACATTAATCTGCTACCTCAGCAAAAATCAGACAAAACATAGTCAAACAAGGTGGACCAGCCTACCACCCTCCCCACTAATATGAACAAAAAATGGTTAGGTACATGTATATTGAAGTGCAACAAGTAAGTTCCAGTCCCTTTTAAGTCAGTCTAAGCTCTAGGTTGCAAATTGGCAAAATGTCTGGATAGGCCAGATGTCCTTTTTATCCAATATGTGTAAGTTATTGATTGGTTCATCAAAATTAAAGACTCTCTTAGAAAGAATATAAAATTTTCACTAAAACAATGTCTGCTGCAGACATTGTGGATAGTATAACATTTTGTTCATTATTTTAATGATGTTATTAAAATGTTTTGTTTGTACCATGATGGACTTGAGGAGGGAGGATTATGACAAAGTTATAACGAATTTAATGACTACAATGATGTAAAATTTATATCTAAATCGGCTAAAATTTAAGTTTTCTTCAAAGTTAACTTGTAGTCCAAGAGAGATAATTCAATTAAAGATTTCTATTTTGAGTAAGAATTTAGTGTTAAAGTAATAATAAATCTTAAATCAAGAATGTTTTAAACATTCTCCTGATGATTTTCATGTTTTTTTTCCAACAAACTTCAGTAAAAACATTAAACTAGTCTATCTTTCATCTATCAACTGTAATAAAAAGATATTCAGCAGCTAATTTGTTTTCCTGACAAGATGCTTCACACTTTGACCAAACAACTGTTTTTATTATTTACCTATAGATGCCCAATGAAGAAAAATGTAATACCACAGTAAATCCTTTATAAATCTCAATAGTTACCCTGGGTTGGGAAAGAAGCTTTATGCTTATGTGAATCCCTCTCTAGCTTGCAGTTTGCGAGTGTGGTCTTTTTTTTGGCCAAATTGAATTTCTCCTTTCAAACTCAACAAATGAGCCTTTAATGTGTGTGGGGTATTGCTCTACCCATACAAGGGACAATCTTTCTTTGTCCCTTCCAAAGATTATAGCTTTGTTTCTTCAGACCATCATCTCAGATGAATCAAAAATTTGGTTCATGAAACTTTCACCCCTGACCAAAATAGAACCATGAACCTTGGTGTAAGCAGTGGGATGTGTTAACCACTACACCAACAAACCTTTTACCTTAAACCTCTGGTTGGCTGTTTAATAGTTTACACCTATAAAGGCTAAATTCGTACCTTTCTTACACCTATCAAGGCTAAATTCGTACCTTTCTTACACCTATCAAGGTTAAATTCATACTTTTCTTACACCTATCAAGGTTAAATTCATACCTTTCTTACACCTATCAAGGTTAAATTCATACCTTTCTTACACCTATCAAGGTTAAATTCATACCTTTCTTACATCTATCAAGGATAAATTCATACCTTTCTTACACCTATCAAGGTAAAATTCATACCTTTCTTACACCTATCAAGGTTAAATTCATACCTTTCTTACACCTATCAACGTTAAATTCATACCTTTCTTACACCTATCAAGGTTAAATTCATACTTTTCTTACACCTATCAAGGTTAAATTCATACCTTTCTTACACATATCAATGTTAAATTCATACCTTTCTTACACCTATCAATGTTAAATTCATACCTTTCTTACACCTATCAAGGTTAAATTCATACTTTTCTTACACCTATCAAGGTTAAATTCGTACCTTTCTTACATCTATCAAGGATAAATTCATACCTTTCTTACATCTATCAAGGTTAAATTCATACCTTTCTTACACCTATCAAGGATAAATTCATACCTTTCTTACATCTATCAAGGTTAAATTCATACCTTTCTTACATCTATCAAGGATAAATTCATACCTTTCTTACATCTATCAAGGTTAAATTCATACCTTTCTTACATCTATCAAGGATAAATTCATACCTTTCTTACACCTATCAAGGTTAAATTCATACCTTTCTTACACCTATCAAGGTTAAATGCTGTACTGAGATGATCACCTCAATATCCCTATTGTGTCTCACAAAGTTTATGTTGTGTTCTATGGTCATTACCGGATCCTAAGATCGCAATGGAAGAGGGAGGTTTGGCGCCATAAAACCTGGTTTAACCCACCAAATGCCTGTACCAAGTCAGGACCATTGCTATCCACCAATTCTTCGATATGACTGATTCGTTTTTGTCATTTTCTCTGGACTTTGAGATTGATCATTCAAGTTCGGTAGTTTTGTTATTATCTTTCTTACACCTATCAAGGTTAAATTCGTACCTTTCTTACATCTATCAAGGATAAATTCATACCTTTCTTACACCTATCTAGGTTAAATTCATACCTTTCTTACACCTATCAAGGTTAAATTCATACCTTTCTTACATCTATCAAGGTTAAATTCATACCTTTCTTACACCTATCAAGGTTAAATTCGTACCTTTCTTACATCTATCAAGGATAAATTCATACCTTTCTTACACCTATCAAGGTTAAATTCATACCTTTCTTACACCTATCAAGGTTAAATTCATACCTTTCTTCTCCCTCTCTGACCTTTCTTTTCTTCTTCTTTTACTGTCTGGGTTTTCATATTTATCCCTAAAAAATGAATAACAAGTCCTAGAGAAAAATTTATTTCTAAACTTAAAGAAATCCATAAAATCTGTCAGTCAAAAATGACTGGATTTCTTTAAACAGGAAGTTAGGTCAGAGACAAACCTGAACACGCTCCGAAACTCAGTGGCTAACGACTACACTGCTACGGGAGGTTTGTCTTGGTAAAGAGGGGAGGAACGACCTGAATGGATAAACCTTTGAGGAGTTTGACACCTGAAATTAAATCTCACAATATGGGTACCCATTCTGATTCTACATATCAAATATCAAATGTGGCTAGTTATTGCTGAGATTAATCTGTAAGGAAAACTTTTTCCTGACTTCATCCACTGACTTTCACAATTTTTTACCAAAAATGAACATGTATATTGAGTAAAGGGGACAGCAGTTATCTTAAAAATAAACATAAATTGTATGATCAGCACAATATTTCTGATTTGGAAGGAAGTGTGTCATTGATAAATTCAAAAACAGCATACAATTGAGACTTGGTATATGCCACTTTTATGTATAGCAAATTCAACAAGGGGTTCTAACCATACTCCCTTTTGACCATTCAAACAAGAACAGATTCTTTTAGTCTCTCCACCCATAGAGAGGAAAAAAGTCAATGCTGGCATGAAATAGGAAGTAAGAGCAATGGACCCGAAAATGCATTCCACTATATGGGACCCAATCTGAAGCTACATACCAAATACATAAGCCTATAATCAATAGTTGCTGAGAAATCTGTGACAGAAATTTTTGTGATGGATACATGAACAGACAGAAAGACAGACAAGGTGATTGCAATATGGACCCTCTCTTAAGAGTGGGGTAATAATCAGATGCCATGACCAATTCAAGCATTCTAGAATTCAAATGACCAATATCCTCAGTGCTAAAATCCACTTTGCTTTAAAAAAAATTCAAAAATAGGTGAATCTTTTTCAATGTTTTTTTTGTGATTTTCATATTAATTGGTTACGTACTAAGAGGTTTCTAGCCCAATTTTGATTAATAAGTTTATTTCATCATGCATATACAGTGTCAGATGTAAAGGGGGTAAGGGGGTAAAACCCCCTAAAACATGAAATTTTACTTTTTTGCATAAAATTAGCATGTTTTGGCCAAGCTACTCTAAATATTTATGCAAGAAGCAGAGGTACCTATTGGGTATCCGAATGTCAAAAGTCCGAAAGGCCAAAGACAAAACCAGTAAAACACTAACAAGAACGGGCAATTTTTGTCAGTTATGCCCCTCTTACATGAACCCTTAGACTCAGCCCTGAATTATACTTAAAATATATTTCAATACATAAATAAAAAGACACCACCCAACTTTCATCTACTGTGATGAGAAGATGATTATGTATAAAGTTGATTTGTTTTGCTAAAATCAAATTTTTAATAATCAATCACTAAATTGCAAAAAAAAATCAAATTCCTACTTAATCAAATGTAAATTATTCATGAACCATTTAAGGTATGATCCATAAATAATGCATAGAAACTAATTATATATAAAAAGCTTTTAATTTAACAGATATTCAGGCAAGCTATGATGCATGCGGCATACCAAATATATCATTTAAATTAATTTTAGTTAAAGAAAATTTAAAATGCATCAAAGCAAAATCAATATAATTTGTATCTAATTCAGAAAATTGATACACCTCACCATGACAGATATGAGACATCAGCTGTATTTAACTTAGAATTTTATGTATATTTGCCAGGTTGTCTAACAATTAAATTTTAATTTCTAGTCAACTAGAGTTATCTCTCTTTCTACACTACAGGAACATATTTATAACCAAATGGGCTATGCTAATTTTCAAGACACAAAATGCCACAACTCACCTGAAATATTTACACGTGGCTACACCTAATGCCACCAGTGTGATGCAGGCACAAGCTAAGCTCCAGATGAGAATGTTCCGATGACCTTGTTCAATAACCAGTGTGGGGTAGGTGACAGGCACTGAAACATACACAATAAAGACAGATCAAGATGTAGAATAAGTACAGGAAAAAATATTTATCTTTTCTTTACATGTTTGCTATCAGAGACAACCTGTGTCTAAAACAGACCATGTTAAAAAATATAACTGGTAACTTCAAAGCAGTCACTTGATGCTGCAATATTGATGCATTGATGTGCTGTTCTTATGTTCTTTTATGTGAATGAAAATAACAAAATGACATTTATAAAATTCCTGAATTACCATCTTCACTGAAATACATTCTTCATAATACAAAATTATAAAGAAATTAAGAAGTTTATTTTTAATTAAATCACAATTGTCAATAAAAGAAATAGAAACATTTTGTTTTTGAGATCAATTTTATCATGGGTAAACATCACGCTACCTGGTTGATGCTGGACATGGTAAAATCCATCTCAAAAACAAAATGCCATTTATCCTGATCTTTTTCATACATACAATATCATTGATAAGACAAACATGTAATGTGGTATAGGTGTACACAACAAATCCATTAAATCTGCAGCAAGTGGAGTAATACTAACACAGATGCATCCATAACCAAAACAAGTACTTTACTCGCAGTTAGACAGGACTAAAAATGGCTACGAACATACAGTTTGTAATACTGAACCACAGTACCAAATTTTAAATCTTTCTAACGTACTGTTTCTGAGAAAAGCTTCATGGAAAATGGATGTACAGAGGAATGGATGGACACAAGTAAAACTTAATGCCCCCCACATGTTGTCAAGGGGCAGAAAAATCTCAACCAGTAGCCTTCAATGTGACCTTAGAGGCTGCTGCTTACCATTGGCCAAAGATAAAAATATGTCAACACAACACATTACGAATGCAACAACTTTTTTAACATTTTGCAAACATAGACAATTACATAATTTATATGGAACTCAAAATGGTATAAAATTTGTAAAACCACTTATCTTACTATATTTGATATTTTAAACAAAAGCAATGATTAAGGCTTAACTGTGTTAATATTGAGAGGTGACATTCACTCTGTACTCAAATGAGCCTACTAAAAAAGCTTTTAGATTTTAATGATGTTATGCTACAAAATTTACTGCTCTAATTTGGTAATTGTGTGTGACCTTGACTTTTGACCTTTACAACTAAAATTTTTGTGTGCACAACCATAACATATTCTACTGGTATATATACATACATTCTTAATTGTTGATTAACATTATCAAAAGCAAAAACAACAAGAGGCTCCCAGGAGCCTGAATCGCTCACCTGACATATGTGCCTGAAGTAAAAGTTATAGGGCAAAATCGATTTAACGTTGAAAGGGTCATAAGATTAATAAGGGGTCATCTGACAATATGGTGGATCTAAAGGTGCTGATCACTTTAGTTCTCAATCAAAATTTAAAAATCTGTCACCCTTTTTGAGTTATTTGCAAAAAAATGCAGTTTAACCTAATGTTCTATTTTTAGCCACAACGGCCATATTTTACAACCAATCAAAAATCCCCACAACAGTTCTATACACCTAATAATAATAAACAATAATACCAAGTTTGGTTCCATTTGGACTTAAAGTGTCAGAGGAGTTAACATTTTCAATATAAGGAAATGCAGTTAAAATGCTCAATTTTGACGTTCCAAGGGCAATAACTCCTCAAAGGAAAGGTCCTACAACGTTGACCCTGTTACAAATTTTGTAGATCTTGATGTGCTTAACAATATGCAATTTAAATTTCTCAAATATCTTGTATAGTTTTCAAGATATTGAGCTAAACAGGTGCAAAATTTGCAAAAAATCCACAAAAAGGGCAATAACTCCTACATGGGTTGTTGGATTTTCTTCAAAATTTCAGAGCTGGTAGATCTTGAGGTGCTGATCACTTTTGTTCCCGATCAAAATTTTGAAATCTGTCACCGTTTTAGAGTTATTTGCAAAAAACTGCCATTTACCACTATGTTCTATTTTTAGCCACAGCGGCCATGTTTTACGACCAATCAAAAATCCCCACATCAATTTTATACACCTAATGCTAATATAAACAACTATACCAAGTTTGGTTCCATTTGGACTTAAAGTGTCAGAGGAGTTAACATTTTCAATGTAATGAGGAAATGCTGTTAAAATGCTAAATTTTGACGTTCTAAGGGCAATAACTCCTAAAAGGAAAGGTCCTACAACGTTGACCCTATTACATATTTTGTAGATCTTGATGTGTTTAACGATATGCAATTTAAATTTCTCAAATATCTAGTATAGTTTTCAAGATATTGAGCTTAACAGGTGCAAAATTTACAAAAAATCCACAAAAAGGGCAATAACTCCCACATGGGTTGTTGGATTTTCTTCAAAATTTCAGGGCTGGTAGATCTTGAGGTGCTGATCACTTTTGTTTCCAATCAAAATTTTGAAATCTGTCACCGTTTAGAGTTATTTGCAAAAAACTGCCATTTACCTCTATGTTCTATTTTTAGCCACAGCGGCCATGTTTTACAACCAATCAAAAATCCCCACATCAGTTCTATTTAGCTAATGCTAATAAACAACTATACCAAGTTTGGTTCTATTTGGACTTAAAGTGTCAGAGGAGTTAACGTTTTCAATGTAATGAGGAAATGCTGTTAAAAGGCTAAATTTTGACGTTCTAAGGGCAATAACTCCTAAAAGGAAAGGTCCTACAACGTTGACCCTGTTACATATTTTGTAGATCTTGATGTGCTTAACAATATGCAATTTAAATTTCTCAAATATCTAGTATAGTTTTCAAGATATTGAGCTAAACAGGTGCAAAATTTGCAAAAAATCCACAAAAAGGGCAATAACTCCTACATGGGTCATCAGATTTTCTTCAAAATTTCAGGGTAGGTAGATCTTGAGGTGCTGATCACTTTTATCCGGCCAGAATTTTGATATCTGTAGCCGTTTTTGAGTTATTTGCAAAAAACTGCATTTTACCCCTATGTTCTATTTTTAGCCATGGCGGCCATGTTTTACGACGAATCAAAAATCCCCACATCAGTTCTAAGCACCGAATGCTAATGAACAACCATACCAAGTTTGGTTGCAATTGGACTTATGGTGTCAGAGGAGTTAACGTTTTAAAAAGTTTACGGACGACGGACGATGGACGCCAGACTACGGACGACGGATGACGGACGGACGGACGATGGACGCCAAGTGATGACAATAGCTCACATGACCCTTCGGGTCAGGTGAGCTTAAAAAGTATTCAGGTTAACCTTGAAAATTTTAATACATTTAACACATAGCTAACACAAAAAACCAACATGTTTCTGAACTTGAAGGTCCCATTTATCAGAATTTTAAGTGATACATTAGAATTCTCAGGAGTATTTGCACATGTGACAAGCCTGTCAGTGAGTGATCAATTAAGAAAAAAATCTACTCAATCACCCAAGAAAGCCAAGGAAGACTCAGTCCAAACCCTACATTTTCTTACTTCTTGAATTCTTTAAAACAGATGTAGAACTTGGATATACAGGAAACGATCTGGCTTGTCTAGGAATCAGTTCCTGACAATTAGCAGGTTTATTTAGTACCAAATGCCTGTGCATTGGCAGAAGAATTGCCTATAGGGAAATCATTCTAATTAAGAAGCTCATCTTTGGATAGGAATATATTTTCATTGTCAGTAGAATCCTGCATTGGTTTTTTGCCTCTCTCAACTTAAAGAACAATGTTCAGCACTGTTTATTACTGTTTTAATCTGGTATAATGAGTTATTCTGTTAATAGAAGAGCATCAGCAGCAGCAGAACTGAGAATGCATATTAACAATGCATTTTAAAGGTATAGATGCATATGAATATACACAGGACTAGAAAAATTGTGTGTCACATCAAGATAAGATGTCATCTGGGTTTCCAAACTTTGCCATTGCTTAATTTCGCAAGTACTATGACCATAATTTCCACTAAGTATTGAAATATCTTTTTTAAGTACTAATAGTAATACATTCAAAATGAAACTATTTGTCATGACGTAATGATTGATCAGTAAGACTGTATGTCACCGTCACTACTGGTGCAATCATCTGTAAGTTCCCAATTATGAACAATTTGTAAATTATTTGTGATTATAGTAAGCAAGAAAATTCTCAAACAATTGTAGGAAAGACAGTTACTTTACAAATAAGAATATACTTTAAAGGTACTACATGTACTAGCAGTTTTACCAAGTGCCAAACGACTGTGCATCAACATAGCATTGCCAATAGGGAAATCACTCCAATTACATGAATTAACCAGCTCATATTGTACCAAATGCCTGTGCATCATTGGCAGAATAGGGAAATCATTCTAATTAACAAGCTCATCTTCAGATCTCAATATATTTTCATTGACAGTAAGGTTCCTGTGTAACATAAATAGGGTTTTCCCTAAACTTTCATCCAAGCATTGTTTTATTACTGTTGTAGCTGTAATCATGACTTATTTGGAAAATTTAGTTAAATCAGACGGCACAACTGAGAATGCTTTTTCACTATTTAATAATATTCTCAATAAAAATTTATGTTGATTCTATTTTACGCGGGTTCTAATTTTTGCAATAGAGTAGTGATCAAGAATATAGCGAAAATTAGAACCTCTTGAAAATTTCCTGCTACACGGTACTCTGCTTATTAGCAACTCCGCACTACTATGAATGGAATGGTAACTAGTGGTTACATTTTTTTGTTTTAATTTTTTTTAGGGGCAGGGCATTATGACACACATCCCATATAAGTTATCAATAATGAACTTTATTAATTCAAATTGATACAAACCAGTCCACTAGCCTTATCTAATAACTCTTTTATTACCCCGGGGACTAGGTTTTCATACAGGAAATCTTGGCAATGACAGTCAAGGAAGTCTTAATGCCAGGAATGAGATATATCATGGCATTCTCTTGACGGAAGACTTTCATTTACATGTTACAAACTGAAACCCATCAGTCCCTTTAGAGAATTATGGTATAATTTGGTAACCATATGCGTTCAATTTCAAAATAAATGCTGTGTCAATTGTGCAATTTTAACATGAGAAAATATAATATTTCAAATATGAATTTACGATATTACTTCTTTATGGCTATTATCCATGCATGCTAGTTAACTAAAATATCAAATGAGAATTTGTGTTTTACATCATATCATTTAAATTGTAAATTTATCTCTTTTTTGTTTCCTTATGGCTATTTTCAAAAACCTGTCTGAAATTCAGACTGATCTTTAATTTGTATACAATTTAAAAATGTAACTTGATGTCTTCCTTAAAAGATATTAAAAACGCTGATTTTAATGCGAACTTCAAAGAAAAATAAGTTTATGGTCAAGCCAAAATGTCATAACTAAAAATATTCTGTCTGGTCTGTTTAGCACTATATGTTTTTAACAATATCAAGTACAAAAGGTATTTTAAACCAGTTAATACATAAAATTAAGGTATGACTGAAAAATTTGAAACAATGGTTGAGTGATTGATGCTGATAACTTTTTCAACAAGAATTTCTGTGTGTAAACTAAAAACTGAAGTCAAATTATCTCCCCTGAGTGATATCATTCAGGCATATCTCCATTTGATGTACTTCCTTTATGTAATGTTTCATCACAATCCATCCAGCAGTTATGAAGGAGTTTTGCTTAAGAGATATGTGGATCTTTCATTACTCATCAAGTGGAGGATTTATGGGGTATAAAAACACAATGACTTAAAAGATGACATAGCAACAATTTGTAAGCTAATTGTAAGAAAGATATTTTGATATAATGGTTAAGTTTGAGGTGAAGATATCTCGATCTAGACAACATCAAGATTTGAGAAAAAAAAATTCTCCAGAAATTTCACCATGTCTATACATAATGAATTATTGGAAACTTTTGTTTAACTTTGAATTCTTCTAATATTGTCTCCAGCAGAATCCAAAACAAACATGAGTAAATATTTTGCAACAGCATCATTTCTCAGTTCAAAATAAATGGCAATAATTCTGGAGTTTAAACATTATATGACTTAATTGTCAATTCCAATCATCATTTCAAATGTTTCTCAATTGAATGACAAAAATGGTTTGTTCTTTGACATGTGGTATGTACAATTATCATGATTATTGTTAAACAGGATGTAAGTGAGCAACAGATCTGCAATCAAATCCAATGTTATGGGACCCCACCCGATGTTGTATACCAAATATCATGTGGCTGTGATTAGTAGCTGCTAAGAAAACTGTTACAAAAATTTCTTCCCGCCCAACGGATCACCTGACGCCTGACATTCACCATCTAATTTATAACACGGATATTCAAGTCCATGAAATCTGACCAAAAACACATTTTGTTGGATTCTAAATATCATGGTTAGGATTTGCACATATTCCTAAAAGGATTCAATACAAGAGGTAAACTTTGTTAAGTTCTAATTTTCATGCCTTAAAGTCACCCACGAAAACCACATGAGCACAGACTTATATATCTATTTTTAAACTGCTAGTTTGTATAGTTGTACACTAGCTGCCTGCAGATTAAACCCTCACTGCAATTTTTTCAAGGAACCAGAATAAGCTAAGACCCTATATAAACCTATTATTGGTAAAACCTTATTCATATTGTCAATACCTTATCCATTCAGCGATATAAATGAAGATTTATTTTTCTAGAGAGATTAAGATATTTATCATCAGCTTAATATATCTCCGATACCAGCAACAGAAGCCTACCAGACAGTCATATGACGAAATCTTTAAAGACATTGGTAGGTGTTTTGCTCTACAGTAAAGAGATTATTGTACAATACAATGTAATAAAATGTAATTAAGGAGAAAACTCCTATTGAGAAAAATTTCAATTTAGCTGGAAAAAATTAGTGGACTTCCAAGAAAACATTTGTTGATTGTGTTCTTGTTTGGCAGGAATTAGATAAACCAAAACAACTAGGATACTTGATAAGTCAGGGCAGGCCCTGTCGCAAAAAATACAATTTTTGTGACTTTTCAAAAGTTTACATGAAATTTTTAAATGTGGATCCTCAAATAGTATTAAATTTCAGATCTATATTCCTAATAGTTTTGGGATTTTAGCATTTCAACCTAATAGTAGACAGACGGTCAGGAAAAAAAAACAAGGAAAATTATATAAATAAAGTATGTTGCACTGTGGCTTGTTTATAATTAAAATAGATAAATAAATGGATGGTGAAGCCACATTTAAAAGGTAAAAACTAAATAAGAAATATAAAGAAATAAAACCTTTAAAACAAATAAAACAAGAATGCCCAAATTTTCGGACATAAAGTCCTTCTTCAGGGGCTAAAAAGTCAAAAGATGTTCACACATCGACTGACGAGGACAGAATGACATAAAATTGACTTGAAGAACAGCACGTGGTATTTTAATCCTGAACTTGATGACTAATTTATAAATATTAAGAAAGGGTCTGTCTTTTTACATTCATACCAAAGGGTTGAAAAGTGCCTAAAAATTGATTATTCTTTGCTCAAGAAATTGTCTTTGTTTTTCGCCAGTGCATGTTTTAAGGAGAACGGTCACCTGCATATCCTTGACGCTATGGTTTGGCAATGAAAAGTGCTGGCCGACTGGGCAATCGTCGCATTTGAGAAAATTATATAGGTTGATGCAGAACCTAAAGGAAGATTCTACATATTGTATCATAAAGGATAGAGTTGACAGAAAAATATCAAGTGCTTATCAAATGTAGTTGCAATGAATACCGCAACTGGCAATTTGTATAGAATCACTAAGGGTGAAGTCTTTAAATATAGTACTACCTGTGTGTTTATTACTTTTTAAAGAACTACAGTGTACCTCTATTATAACTATTGATAGCTCTACCTGTGTGATAACTATTGTTTGTTCTACCTGTGAGGTATCTATTTATAGCGAGCATAGCTCGCAAGCGGCCACAAAGTGCCCGCTCGAGCGGAGAGCTCTACGGTATTTGTTTCCGCGAGAAATTTGCTAATGCTGATTTAGATTTTTTATGGTCCGGAAAGGGTAATTATTTTTACAGGGCCAGAGTGAATGTTAAAATAATTTATAAGAAAAGAAATAAAAGAAATAATGCTTAAAAAAAATAATAAATTGCGCTTTTTACAAGAAAATAATATTCTTAAAATAATAAATACACATAAGCTGCTCGTTTCGTCTTGGTTATATGCACGTACGAAACTAACGTGTCTCGAAGCTTAATCGCCCCATACCATCTCGCCCCAAAATAAGCAAATGGAAATATTGGAAATTAAATGATAGCGATAGCCCTGAATGTCGACATTTAGAACAAAATATGAATAAAAAATATATATAAAAAAGATTGTTAGAAATGGAAAAACTTATTTACCAAATAAACTTATGAATTTTGTGTAATTAAAATGAACCAAAGGTCGTGCACTACAATGTTCGTCTGCTTCTGATTCTGAATATCCATCTTTAGTAGATGCCCGGAGTAGATCCAACACAAAAATAATTTCTGTCTACTCATTCACACTTTTTGGTAAGACAAGGGTACAAAAACAAACTAACTTTAAAGACAAAAATGTCCCTTTTAGCTATGCTCGCATTTAGGCAATGCCTACTCCATATTAGTTCTACCTGTGTTGTATCTATATATAGTTTTGCCTGTGCCACATCTATTTGTATTTATTTATAACTTAACCTATGTGGTATCTATTTTTAGTTTCGCCTGTGTGATATCTACTTATAGTTCTACCTGTGTGGTATTTACTTATGGTTCTACCTAGTATGTGGAATCTGTTTATAGTTTCACCCCATGGTTGCTGATTATAGTACTACATGTGTGGTAGCTAAATATAATAATACCTGTATGGTTCACAGATACATGACTGTTTATTGTGGTGCTGCTTATGGGTAACAAGGCATCATCTTCTGCCATCACAAAACAAACTCTTACATGTTGTCATGGCAACTAACTTTGTGATAATCTACAAATGAAAAGAACAATAATTTAAACAATCTAAAGGAAGTGAATTAAAAAGTATTTAATGAGACAAAACTGCATTATTTGAAATATTGGTCCACTTAAGGCTTTGACAATAAAATGATGGAAACAAAGAAGTTACAATATGAGTATTCAAATTCAATTTTATGATATCTATATTCATTTCTAACACATTTTTTTTTTACACTGTGACTAAACCACTTATCTGTGCACTGATTCACAAAATTAAAGTACAAAAATTTAACTTCAAATGTAATCAGTACATTTTCTGTTAAAGTTATAAAAGGCCAGATTTCAATAAACAGTAAGTAGGTGAGCGACAGTTATGTGACCCCACCCTGATGCTGTAAACCAAATATCAAGTTGCTGTGATTTGTAGTTGCTGCCAAAACTGTTACATTTGCACAAGCATTTCTTCCCAATTTCGGCCTGTCTTCTGCCCAGCATTCACCATTTAATACCTGGATACATAAAATCCAGCAAAAATAGCAGTAGTTTGTTAACAATGGCAGATTAAGGGTAGTGGTTCCATTGGTTGGGATCATCTTTACCTTAAAAAGTTTCAATACTTTCATGTATTTGTGCAAAATTGACCTGGAATCCCTCCCCTGGGATCCACAGTGATCTGTGGGTGAAACCCTTAATTTAGGGGAAAATTCAAGATCTGCTACTGGTTTTTTCTTTAAGGAAACACTCTTTTAAAACAGTATAAAGTTTATGCCTTTAATAAATTAAAAAATCTTGAAATCACGGATACATTTAACACCTATTATTTAACTTTTTTTCTAAATCCATGTGTAAACTAGCTTTGATGTTGACAAAACCATTCTGTTCTAAAAAGTTAAACTCATTAAGTCATTCAAAGGTTCAGTAAACAATAATCAAATAAATAATTAATAGAGCCATACATATACCTTTGCCAATTATATTGTCTTTAGCTTGTGATTTTTGGATGCAGATCAATACGACTACGATGTGATTTCATGTTGAAATGAAATTTTATTCAATAATTCTTCAATATCATGGAAATTATCCTTAACACTTTATACAAACTTCAAAATGTCATAAAATATAAATAAACCAAATATATATTTTGGCCTTAATCTGTTAAATTGAAAATTGCCTATACCTGACATATTCACCACCGCTTCTATAAAACTTAGCTTATCTCTCTTGAAAAAAGGTCCTGTAACGTTACACCAGTCAACATGTATTTAAATTTGGGGAAGATAAGTGAACGTACCAGTATTTAATTGATAAATTGTGATATTATCACATACATTATGTATAACTATTGTAATTTAACAGCTTCTATAATTCTCCATTGTCCAATTGTTGGGAGATAAGAAAATTACCCCAGTGATGAGATTATTCATAACATACAAATCTACCTTATTAGGACAATGTGTCAATTTATGGGGGTATAATGGCCCTAATTACAATTAAAGGGGAGTGAAAAACAGTGTTATTGACAGCTTGCTTTATATCATAATACAAGATGAGATGGATTGAAATTTGTTTAATGTGCTTTGATGATTCAAATTATGAGATTTTGAACAAAATTACAAGTGAAACTGAAAAAAATCAATTTAGAATGAAAAATTTCCAAGGATGCCTTTTTTGTGTTACTGGTTTTACAGTTATGGTTTTTTTTGGGGCATTTGTTTTTATGTACCTGTGCATGTTTTGTAAAATGAGATGTTTAGCTTGGTTACTGGTACCGGTGTACTCAGCAAGCTTGGAATCATTGGAATCAAATTTCCTCTTTATTCAAACAAGAGGCTGACAAAGGAGAGACTCAACTGCTCACCTTGTCCATAAGTCATAAGGGTCTATGGGTAATGACCCCTAAAAAGGGCCATCCGACTTATTTCAAAAGGAGACAGTTGTGAAATCTAATGAAGCTCAGCTAAAGATCTAAGCTTAAGCAAGCAACAGCTTTTCTTTATCTGTTACAACAGTTTTTTAGTTTATAAGCAATAATATATTTTTTTATCTTTTAAGAATCATAAGGTTTTTCAATTTTACACAAATGGAGACTTTTGAGTAGTACAAAATCAGCTTCATTAGTTCAAGGATTCATACAAGAGTTAACACTGAAGTATGACTGGCCTGCCAACACAATCAGAATATATAATGAAATGTTGAGAAAAAAATATTCCCCCAAAATACCAATGAAAACTATCAAAGTTTATCAACAACAAAAAACAAAGATCAAGGTCTTAAGATGAGGATGCTACAGTAACTGACTAGCACTAATAAATAGTTATATGAAGTTAAATAAACCTATGACTTATAGTTCCTGCTCATGAAAAATTAACATTGCTATTGGGATGCATTCAAAACTGTCAAAGTCACTCCAGGGAAATCAAGGTAAAGGTTAAAAAGATGGTGATGCATATGAAGTTAAATAAACCTATGACTTATAGTTCCTGCTCAAGAAAAATTAACATTGCTATTGTTATGTATTCAAAACTGTCAAAGTCATTCACGGGAAATCAAGGTCAAGGTCAAAAAGATGGTGATGCAGCTGTGCTATTTAAGCTACCACTGGGGCATATGTATACCAAGTTTCAACAACCTTAGACTTATAGTTCTTGAGAATGGGTCTTGAGACATGGAGGTCAATAGTTTGTTGCAAACATAAATCACTCCTGTAAAGTTCAGGAAAGTTACAGTGGTTTTAGAGAAGATGTTTTTTGTTATAATTGTATATAGGTAGCTGGAGTCTTCATTAAATGTATATCAGTATTAGAGTTCAACTAATTTACATGATGGCAGAGTGTGGACTGATGATACAGTAAAGACAAGTGTTTATGGTGAAGTGTGTGATTACAGTGACAGTTAGCGTACAGTGTATGGTGTGACAACAGTGAAAAGTGTAAAGATCCCATTCAGTGACTTTTTTCCAGAGAAAAAAAAAGTGGTATTTATAAAAAGCTCTGTTAAGCAGTAACAGGTAATTATTCAGCGACTTTCCCAGCATCAGGGTTGGAACATTCATCGATCCATTGTTTCTACTATGGCGTCTGTGAATAAAGTTCCACCAGTGTTTTCAACACATAAGCCATACAGTAGATGGCTTGAGGAGGTAAAAGCATGGGAAAAGCTAACTGACCTTGATGCTAAGAAGAGAGGTATAGCTATAGCGTTGTCTTTTCCAGAAGAAGGACAGAATTCCATAAGAGATAAAGTGTTCAGTGAATTGAGTATTGATGATTTAAACGAAGATGATGGGGTCAAGAAATTAACTGATTTTATGGACCAGATATTTAAGAAGGATGAACTTAGTGAAGCATATGAGGCATACACTGAATTTGATAGGTTCAATCGGAGCAAGGTAGCATCTATGGAGGACTATGTTAATGAATACAAAAAGTTATATAACAAAACTAAGAAGTTTAAGGTTGTTTTTGGCTGCTGTGTCTACCAATAAGTATGAAATACATTCAATTGATATAAAAGCTGCCTTTCTTCAAGGAAAAGAAATAGACAGACTTATATTTGTGCAGCCTCCAGTAGAATGGAATTCTTCAAACAGAAATAATGTAGTATGGAAGTTGAATAAATGTGTTTATGGTCTTAGTGATGCATCCAGAAATTGGTATTTTAGTGTTCAGAAAGTTCTTTCACAACTAGGATGTACACAATCCAAGATAGATCCAGCTTTATTTTATTAGCATAGAGAAGGGGAATTGGAAGGAATTTTCCCGATGCATGTAGATGATTTTCTGTGGGCTGGAAGTCCCTTGTTCATTCAGAAGGTTATTATTCCAGTAAGAAATACTTTTCATTGTGGTAAAGAATGTCAGAATAGCTTCAAATACATTGGACTGAACATAAAACACAAAATCAGTGAGATATGCTTGGAACAAAAGGAATATACTGAAGAACTGCATCAAATCCATGCTAAAGATTTTAGTGACCAAGTGTATATGGAAATTGTTGGACAACTTCATTGGCTAGCTACACAATCTAGACCTGTCTTATCTTTTGATGTTTTGGATCTTGCAACCATGTATAACCACAGAGAATCAAAGCTTCTCAATAAGCTTAACAAAGTAATTAGAAAAGCCAAGAACAATTCTTATGAAATGATATTTCCTTGTCTTGGTAATCTTGAAGAAATTGAGCTAGTGTTGTTCGCTGATGCATCATATGCAAACCTATCAGACCAAGTTTCCAGTGCAGGTGGTTACATCATTTTTATTCAAAACAAAGAAAATGTGTCCCATTTCATGGTCTTCTAAGAAGATCAAAAGAATAGTTGAAAGCACTCTTGCTTTTGGTGGAAGGGCTTGATGAATGTTATTTCTTGAGAAGTATTCTGGAAGAAATGATTCCAAAAAACAATCAAAAGCTCCTTATTAAATGTTACACAGACAACAAATCATTGTGCCAGAACATTCATTCTACTAAACTTATATCTGAGAAACATTTGCGTTTGGACATTGCCAGCATTAAGGAGAGTGTTAGCCAAGGCTATGTGTCGATTTCTTGGATTGCAACTGACAAACAAATTGCTGACTGTTTGACAAAAGCAGGAGCAGATTTTCATAGACTGGTTGAAATTCTCAGGACGGGAGTTGGACTTGTGTAATATGTGGTATCCAGGAATTGAACATTTTGCCTTATAAAAGAGGGGCACAGAAATTCATCATTGTAAGACACATTCTTGACAAATTTTACAGCAATAGGCCAACTAGGATTTAAGTTATAGTGGAAACAAATACAATATTTGAATTTTTTTGCCATTTGGGCCCCAAATTTGAAACAAACAAAAAGGGGGACCCCAAAATCAATCCCAATCATCCTTTTATGGTAAGTAACATTATTGCCAAATTACAAAGCAATTGGATAACTAGAACTAAAGTTATTGTGCCAACAAACATAAAAGTAGCATTTTTTGCCCCTTTTTGGCCCCAAAATTTGAAACGAAAAATAGGGGGATCCCGAAAATCATTCCCATCCATCCTTTTATGGTAAGGAACATCATTGTCAAATTTCATAGCAATTGGATAATTAGAACTAAAGTTATCTTGGTAACACTAAAGTTAACAGACAACGCAGACGCAGAAGCAGACGCGGATGCGGACGACGATGACAGCATCATACCATTATACGTCCGCAAATTTTTTGCAGTCGTATAAAAATGAAAATTAAAGGCTGGATATAAATTTATAATGCCACAATACCCTTAATAGACTTATAGCTTACTCCACTATTTGCTGTGGAATTTAACCAGATGTTTATGTTTCAGAAATCTATTTCTTGTTTTTTTCTGGCACCTTAAAAATATGGGAAGGTACCATATGGTATCCATAATGTGATTTTTCGAAATTCAGATTTGATTTTTTTTCCATTTTGAGCTGTCATTTATAGCTAAAATTGATATTTCACCTATAATGTTTATCAGAAAGTCGAAATTAATAAAAATTTTAATAACTAATACACCATAATTATTTATAATCATCTATGAATGAATTGATTTTAAAATTGCAAATAATTATACCAGATATCATGAAGTCATATGTTGTAAAAAATTAACACAAGCCAAAACTCTTCTCTTTCTACAATAACTTTCAATTTTTAAGACAAAACATGCAAAAATTGTTATTTTTTAATACACTTGAGTATTTAAAAGCCATCATTCCAATGAAGACTTTCATAGAACTTAATGAGCCGAAGGTTAAAGCAAGCAACAGTTTATCTTTATTTACAAGAAGAAAAAAAAACACTATTCATTTTCTTTAGAAGGCCATTACCCCTGAAGGTGGAAAAAAAGAATTTACAAACATTAAGAAGGAACAATAGTAAGTTAGTTAAGGGATGACAATGTGGCCTTGACTGTGAGCTTCAGTAATTTATCCAAATTAGGTCAAGTGCATTGCAGCAAGATAATAATGGCATCATTAAATGAAGTTGAATCATGTCATAATCACGTACAATTTTAACCTTAAAAGTTACTCATGCAAACATTATAGGCTAGAGTAGATCTAAATATTGTAATAATGTTCGTCTGTAAAATTCAATATGATAAGCAAAACAAATACTCAGTGCATTCATTTATTTTCGTCACCGGGGTACCAATTTTCGTGTTTTAGTGAAAAAGGATCAGTTCATGGATTCTTGAATTTGTGGTTTTGAAATCTTGAGCATTCAGATCAATGTAAAATTCCATTTCGTGGTATATCAAATTTCTTTGTTAAAGCCATCCACGAAAACCCCGAAAATTAAAACCTCACGAATATTAATGAAACTACAGTATTTATTCTTTGACTTGAAATCACTACTCTTACTATTATCAAACTTAAAATTTTCAAGTGGAAAAAAACCTCCAATTTATTTAAGCTTAAGGATAAACCCAGCAAGAATTTCTTGAAAAAATACAAACACACCTTGAGAATTCAGATATTAAAAAAAGAGAGCAACAGTTCTGAGTAATGACCTTCACACTAAAACACTGAGACCTAAATACAATTTACTTAAGAGATAAAACTGTCAAATAGAAAATTAATGATGTTAAGCGTCTATACTGAAAACATCCTAAAACCCATTTCCGTAACCAGGAACTTAACAAAAAGTATCATTTGAATTAACACTTCTTCATTTAAACGCTATTAACGAGAATGGAATAGCGGCAGTAATGATTTCATTCATCAAGTGGATTGTAATATTTACCCTGCGAATGACTTAAATTGCTTTCTTTATTAATGTTATTTCCGTGTACGAATGTATTAGACTATAGGGGACAGTCTTATTAGCGTGTTTTTTACCATAACATAAGGACATTCCTGTACTCATTTCATTCCTAGTTTGCCATCAAGCAATGTTTTTTTTAGCAGAATTAAGCATTCTAGTGTGAAACTTGATTTAACCATACCTCGCGTTAAATAAATCAAAGTTCAGTGGATATGTGTCAATTTCCCAGAGCGCAAGGGCTGATTCGAGTCGGAAACCAAATCTGAAAAGTAAATATAATTCATTAGACACAACTTGTATGAAAAATTACAACAATTGAACCAGTTTATTGCTATAAAATATTCATGCTGTTGCAATATTGCTGATTTTATGAAAAAAAAATGCACTGAATTCATCACAATTGAATTTTCCTCACTGATTCAGTAACGAGAGACCTTCACAATCTTAAATGCTATTCAGACTTGCAATGAGTTCTAGGTTTGATGCATAGAGTCAAATGACAGCTGTACAATGAGCGTAATTTCAAATGATGTCAATTAGATTTTAGTTAAGACGCAATGTGTAGAAACTTCCAACAACAAATTTGGTATAACATGATTTTCTTGGCTATTGGTATCATTTGAGATTTAAAATTGATTTATCTAAGAACTTGGTATTGATAAAACAAGACAGCTAGAATTTAGATGACAAAATTTCTCTGTATAAGTGAATTAGAGGGATTTTTTCCTTTAAATCAACATGATTCTTTTTTTTTAATCAAGGATCTTAAAATATGCCAAAGTCACGAATGGCTCAATTTTATCAAACAGGAAGTAGATGAGTTACAGACCTAAAAAAGAACCCCACAAGAGGGAACCACATGCAGATGCTTTGATCAGTTTACTGTGAGAAGTAGTTTCTGAGAAACTGCATGATTATGAAATAAAATTTCAACACTCAGCCCTTCCCTCATTTCTATCATTTCCGTCAATTTTCTGATAGAATTTGATGGAACTTGATGGATTTCCGTCAAGAATTAGACTTTTTGATAGAATACTGATGGAAGTTGATAGAAAAGTTAAAACCAATGGAAAAAAATCCGTCAACACATGCTTGATGGAAAAAATTCAACTATTTCCAATAAAAAAAACAGCCCGCTGACGGAAATGTTGATAGAAAACTGATGGAAAATTGTCTTCCAATGGAAAGCTGACGGAAAATTGATGGAAAATCATCTTTCGATGGAAAGTTGCCGGAAAATTGATAGAAAATTGACAGAAATTATCTTTCAATAGAAAATTGGGGGAAAATTGATAGAAATAAAGATCATGACGGAAATTGATAGAAAAACTTGATGGAAAAAATCAGTAATGTTATAGTGTGCCGGAAAAACTTGCACCTGCTGAACTATTGACGGAATCTTGATGGAAAGTTTGACCTAAGTGCACTTGATGATGTCATCTATTACATCATCAGTTTTTTAGTCATGATTTTGCTAGCAGAAGATAACATGATGTCTGTTGTGTTCAATGAGATAAATTTTATACAAGATGAAGATACTGTAAGTACACAAATTTTATTCATCTATAGTGCATGTATTTCAGTTGTTGAAGACAAAAACATGAAAAAACGCTATTTTTCAGGGGCCGTAACCCCTATAAGGAGTTATCTGACAACTTCGACCCTATGGAGACTTTTGTAGAGCTAAATGAGCTGAACATTTAAGCAAGCAACAGCCAATCTCTATCTGCAATAGTTTTCATTCTGTAGGCCAAAAACATGAAAAATTGCTTTTTTTCACCTTTAAGGGGCCGTAACCTGTATAAGGGGTCATCTGACAACTTCGACCCTATGGAGACTTTTGTAGAGCTAAATGAGCTGAACATTTAAGCAAGCAACAGCTTTTCTCTATCTGCAATAGTTTTCATTCTGTAGGCCAAAAACATGAAAAAATGCTATTTTTCACCTTCAAGGGGCCGTAACCCCTATAAGGGGTCATCTGACAACTTTGACCAAATGGAGACTTTTGTAGAGCTTTTGATGCTGAATCAGCAGCGTGCCTCAGATTTCCTCTATCTCTTATACTTTTTGATTTATAAGCCAAATACAGTAGTCTGACCCCCCTAGTCTATTTTTAGTAACGGCGGCCATGTTTTTTAACGGATCAAAAATCAAAACACAAGTTTGGTGCAGGACACCCTAAGGATCATTCATACCAAGTTTCATTAAATTCTGTTTGGTAGTTTCAGGGGAGAAGATTTTTGAAAAATTGTTAACAGACGACGACGACAACGACGACGACAGACGACGAACAGACGACGACGACGACGACGGACGCCAAGTGATGGTAATAGCTCACATGGACCTTTGGTCCAGGTGAGCTAAAAAATGAAAACAATGTTCATTTACACTTCTATTTCACAGAAAAATTACAATACATGATTAATTTAATTTAAATTTTCAAATTTTAGGTACACAAGTGACATCCTAGGTCAAGGCTATTCGCCTACTTTTTCAGCCATGATTGGTCGGATGGAAATATTTCTATCAGTTTCCATTCTTTTCTATCAGAGAAAAAGCTAACTTTTCCACTGAGATTCCATCAACTTTCCATCAAGATTCCGTCAACTTTCCATCAAGATTCCTTCAATTTTCCATCAAGATTCCGTCAAGATTCCATCAAGTTTCCATCAAGATTCTGTCAACTTTCTATCAATTTCCATCAATTTTCCATCAAGTTTCCATCAATATTTTCCGCTACTTTTTTCCATCAGTTTCCGTCAGACAAAATTTTTGATGGAAAAACAGTGCCAATACTCCATCAAGTTCCATCGACCTGATGGAAATTGATAGAATTTAGTGATGGAAAATTGACGGAATTCTGATGGAAATCTGAGGGAAGGGAGCCTGCCACTCTTTTTAAAGAACAGTTGCCGATCCCAAAGACAGGGTTACAGGGTTAGGAACCCCTCTTCTCTAATTTTCATCTGATTTATCAACCTCTCAACCAGTTGTGGAAAAATATTTTAAAAAATAATTTTAAATTTTTTTTTTATTTCTCAGCGTAATTGCACGTGCAATTGATGATCAACCTTTTACAATTTTTTACCTGTAAACATTACAGAAAACCTTCTAGAACTTAATTTTCGATGATTATGGAATTTCTAACATCTCGGGAAATAAATTTGATATTTTAATCGCTCGACAAGCCTCCCCATTAAAATAATCAAATTTATTTCCCTTGATGTTAGAAATTCCATAACCAACTGGATCGTGTTGTACAAACTATATTTCCACCTTTCCTTGGTAAATTTTGTAATTTTCATGCAGATTTAAGGCAAAGTCCATGAAAAGTACCATTGTTATATTAACAGCTACTGAATGAACCCTCCCTCTTTTTGCAGGAAAATTTCACTTTTTATAATATTGGGACAAAGCTCCTTTATCTAATTTTTGGACAATGAGAGGGGATTTAAAAGCTCATTTATGTGTTAACATTTTTTTAAGATCAATTACTGTAAACTGGGAAATTTTTCATCAGTCTTTTTTCCGCAGTAGGATGACTGGATTTTAGTTCACTCAGTTTTAAATTCCAGGGAAAAAAATATATTCAGGCAATTTAATTTTCACGCTAGAAATGTTGATGGGAAAATCGTGAAAATAAAACTGCTGAAAAAATTTCCTGGTTAAAATTGTTTTACAGCATTTGAAACAGTATATCGATATGCCTTGTAAAAAGATGTTGAACCTTATTTTGATTAAAAATGAATTACTTTTTTTTTCAAAACAGCAGTTTCATGCAATAAGCTTCCACTTGAGTGGGAGATCTCATACTTTTTTTCTTATAAAAGGTTAACATTCTATGATAAAGTAGCAGATATTATATAAGTGTTAGACTGAAATTTTTTGAAACATTAACATGGACATAATGACAGAGATGATAAACTAGAAAATGTGTCTATGAGCCACAGTATGGCCCTCCCGTTCTTTAAATATCATTGAACCTCAATGTGTATTACCTGGGATATGGACCTTTACCAAGAAATTGTTCAAAATTGTTCATGTGTAAAATATAGGTCCCTGTGACCTGGTGGGTGGTGCCATGTTACCAAGACTCATCCAGTAGTGAATTATTATTGACCCCAAACATGTAGTATTCAAGATATGGACCTTAACCAAGAACTTTACCAAAGTCATTCATGCGTAAAATATACGTCACAGTGACCTCATTTCTAGTGGATGGTGTCACCTTACCCAAGACACATCTAGTGGTGAAATATCATTGACCATCAACATGTAGTATCTGAGATATGGACCTTAACCAAAAACTTAACCAAAGTCATTCATGCATAAAATATAGGTCACAGTGACCTAATTTCTAGTGGGTGGTGTCACCTTACCTAAGACACATCTAGTAATGAAATATCATTGACCCCCAACTTCTAGTATTTAAGTTATGGACCTTAACCAAGAACTTAACCGAAGTCGTTCATGCATAAAATATAGGTCACAGTGACCTAATTTTTAGTGGGTGGTGTAGCCCTAGCCAAGACCCATCTACTGGTGAAATATCATTGACCCCCAACATCTAGTATCCGAGTAATGGACCTTAACCAAGAACTTAACCAAAGTCATTCATGCGTAAAATATAGGTCACAGTGACCTAATTTCTAGTGGGTGGTGCCACCTTACCTAAGACACATCTAGTAATGAAATATCATTGACCCACAACATCTATTATCCAAGTTATGGACCTTAACCAAGAACTTAACCGAAGTCGTTCATGCATAAAATATAGGTCACAGTGACCTAATTTCTAGTGGGTGGTGTAGCCCTACCCAAGACCCATCTGGTGGTGAAATATCATTGACCCCCAACATCTAGTATCCAAGTAATGGACCTTAACCAAGAACTTAACCAAAATGTTACGGACGGACGTACGGACGTACAGACGGACGGACGGACAGACGTACGGACGGACGGACAAGGGTAAAACTATATGTCCGATCCACATACGTGGTCGGGCCATAAAAATGCACCCATAATGCAGCTAAATCTGCAAAATGTAGATAATATCATTATGTGAGCAAAACAAGTATTAACGACTTATTTAGGGATAATTTTTAGAATATCAATCATGTCAATATAATATGGAGGAATGTTAAGTAACAAGAAGTAAGAAGCTCCTCGAAGTTGAGGTGAGCTAAATTGTACAATTTCTTATGAATCAGAGTAACTAAGGTCAAAGAACCCAGTCATTTGATAAATAAAACTAAACAAGAGGGTCCCAGGAGCCTGAATCGCTCACCTAGTCTTGATGTCGACCCTAGAAAGACTTTTGTACAGCTAAATGAGCTGAACATTTTTAAAAGCAAGCAACAGCTTTTCTGTATCTACTATAGTTTTCAATCTGTAGGCCAAAAACATGAAAAACCCTTATTTAGGGACCATAACCCCTATAAGGGGTCATCTGAAAACTTCAATAAAATGAAGACTTTTGTAGAGCAAAATGAGCTGAATATTTAAGCAAGCAACAGCTTTTCTCTATCTGCTAAAGTTTTCATTCCATAGGCCCAAAACATGAAAAACGTTATTTTAGGGGCCATAGCCCCTAAAGGAACCATCTGACAACTTCGACCCTATGTAGACTTTTGTAGAGCTAAATGAGCTGAACATTTTAGCAAGCAATAGCTTTTCTCCATCTACAATAGTTTTCATACTATATAGGGCAAAAAAAAAAAAAAAAAAAAAAGCTATTTTTCATATTTAAGGGGCTGTAAACCCTATTAGGGGTCATCTTACAACTTTGACTAAATATAGACTTTTGTAGAGCTTTAGATGCTGAAGCAGTAGGGTGGCATCAGATTTAATCTGTCTCTTATACTTTTTGATTTACAAGCCAAAAACAGTAGTCTGACCCCTCTGCTCTATTTTTAGCCATGGCGGCCATGTTTTTTGGTCAGCAGTCACCATTTGTGCAACCTTGGTAGAGGACATCCCAAAGTTGAAGTGTGCAAAGTTTTAAAGAAATCCCTTCAGTAGTTTCAGAGGAGAAGATTTTCAAAGAAAACTAAAGAAGATGATGACAACGGATAATGAAGACGACGACAGACACCATTTGATGCCAATAGTTCACATCAACCTTTGGTCCAGGTGAGCTAAAAGGCCATGTCAAGCACAGCATGATACCACTTTCACATGTTGAAGTCTGCATGTGTATACTAGAGGCCCAACATGGATAGTCACCTGCCTTGGACACATGCAGCCCATGATAGACAGCTTTAAAACATGAGCTCTGAGGTGAACTTTCAATGAATACTTGGAATAAAATATATCTATTACATTAAAGACTTATTGTACATGGAAAAACCTTTTCTTGTCAATTTCAACTTCTATAGACATCAACAATGTAACTGGGCCCATAAAATTATATTATCTTTAAATTTTTTGCCGAAATATAAAAATGAAAGCTTGAGGGAAAAATACTAAAATAAAAGTTATCATAAAACAAGGTGAATTCTCACTTGAGATATCCCTGCTTTCACTATTTTGCATTTCATAAAATCATTAAAACACTACATTTCATTTGAGATTATTGATATGGTTAAAACCAAACCTTTTTGACAATAATTAAGCAATGTTTTACTGGCTTCTTTTGATCAAAATAAAATATAAGATTTACAAAACTTTACCTTATACAAAAGTCCTTATTTTCTTTCCTTACAAATGTCTATTATTTAAATCTAAAATCAAAGACAAAAGAATATCATGTTAAAATATAGAGATTATATACTTTTAAAGAACATAATTTCTATATAAAAAGAATTAAAAATTAAGTGGGCGATAAAAAAAAATCCACTGCATTGCGGATACATGTAGGTGTATTAGATGCATCCATGTTCATTATCTCTAATTAAACACATACATCTGGCACAAAGACATCAAATGCTACAAAATATTGTTATCATGTATACATTTAAATCATGATTTTTGTTAAAGATTGGTACACATCATTTTGCTCTATATTTTTTTCAAACTATAACCTAAACACAGCAATTTATCACAAAGTCTGATTTTTTTTTCAGTATAATGACATTATTTGAATGCACTGAAAGTCAATGGCAGTAACAGTTTCTATTTAACTTCTTCAAAGCAAAATAAAATGACCTAAATTGAATGAATATAAAACCACGAGCAGGCTACAGTTACCCCTGCGAAATGTGACCATGGTTGACCATGGTTGAAGCACTGTCAACCATGGTTTACCCCATTTTTTGACCATGGTCTCAACCATGGTTGACCTTGCCTGACCATGGTTAATAAAATGACCATGGTTGACCATGGTTGAAGCATGGTTCCGACACTGATGCTCACACAGTCACTATTTTATTATGGAACTTAATAACCATAATAATTATATCTCATCACTTAACAGCCAACAGGTAGTCGCTGGTCCTAGATCCGCCTTTGTTACTGACAACAGACAACCAATGAAGACAGACACCGCCTGTGGCACATCCAGCTATTTTCCCATGCAGCTAGGGCAAATTAACTGACAGGTGGGGCCAAGGACTAATACCCGGTAAGTGATTTTCTATGCCTGTACTGGCATTCACTAAAAATAAATCTAAAAAGGTCCCTGGTCTACTTGGCCCCTTGCTAGATCTGCCAATAGACAGATAATGTTTGCTCAATAAGCCAAGATTTTAATTAATATGCTTTGACAATTGTTTTATTTACATATAAGTTTAGAATATAGATTTGCATCTATATATTGTTATAGAGTAGCAATCTAATTCTTTCTTTTTATATTTTCTGAACCAGAAACATGTTGATAATGTGACAAACAAGTCACAGCAGAAACCTGTCAACTACTAGCTAACATGACTAAAAAGTTCTCAATATAAACAAAGAAGCTCTCCAATAAACTTAGAAACTCTCCGATAAACTAAGAAGCACTCCAATAAAAGGGTAATAGAACTTGATATATGATCCTCAATGTCACAACTTTGTGAGGACTGGTAAAATATTAACTTAACTGTCTGATGGTTCCATTCAAACTTTTATAGGGATTCATGATAGAATTTTACAATCTAAATAATGCTATCAAAAGAAAAAGGTCACTGGCATTATGGCAAAGTAAAAACTTAGGTTAAGAGATTGAACTTGTTATTGTGTTTCATTCCTTTAAGCCATATAAAATGTTTGTTGAAAGAAATTTTGTAAAATAATACAGATATCCTATAAAATAATCATATCTGCTAAAAAATGTCCTTATTGGTTTTCAGTCATTAGGACTGTTACAGGGCAAAATTCATCCAATTTAGGTGACAAAGACAAAAATGGCCAGATTTATTTACACAGAAATAAAGTCAAGCAACAGACATGAAGGTTGCTGGTTGTTGTCTATTTAGGTTTTCCTGAATTGCCACTTGATTGTGGGCTCAAGTGAACACTTATTGCACATCTTATTATTTTCTATGCAATGGAAATCATGATATGAGACCCCAATCTTAAGCAGCATACCATTAAGAAGCTCTGTATTATAAGTAGATGCTGAGTAATAAGTAAGTTTCAAAAGTATAACTTGAATTAACATTTTTGTCTTTAACTTCATCAAATAAATCCTGAACTTTCACTAATTTTATGAAATCCAGCCTGAAGTTAGGTCTGCTTCTACTGCAAACAGTATGACAATAATGAACTTATGATCAACAAATAATTTATAGATAGAATTACATGTTCTACATCTTTAAAAAACAAAAAAAACAAAACCATCTAGTGTTCTAGAACTTGGATACATAAACAATATCATAAACTATTAGGTTTCTGAAGCCTTATATTGAAAAACAGAAAAAAGAAATATAAAAATGAAAGTTTGAGGGAAAAATACTAAAATAAAAGTTATCATAAAACAAGGTAAATTCTCACTTGAGATATCCCTGCTTTCACTATTTTGCATTCCAAAAAATCATTAAAACACTACATTTCATTTGAGATTATTGATATGTTTAAAACCAAACCTTTTTGAAGTCTCCTCAGACTCAACAAGTAACAATAATTAAGCAAGACATGTTCATACCTGTAGCCAGAATTTGTTAAGGGGGGGGGGTTCGATTTTCAAAATATTCCTTTTTTTAATAGTGCTTAACCAAATTTCAGCTTGTTTCTACCAATATTTTTCAATTTTTTTCACCCATGGGCGTTTCGTCCGAACCCCTCGAACCCCCCCTGGCTATGGGTATGATGTTTTACTGGCTTCTTTTGTTCAAAATAAAATATAAGATTTACAAAACTTTACCTTATAGTGACAAAAGTCCTTATTTTCACTCCTTACAAATGACTTGTTTGTCACATTATCAACATGTTTGTTGAAAGAATTTTTGTAAAATAATACAGAACTCCTATAAAATAATCATATCTGCATGCTAAAAACTGACATTGGTTTTCAGTCATTAGGACTGTTACAGGGCAAAATTCATCCAAAATAAGTTAGTCAAAGACAAAAATTGCCAGACTTATTTACACAGATATAAAGTCAAGCAACAGATATGAAGGCTGCTGGCTGTTGTCTATTTTGGTTTTTCTGAATTGCCACTTGATTGTGGGCTCAAGTGAACACTTATTGCACATCTCATTATTTTCTATGCAATGGAAATTATGATATGAGACCCCAATCTTAAGCAGCATACCATTAAGAAGCTCTGTATTATAAGTAGATGCTGAGTAATAAGTAAGTTTCAAAAGTATAACTTGAATTAACATTTTTGTCTTTAACTTCATCAAATAAATCCTGAACTTTCACTAATTTTATGAAATCCAGCCTGAAGTTAGGTCTGCTTCTACTGCAAACAGTATGACAATAATGAACTTATGATCAACAAATAATTTATAGATAGAATTACATGTTCTACATCTTTAAAAAACAAAAAAAACAAAACCATCTAGTGTTCTAGAACTTGGATACATAAACAATATCATAAACTATTAGGTTTCTGAAGCCTTATATTGAAAAACAGAAAAACGAAATATAAAAATGAAAGTTTGAGGGAAAAATACTAAAATAAAAGTTATCATAAACAAGGTAAATTCTCACTTGAGATATCCCTGCTTTCACTATTTTGCATTCCAAAAAATCATTAAAACACTACATTTCATTTGAGATTATTGATATGTTTAAAACCAAACCTTTTTGAAGTCTCCTCAGACTCAACAAGTAACAATAATTAAGCAAGACATGTTCATACCTGTAGCCAGAATTTGTTAAGGGGGGGGGGGGTTCGATTTTCAAAATATTCCTTTTTTTAATAGTGCTTAACCAAATTTCAGCTTGTTTCTACCAATATTTTTCAATTTTTTTCACCCATGGGCGTTTCGTCCGAACCCCTCGAACCCCCCTGGCTATGGGTATGATGTTTTACTGGCTTCTTTTGTTCAAAATAAAATATAAGATTTACAAAACTTTACCTTAAAGTGACAAAAGTCCTTATTTTCACTCCTTACAAATGACTTGTTTGTCACATTATCAACATGTTTGTTGAAAGAATTTTTGTAAAATAATACAGAACTCCTATAAAATAATCATATCTGCATGCTAAAAACTGACATTGGTTTTCAGTCATTAGGACTGTTACAGGGCAAAATTCATCCAAAATAAGTTAGTCAAAGACAAAAATTGCCAGACTTATTTACACAGATATAAAGTCAAGCAACAGATATGAAGGCTGCTGGCTGTTGTCTATTTTGGTTTTTCTGAATTGCCACTTGATTGTGGGCTCAAGTGAACACTTATTGCACATCTCATTATTTTCTATGCAATGGAAATTATGATATGAGACCCCAATCTTATGCTGCATACCATTAAGAAGCTCTGAATAGTACATGTAGTAGATGCTGAGTAATATGTAAGTATCAAAAGAATAGCTTAAATAAACATTTTGTCTCTAACTTCATTAAATAAATCCTGAACTTTCACTTATTTTATGAAATCCAGCCATTTATGTCTGCTTCTACTTCAAACAGTATGACAATAATGAACTTTTGATCAACAAATAATTTATAGATAGAATTACATGTTCTACATCTTTAAAAAACAAAAAAACAAAACCATCTAGTGTTCTAGAACTTGGATACATAAACAATATCATAAACTATTAGGTTTCTGAAGCCTTATATTGAAAAACAGAAAAACGAAATATAAAAATGAAAGTTTGAGGGAAAAATACTAAAATAAAAGTTATCATAAACAAGGTAAATTCTCACTTGAGATATCCCTGCTTTCACTATTTTGCATTCCAAAAAATCATTAAAACACTACATTTCATTTGAGATTATTGATATGTTTAAAACCAAACCTTTTTGAAGTCTCCTCAGACTCAACAAGTAACAATAATTAAGCAAGACATGTTCATACCTGTAGCCAGAATTTGTTAAGGGGGGGGGGGGGTTCGATTTTCAAAATATTCCTTTTTTTAATAGTGCTTAACCAAATTTCAGCTTGTTTCTACCAATATTTTTCAATTTTTTTTCACCCATGGGCGTTTCGTCCGAACCCCTCGAACCCCCCTGGCTATGGGTATGATGTTTTACTGGCTTCTTTTGTTCAAAATAAAATATAAGATTTACAAAACTTTACCTTATAGTGACAAAAGTCCTTATTTTCACTCCTTACAAATGACTTGTTTGTCACATTATCAACAATTTGTTTGTTGAAAGAATTTTTGTAAAATAATACAGAACTCCTATAAAATAATCATATCTGCATGCTAAAAACTGACATTGGTTTTCAGTCATTAGGACTGTTACAGGGCAAAATTCATCCAAAATAAGTTAGTCAAAGACAAAAATTGCCAGACTTATTTACACAGATATAAAGTCAAGCAACAGATATGAAGGCTGCTGGCTGTTGTCTATTTTGGTTTTTCTGAATTGCCACTTGATTGTGGGCTCAAATGTACACTTATTGCACATTTCATTATTTTTTTATGCAATGGAAATCATGATATGAGACCCCAATCTTATGCTGCATACCATTAAGAAGCTCTGAATAGTACATGTAGTAGATGCTGAGTAATATGTAAGTATCAAAAGAATAGCTTAAATAAACATTTTGTCTCTAACTTCATTAAATAAATCCTGAACTTTCACTTATTTTATGAAATCCAGCCATTTATGTCTGCTTCTACTTCAAACAGTATGACAATAATGAACTTTTGATCAACAAATAATTTATAGATAGAATTACATGTTCTACATCTTTAAAAAACAAAAAAACAAAACCATCTAGTGTTCTAGAACTTGGATACATAAACAATATCATAAACTATTAGGTTTCTGAAGCCTTATATTGAAAAACAGACTCTCCTTTGATGATTGAAAAATGATTTATCAAAAAGCACATGCCATTGGCAACCCATTAGCAGCCATTCTTTCATACTTTACAGAGAAGCAATATTATTCTTAATGAAGAATTGATGTATCTCTTTTGATAAAATGTTTTTATAGCAAGATTTTACTTAAATAAAATGTCAACCTGAGCGATTTGTCATAGTCCTTGTTTGTTTTCTGTCAAAGTTGTATTGTATTTTTCTTCCTGTTTATGACGGTAATTGCTAAGATTCCTGATAATCTGGCTTTTATTGAATTGCGTCTTTTATAAGATGTCTGGATTTGTTTCTAATTGGACACTTTTTTTATACAGCTTCAAGGACCCTAATTTAATTCTGATCTTTTTATATGTGACAATCAAATTTTGATGCTATTTTAAAAGACATCTCATCCCATTTGAAAATTAGTCCTTTAAATGATGAGGACTATAACACAACCAAAGTACCAAGCATGACATTGTATTTGGTTGGCTAGAAAATTATTTACTTAGCAATATATGGGTGTTTTTAATTAAGAAATAATTCATGGCCACCCGTGGTTTATTGGAGATTTAACCATGGGTGCCCATCGTTAAATCGAAAATAAACCACGGCCGGATATGAATTATTTCTATTCTAATATGACAATTTTGTGTTTTCAAAGACCTATAGCGTACAATGCTACAGAAGCCATTTTTTTGTTTCTAGCTACGTTTATGTGCAAATGATCCTTTATGACGTCGGCAATTTCAGCGTAAAATCATATAATGACGTCGCAAAATGAACTGTGACCTCGACCTGTGTTTTATTGGAATTTAAACATGGCCTGTCGTCATGGTTTCTATTGTTCTTTCCGGTGACACATATTAGAATCAATGTTCATGATCTGTTTACTGTAAAAACAATAAAAATCATATGAAGAATTTATTTTTGTTCTTAGTATTTTGTTTGCAAAACGATTGAATTCCAAATCAAATGCTAAAAAATCTGTCAAAGTCAAACTGGCCCAATTTTGTTTAACAGGAACTAGATGAGCTGAACTAAAATTGACTTCCACCTTATGGGACCCAACCCTGATTGCTGTGTACTAAATTATATGAAGTGGCTGAGATTAGCAGTTGGTAAGAAAACTGTCATCAAAATACCTTCCCTGCCCTCAAGTCCGCCCGTCTGCCGCCCACCCATCATTCACCATTTTATAATCCAGATTTTTCAATCGGTGTATTCTAGTCAAAAAAGATCAGAATTACTTCCTAAAAACAAAACCTTGCAAACACATTTCAAAATAGAAATCATGAAATTAAAACCTAGGGGAAATATCCCTTTTAAAAGGATTCTTCAAATGAACACAGGGAGCCAATCCCTCATGTTAATGTTATTTTGTTCATTCCTAGATTCATGGAAACATTATAAGGAACAGTAGCAAATCATGATACCCTTTTAACCTGAATGTACCTTAGACTTAAACAAATCTATCAATCATTTTGATATTTATCCATTAATCTTAGTTCAGACAAATCGTGCCATATTAAACAATTACAAAAAAGCAATATCCAGCAAAATTCTTCCTCTGGGACACAAACATTTTAATGAACTCTTGACGGCTTGGACATATACATTTTTTTCATCAGTTATTCTTGCCATGGAACCTGTCACGGCATAGCGTACCGAGATGGACAGTTATTAACCAATACAAACGAAACGATTTCCCAGAAGACAAAAACGTTTGATATGGCCTATATGCTTCATTAGATCAAGATCAGTTTCATTTACTACAAAACTAGGTCTTATATAAAGGATGGAGCTAGAAATACTGTGCAAAATGCTATATCATGCCTCATCTGGCAACATAAAAAAGTAACTTTAGCCTGAAAGAAAACCTGATTTGGGATGTTAAAAGACCCAAACTAACACTAAATGCCCCTTTTCTTTATTAGGTGGGGCATAAAAGATCATATGTGAGGTTAATTCAATTCTAATTAACATGCTTATTTTTGAAGTCTTACTGGGTACTAGAACATTGGAAAGAGATTCTAAACCTTTTGTGAATAAGTGATTTTACTCTCCAAATTGCAGTATTAAGCAGTGGACCCCAGTGGCGTTACACAATGTAAGCAGTGGAAGCAAATGCTTCCATTTCGATTTTGCCAAAAAAAAAAAACAAAAAAAAACACAAAATAGGGGAAGCTCGCCTAAATAAAATGTTGTCCCGACAATAAAATGTTTTCTGAAATTTATCGTACTTTACTGCTTCCCCGGTTGGCCTATATGCCCCTTGTCTCTATCACATTTCTTACTGCATCATTATTTCATGCGCATTTTATCACCCCATTCATGTCTATTTCCCTGTTCGCTTCTTGTGATTAAAAATACCCAATATTTGTAATTTTTAAAGTTAACTTCAAAATTAATTTCTTGCATTGCTTATTATCTTTGCCGTTTTTTACGGATCAGTAAGCGACTGGTTAGGTATATATGCAAAGTTTTGGTAAGTTGCTTCAGTGCAGCTTATGGAAACAAGAAAATACAACATGTCAAATTGGTCCCTCAGAAAAAAAACTAAAAATAATAAAACCTATCTGCTTGTGATATTTTCATGTACTTGTTGACTATTGCTTTAATCCCAAGCATCGCTATTTCTGCCTTATGACCATGGAGAGGAACACGAAATAAGTAAAATTGAAATTAAAGTTTGTTTTTGCCTACAAAAACGATGTCTCCCCCCGTTTCCCCAAAAAGTTCCATGTTCAAAGGACCATAACTCCCACAAACATTTGAGAATCAAAATTTCCTGGTAACATGCACAACTACATATGATGTTCTTCCTATATACCAAGTGTCATTGAATTCGGTTCAGTAGTTTCAGAGGAGTTGCGCTGACAAGATGATAAATAAGGATTTTCAGCAATTTACTAAGTTCAAAGGGCCGTAACTCCTACAAAAATTTGAGGATCAAAATTTCCTGGTAATATGCACAACTACATATGGTGTCCTTACTATATACCAAGTTTTGTTGAATTCGGTTCAGTAGTTTCAGAGGAATTGCGCTGACAAGATGATAAATAAGGATTTTCAGCAATTTTCTAAGTTCAAAGGGCCGTAACTCCTACAAAAATTTGAGGATCAAAATTTCCTGGTAAAATGCACAACTACATATGGTGTCCTTCCTATATACCAAGTTTCGTTGAATTCGGTTCAGTAGTTTCAGAGGAATTGCGCTGACAAGATGATAATTGAGGATTTTCAGCAATTTTCTAAGTTCAAAGGGCCGTTACTCCTACAAAAATTTGAGGATCAAAATTTCCTGGTAATATGCACAACTAAATATGGTTTCCTTCCTATATACCAAGTTTCGTTGAATTCGGTTCAGTAGTTTCAGAGGAGTTGCGCTGACAAGATGATATTTGAGGATTTTCAGCAATTTTCTAAGTTCAAAGGGCCATAACTCCCACAAAAATTTGAGGATCAAAATTTCCTGGTAATATGCACAACTACATATAGTGTCCTTCCCATATACCAAGTTTCGTTGAATTCGGTTCAGTAGTTTCAGAGGAGTTGCACTGACAAACTTTGTGACGGACAGACGGACGGACGAACAGACGGAGGGGACAATGTGAGGTTGCTTATCCAATACCTTATGGGGTTTTGTCATTTTATGTAAAATAACAACATACTGAGGTCAGCATCAAGTGTACAGACAGTGGCTACCTTCTGAGGTTATTAAAGACAAAAACATAATGAGGTTAAGAGTTCAACCTCACAAGAGCTTGGACACAGAACCAAAAATACATGGCCACATATACATTTTCAAGTAAACACTGAGTATGTAAATGGCATCTATCAAGTGTAATTTAAATGTCAACAGATTGTGATGCATTTTCATATAAAGCTACTACATGTACCTAATTATGCATGACAAGTTTCATTGATGACTATGGACTCTTATGATAAGAAGGTTGTTTCAAAACAGACATTAATATCATATTGATAAATGCTCCGACTAATCTTGAAATCAATGCCGAGGTAAGGATAGGGCTGCAAATGTGCTTTTGTACTATGAGGTAGATGCATACCAAGTTTCATCACCCATGGACATACAATTATGGGCTTATGAAGATGCCTCTCACCCAATCAACCAGAAATGTAGTCATGGTAAAAAGATTGGATATCTAATGCTGGGGTATATGCATATCAAGTTCAATCAACCTATTTTTCTATCATTATACTTTACTAAAAGTCAAGGTTGAAAGATGAGGTGTTGACTTGGCCATAAGCATACCAAGTTTCATCAAATGAGAACTGTTAGTTCTTTAAATATTGAGTTGAGTTAAAGGTACAAGTTATGAGAGCTGGTGACACTCCTAACTGAACTAGTCTGAATTGTTTTTGTGTATTAAAACTGAGTGATGTCTTTCCTTAAGTTTGACAAGAATTACCTCAGAATACTAGGCTTAATCAGCCATAGGAACTTAATACAATATTGATTTTATACACACAAATTAAACCGAACTAAATGACAGAAATATAGTACATGAATTATAATTTGACCTCACATGGTTTTGGATGCAAGACCCCAAAAGCCACAGACAAATTAACCCCACAACTTACAAACAACCTCACTAAATTAACCATCTTTCATTTGACCTAACATAAACCCATTACTAATGGACAATCTAACCCCTCAACCAAAGGACAACAAGGTCAATTAAATCAAATAATTTTCATTTGACCTCTGAATGGACTTGAATACAACACCATATAAAGCCAAGGACACCTTGAAATTTTTATTATCCTGCATCCATTTCAATGTCTTGTAAGAATTAGAGTATAATTTGATATTTATACTCTAAAATCATTTGAAAATTTATTATAATTAAGTCAGATGTTCATTTCTAAATACAAACATTAAACAAGAGGCTCCCCGGAGCCTGAATCGCTCACCTGAATAAATTACTAAAACATTTAAACATGATTTTAATTGTAACAAATTTCCACAAAATTTTGACAACTTTTTAGGGAGAGCTTACTTTTTATGATAAAATTAAGCTTAAATAATATCTATTTAATCAATCAAAGAATAAAAGATGGTTTTTGAAAGGTTTTAAATAATACATCCTAAATCTGTTTAACAAGGGAGATAATTTCTAATGCCTGAGCATCATGCAGTCATTAAATTACTCAATTAAAACAAGATTGCCATGTTTTTTGACAAATTGAACATCCAAACTATTGAACCAAAGCAAATAAGCTAATAAAGTGTGCCAACTTTAGATAGTTAGTCTTATGGTGAGAGACAAGTTTTTGAGTTATTTGCAAAAAACTACAGTTTGCCCCTAGGTTCTATTTTTAGAAACAGTGGCCATGTTTTTCAAGGTATCAATTTAAAATGAGGATCGCTTAATGGAACCATGTCAATTTACATACCTACTAAGTTTCAGTAAATTTGGTTCATCAGTTTCAGAGGAGAAGATTTAAATTGTTTACAGACGACAGACGCATAGTGATGGTATAAGCTCACATGAACCTTTGGTCCAGGTAAGCTAAAAACATTGTTTTACATGACTTGTAAAAACTTCAAATAATATAAACATAAGAATTCCCATATTTTGCCTACTTCATAGCAATGCTTTACATGTGCACTGTATAGTTTTTAAAGGTCACTTCTCTTCTCTCTTTTTTTCAACATATTGCTCAATTTCAATCAAAATTAAGAGTAATAAAAAGCTTTGCCGAGTGCAGTATGATACGACCGCAACATGTTGAACACTGTATGTTTTAGGCCCAATATGGATAGTCAATTGCTCTGGACACATGCAGCCCATGGTGGAATGACAAAGGTTTTTGACCCATGCAGCTTTTGGTGGAATTTCTGTTCACATTTCAAACATAATTTTTTCTTCAAAATGAGATGAAATAGCAATTGGCTCAACTAGGACCAAAGTTACTATGAGGACAAATAAATATTTGAATTTTTTGCCACTGTTGGGCCTCTAATTATGTAACAGGTGAAAAAGGGGAGGTTGCAAAAATTTAATCTAAATTTTGGATTCACTACTTCACAAGAACAAACTTGCTAACAAAATTTCAAAATCAGACCAAAAATAAAAAAAAATCGATTTTGACCCCTTTTGGCCCCTAATTTTCTAACAGGTGAAAAGGGGGGGGGGTCGTATAAAAAGGGGGAACCCCAAAATCAATCCCATCCATCCTCTTATAGTAAGGAACAACACTGCCAAGTTTGAAGTCAATCTAATAACTAGAACTTAAATTATCGTGGAAACACTAAAAAGTTAACAGACAACGACGATGACGTCGACAGCATCATACCATAATACGACCGAAAAATTTTTTGCGGTTGTATAAAAACATTGTTTTACATGACTTGTAAAAACTTCAAATAATATAAACATAAGAATTCCCATATTTTGCCTACTTCATAGCAATGCTTTACATGTGCACTGTATAGTTTTTAAAGGTCACTTCTCCTCTCTCCTTTTTTTGATCAACATATTGCTTAATTTTTTCTTTATTGTGTCACGCTTTCTCTTCCAAATAAATTGATTATTTCTTTCACTCTTTTTCATCATTTTTTCTATCTGTTTTTGACCTGGTAGAGAGTTGGTTCTAAACTCTTCTGAGAAAAGATTCATCAGCTCATTTACTTCATCGTCAGTCCATTTTTGTCTTGTGTTTGGTTTGTTAGGATTTCTTTTTTTCCTTGTCACATTTTCTTCTTCTTCCTCGCTGCTCTCTATCCCATTAAAGTCGATCATGTCATCCTCACTTTCATTGAAAGTATTATCCTTGACTACTTCTAAAATGTCTTCTGCTGAAGATTCTGATGACTTGGAAGTTTCTCCTCCCCTTACCTCTGTCACCATGTCTGCAAATAAAACCCCACAATATTACTATTCAAATAATAATCCCACGATGCATTAGAGCCAATTACTAGTAACAATTTAATAGTATCATGAAGATAACCTATTGGTTGGGGATATTTTTTCATGCCATCCATTTAAAAAACCAAATATTTTTAATTGCTGTTTTTACATGAGTAGAATTGTTTACCGTTCTATAATCTTATAATATTTTTATAATTCATTGAAACATGTCAAAAAATTTCATGTGTTCAACTTAAACAAAATGTCATAGAAGGGTGAATTTATTCTGGCCTGGACGCCACAAAACTTTAAAAATACTTAAGTCTGAGAATATTCTTAACTACCATGGTTACTCCTATAAATGCTTTGGGATTTGATGACATCACAATGAGTTGAGAATATTCTCAGACTTAAGTAATTTTTCATGTTTTGTGGCGCCCAGGCCAGATCTCCTTTGTGAATACTTCAAAATCGTGAAAAAATAAAATCATCTTTTAACCTTTCGCTGAAACTAGATCTGCAATTATATTCTGACACTGATTTTTTTTCTTCAATTTTGATAAAAAACAGGAATAGATAACTGAACAAGAGGCTCCCAGGAGCCTGAATCGCTCACCTGGTTTAATGTCAACCCTTTGAAGACTTTTGTATAGCTAAATGAGCTGAATGTTTAAGCAATAAAAAGCTTTTCTCTATCTGCAATAGTTTTCATTCCAATGCAAAAAACACTATTTTTCACCTTTAAAGGGCCACAACCCCTTAAAGGGGTCATCTGACAACTTCGACCCTATGGAGACTTTTGTAGAGCTAAATGAGCTGAACATTTAAGCAAGCAACAGCTTTTCTCTATCTGCAATAGTATTCATTCTATAGGCCAAAAACTCTATTTTTTGCCTATAAGGGGCCATAACCCCTATAAGGGGTCTTCTGACAACTTTGACCCTATGGAGACTTTTGTAGAGCTAAACGAGCTGAACATTTAAGCAAGCAACAGCTTTTCTCTATCTGCAATAGTTTTCATTCTATAGGCCAAAAACTCTATTTTTTGCCTTTAAGGGGCCGTAACCCCTAAAAGGGGTCATCTGACAACTTTGACCTTATGGAGACTTTTGTAGAGCTTAATGAGCTGAACATTTAAGCAAGCAACAGCTTCTCTCTATCTGCAATAGTTTTCATTCTATAGGCCAAAAACACTATTTTTTGCCTTTAAGGGGCCGTAACCCCTATAAGGGGTCATCTGACAACTTCGACCCTATGAAGGCTTGTGTAGAGCTAAATGAGCTGAACATTTAAGCAAGCAACAGCTTTTCTCTATCTGCAATAGTTTTCATTCTATAGGCCAAAAACTCTTATTTTTTGCCTTTAAGGGGCCGTAACCCCTATAAGGGGTCATCTGACAACTTTGACCTTATGGAGACTTTTGTAGAGCTTAATGAGCTGAACATTTAAGCAAGCAACAGCTTCTCTCTATCTGCAATAGTTTTCATTCTATAGGCCAAAAACATGAAAAAATGCTATTTTTCACCTTTAAGGGGCCGTAACTCACATAAGGGGTCATCTGACAACTTTGACTCAATGGAGACTTTTGTAGAGCTTTTGATGCTGAAGCAGGAGCGTGGCATCAGATTTCATCTATCTCTTATACTTTTTGATTTACAAGCCAAAAACAGTAGTCTGACCCCCCTGGTCTATTTTTAGCAACGGCGGCCATGTTTTTCGACGAATCAAAAATCCCCACATCAGTTCTGTGGGGGATACCCTAAAGTACCACCAGACCAAATTTGGTTTGAATCTGTGCAGCCGTTTCAGAGGAGAAGAAGTTTGAAGAAAAGTTAACGACGACGACGACGGACGACGACGACGACGACGACGGACGCCAAGTGATGGCAATAGCTCACATGGCCTTTGGCCAGGTGAGCTAAAAAGTACATGTAACAATCCAACTACACACTTGACCCAAGAATATGTATGTTATAAATAAAGTATACTTCAATTGTGTTTTTAAGTAATAGTACTTAATGTTTCAAAAATGTTTTCACTCTCGTTAGCATATGATGATGTTACATCTTCATGTCAGTCGTAATTTAAGCAAATTTAGGCAAAAGAATAATGTTCTAAACATTCCCTTATACAAAGCTTTTAACTTGGATCAACAAATTTATAAACTGATGCCACAGAAGTGTCTTGTCCATCTCACATGGGCAGTTCTGCACAAAACTAAAGAAAGAGTAAGTGGGCTGTGAATGCAGGGGATTAAAGAAAATATACTTTTAAAATTGATGTTGACTAATTGGCAAATGCAAATGAAGACCGATCTCAAATCTTGTTAGACACAAGAAAAAACAATGGTGGACACCGCTGCCATTGCTAACACCATATCTATGTCTGGCTTTTTTGTTGCACATAATAAGAACTAACCTTCAATCTGTATATCCTGCAGCTTTTTCCCTCTATATTTCGAAACTAAGCCGAAATCTTGTATCAAAAGGATTTTTGCCACATCAATTCTCTCCAACACATCTGAAGTCTGCCTATAATGTGTACGATGCACATTTAAGGTATGACCCAAATGGTCAAGGACCCATTGTCTCTCAGCTTCTGTGGTGTCCAAAGCCTAAAAAAAAAGAGTTAAATTTAAAATTAAAGCCTTGTTAATTCATTTTTTCAGTTTATCCATATTTTTGTAATACATTAATGCATTCACAAACATAAGTATAAGTCACAAAATAAATTTTAAAGAAATATTCTAAATATATTGCTTAATTTGCAACTTTTGCATTTTCTATGCAGATGTGAACCTATGGCCTTTAACATATGTTTGAGAGAATAAAAAGTCACCATTATGATTGATTGATTGTTGGTTGTTTAACGTCCAATCGACAACTGAGGCCATTATCAGGACAGGATAACATCTACAATAATCATGATGCCAAAAATCCAAAAGAATATAACGGGAATGGAACACACACAAAGGTGTGAAAAAGGCTAAAGAATTTAGACTGCCAAACGAATGTTCCCCCTGGACAATTTTGTCATGGACAGGGGGGTAATGACTACTCCTGATGAACTCTGCCATGGGATCTTTTACATGCACAGGCGTGGCATTTCCTGCACGGTTAATGTCCCATTCGAACCAGAGAAATCTTTTAAAAATAAATTAGCATATAATAGTTTTAATGATTAAGAAAATAAAGCAATTGCCTTCTTCATTAAATACCCATTAACAATTTCAAAAACATTAATAGGTAAGTTTAACCATAATGTTTATCTACAGGTATTTCCAAATTAAGTGTTTTCTTAAGAAATTCTTTGTTAATAAATAAAAAGAAAATGCTACTCGACTAAATCAGGTTTTTTTCTTCAAAAGAATTTTTTTTATATATCTATCTAATATCAAATACCTGAAGCATTGTCGCCATGTACTTTCTCATATTACTTGTTCTTACTAGATCTGGCATTTCAAGGCCTGCTTCAGGTGACTCAGCCACTTCACGTATGGCATCATATGCCCTGAAAACTCCAACACCTTAATAAAACCAAATGAGATATTTATTAAGAATGCATGTAAACTGTAGAAAAAAAATACATTAGAGTGTTTTGAAATAAGAATTCTGGTATTTACTAATGGTCAATTTAGTGCTGCATTATTTTCTCCCAAGCAGCTGAATCATGAAAATTAAATGATCTGTCTTCATTTGTCAGCCTAAATCAGCTTTGTTATGGTAGAGAAATTTGAATTTGTTAAAGAATGGAAAAAATTATATACATGTATGTATATGTATATGTCACTGAAAAGTACCAAGATATCTGTCACCACAAAAAATACTGTTGCTTTCAACAATACTTGTAGTAAAAAATCAGATTTTATACCTTTACTGCCAAACACATATTTGTTCTCCTCTGGAATTCCAGCTTTTGATCTGATATTAGCACTAGTTATGTATGTCATGGCCTCTTTAACATCGCCTGGCAATATAACAGGTACACCTTTTCCAGTCTGTAAAAACATGCAAACTAGAATTTTAGTATTATGTCTCCACTTTACTGTCAGTTATAAAAATAGACCATTCTTGATTAACCTTTCCTTTTTTAATCATTTTAGATTACCATAGAATGTGGATTCATGTGTTTCAAAGCAAATTAATAAGCTTAAACACTAAATATGATAACCTTTACAACCTGACATGCAAACATTTCCAATAATGAAAATTTTAAATCTGCAATAAAATAATTACAATAATTGAAAAGTATTATTGATCAGAACCACAAATTGCCTGACTAACCAAGATGTGAAAGGAAAACTTCATACAGGTAGAATATCAGAACCAGGTAAAATTACTTTTTGACATGTGAATTGACAAAATGTAAATGTCCAGCCTATCTGAAATTTGCTGTATTCATTGGCAATTGCATGTAATAACTTCTACACATGTTCTAGATAATGTTACCAAGAAAAAATACCAGTTAAGGTTGACCTTACCTTTCCTCGAATGACAACCACTTCTTGCGTTGTTAACAGAACACGCTCAAACTCAGTCAACTCTTTTCTAATCTCGAGTCCTATTTCATCCACACCAGTAGTTCTAGCTGAGTATGATTTCAATCTGAAGATATAACAAATTGAACAAAGTTGACATATAAGATGCTTTCAATTTTCATAAATGAATTACATCATAAGATTTTGTTCAATTTAGCCAAAATCACTGATGCAAAAAATATAGGCCAAAGTGACCTGATTATGGTATGGATGTTGGTTACTATTAAAGATGTAAGCACTTACCAATCATCATCTGGCTATGGGATTAAGGTGCTGACTGCTGAGATATGGTGCAAAACAAAACAAAAATTGCTCCAAAAAAAAAACCCTTAGTTCAATTAACATGATTAATGGCAAAATACAGAAAAATTGGAACTATTTAAAAAAAACAAAAAAACTTGGAATACTTGTTATTGAATATTGTCTTAAAATTTCATTGATATTAAATGTGATTTGAGAAAATTATTTAAGTTCAAAAAAAGTTTAACATTAGGGTTAACCAAATATTGACAATGTAGATGACGGAATCTATGATCGTTATGTCTCACTTTCGTGGCAGGTGAGACAAAAAGGTAGCCCTGTTTTTTATAAGATCAATTCAAAATAAGGCACTTAATAGCATGCAAAGGATGCTACAAAATTTCACCTATATCTGTTCAGCTGTTTCAGAGTAGAAGTTTCTTTATCTATAAGAAAGTCTTGAAACTAAGAAGAAAAAGTGCTTACCTCATTGCCTGAACTTCATGACACCTCCTCCTATTGTACAGGGTTAGTCGTGCCAGTGTCAATGTTACTGCTCTACGATAGGTAGTGTATGTATTATCTTTCAAGTCTAGCTTTGCCAGTTCCTCCTTCAAATATTGGAATAGGTTTTTGACATCTGATGGTCTTGGAAGGTCATTTCTTTTGGAATAGGATCTTTCAACTAATAAACTTCTTGCAAGTTTGGTAACTCGTAGGCCCCATTCAATTTCCATAAGGCTTTTGAAGTCTACTGCATCTTTCTGCCCCTTTTCATCTTCAGCAATAATTGCCTTGCTTAATTTTGCACTAAGCATACGTTTGATATCAAAACCTAATTTGATGGCATTACTGGGAGCCTTTAATTCTTCTTCATCTTCCTCATTTACATGACAACAAGAAATAGTTGCTCTTAAAACAGTTTCAAAGAATTTGGGAGTTAAAAAAGACGACATATCTAATTCTGTTTTAGACAGTCTTTGACACCCTATCTTGAGCTTTGCAGCCAACCTCATTACAGTACTAGTGTAGTATTTTCTCATGATTTCATTTCCACGGTTTCTGCGTAACCACTGGTTGCCAAGATTAACAATCAAATCATCAGCTTTTGCGATTTTGGATACTTCGTCACCTTTCATAATGGGGTAAACTTCCTTAACTAAAGCTTGTGAAGCTTCAGATGGTATATTTCCAGCTATAATGTCTGACTGAACTTCAAGTGCTCTGTTTGTCCAATTACATTCAGTAGATTTTGAGGATGTGCATGTGGAAAAATGCCGCCTCAAAGACTTCTTCAGAACCCAACCGAAACAGTTGGGGCAAGGTCCATAATTTGAAACCTGGAATTTCTTATCATCTTCATCACTGTCATCATTGCTTTCATCTGATCCTTCAACATTCAAACGGCGCAGAAGAAAAATTTCACCCTTCTTTTTCTTAATAACACTGATGTTATTTTCATGATCTGATCTTAGCCGCAGCTGATCGATAAGACGTTTACGCTCAACACCATCCTTTGTGCCCTTAATTTTTTTTACCACTTCTTCTTCTTGATGTTTTTTAGACATAATATGATGGGAGAAATTGGTTTGTTTCACTTGGCAAAATGGGCACATGTGTCGTGCATTATATTTTCTGTCAGTTTTTTTTCTTTTCCCATCCTTAGTGAAGAGACTTTTTTCTGCACACGACACATAAATCTCTTTGTTCTTATAATCTAGGACTTTGGGGTTATCATCTTCACTACAATCTGAATCATCAAAATCAGGTTTAATTGAGGGCTTTTCTGTTTTTCCAGATAACAAAGGAAATAAATCTGATCTCCCAGAATCATGACTGGACTCAGAGTCAGAGATTATCACGGTACACTTTCTTTTTAAATTCATTTCCTCATCTGAATCTTCTGTATCTGATACAATACAATTTTTTCTTCTTCTGGCAGTAAAAAATTCTGCTTGGTTGCTTTCTACCAGATAATGATCATCTGAACCTTCTGAATCTGATAAAATAATGTTCTTTTTCAATTTCAGGTTTGAACTTTGAGGAAACTTGTTGTTATTATGGTTGACATTTGTCAGATGACTTTCTGAATCAGATGCAATATTTTTTTTTCTCTTTATGGGTCGTTGACATTTGGTTTTGAACTGACTACCATCCAGGTTGTGACCATCTTGATTGACATGTTTCACGTAAGGACCATCAGAATCATCTGAATCAGATACAACTATTTTTTTCCTCTTTGTAATGGGTCGTAGACGTTTGGGATTGATATGACTACTATCTGACTTGTTACCATCAACCTCTTGATGACCATCTGACTTTTTACCATCTGCCTCTTGATGACCGTCTGACTTGTTACCATTGACCTCTTGATGACCATCTGACTTGTTACCATCTGCCTCTTGATGACCATCTGACTTGTTACCATCTGCCTCTTGATGACCATCTGACTTGTTACCATCAAACTCTTGATGACCATCTGACTTGTTACCATCAAACTCTTGATGACCATCTGACTTGTTACCATCGACCTCTTGATGACCATCTGACTTGTTACCATCTGCCTCTTGATGACCGTCTGACTTGTTACCATCAACGTCTTGATGACCATCTGACTTGTTACCATCTGCCTCTTGATGACCATCTGACTTGTTACCATCAAACTCTTGATGACCATCTGACTTGTTACCATCTGCCTCTTGATGACCATCTGACTTGTTACCATCAACTTCTTGGTGACCATCTGACTTGTTACCATCAACCTCTTGGTGACCATCTGACTTGTTACCATCTGCCTCTTGATGACCATCTGACTTGTTACCATCAAACTCTTGATGACCATCTGACTTGTTACCATCAAACTCTTGATGACCATCTGACTTGTTACCATCTGCCTCTTGATGACCATCTGACTTGTTACCATCTGCCTCTTGATGACCATCTGACTTGTTACCATCAACCTCTTGATGACCGTCTGACTTGTTACCATCAACCTCTTGATGACCGTCTGACTTGTTACCATCAACCTCTTGGTGACCATCTGACTTGTTACCATCAACGTCTTGGTGACCATCTGACTTGTTACCATCTGCCTCTTGATGACCATCTGACTTGTTACCATCAAACTCTTGATGACCATCTGACTTGTTACCATCTGCCTCTTGATGACCATCTGACTTGTTACCATCAACGTCTTGGTGACCATCTGACTTGTTACCATCTGCCTCTTGATGACCATCTGACTTGTTACCATCTGCCTCTTGGTGACCATCTGACTTGTTACCATCAAACTCTTGATGACCATCTGACTTGTTACCATCTGCCTCTTGGTGACCATCTGACTTGTTACCATCAACCTCTTGGTGACCATCTGACTTGTTACCATCTGCCTCTTGATGACCGTCTGACTTGTTACCATCGACCTCTTGATGACCATCTGACTTGTTACCATCAACTTCTTGGTGACCGTCTGACTTGTTACCATCAACCTCTTGATGACCATCTGACTTGTTACCATCAACCTCTTGATGACCATCTGACTTGTTACCATCGGTCTCTTGATGACCGTCTAACTTGTTACCATCAACGTCTTGATGACCTTCTGACTTGTTACCATCTGCCTCTTGATGACCATCTGACTTGTTACCATCTTTGTCTACTACAAGAAAAAAATATTGTTTTTATTTAAAGTTACACATCTGACCTGAGAGGGATATTGGATAGAAAGGTAACAACAAATTACTGAACATGGATCAGTCTCAAAGTCCAAAGACCAATTCAATAACACTGTAAAGATTGTAGATCGCAATGGTCATGACTTGATACAGGCATTTCAAATGAAATGGTGGGTTAAACCAGGTTTTATGGCACGCCAAACCTCCCTCTTCCATAGCGATATAGGAATCCAGCGGTACAAAAATCACTCCCTGGTGCACTCTGTGATCGGACAACTATCAGGGTTTTTTTTGTTTTTTTCCCTAATGTATTGTTCATCAGCACTGGGCATGAGGAGGAATGCAGTGAGATATTTATCTGCACGCATATCATTGAGCAAATCCCTTGGCGCCCCTTGCTGATAAACAAAACAAAAACAAACAAACAAACTAGATAACATCACAAGCTTGATTGATTGATATGAATATTAGATTGCTATACGCAAATAACAGTTCATGAAATCTCAGATTTCCCTCTCCTAGACTGCAGTGATCGCTGTACATTTAAAATCTTCTCTTATTATATTATGTAGAAAAGAGAAAACCAACTTTACTTAAGTATTACGTATTAATACATGTATGTCTGTATTGTTTATAATCATACATGTTTCATGTTTTATGCCCCCTGTGGGACCAAATTGGCATTAATAAAGAATTGAATCTAATTGTACTAAAATTTCAGTTTTCTTTTAAATGTAACACATCTGACCTCAGAGGGATTTTTTATATTTAACCTCAAAAAACAAGGACACATGACCCCATTATTTATGGTCACCAAACCCCACTAACTAAAAGACAAACTTACCAATATCCTGGCTTATTATCTCTAATGCCCATTTAACATCTTCCTTGAATGAAGCTAACGTGGCAGGTTTTCTTTTCAGAGCTTCTACAAAAACAAATAGAAACACTTACAAGGGGAATCATTAGACCCTATGCTGCAATGTTTTAGAATTATTTGCACACACACACACACAATAACAGTTTACCCCCTCCATGCCCTCCTGGACAACTAATCCTATACTGAATATAGATGATCTTTTCTAGTAGTACATTTGACCTCATAATGACCTTGGACACTTAACCCCATTACTCATGGACCCTTAACCCCATAATATACGGACATCTTATCATATACTGAATATAAATTATCTTTTCTAGTAGAACAGTTGACCTCACAATTACCTTGGACACTTAACCCCATTACTCATGGACCCATAACCCCATAATATATGGACATCTAATCATATACTGAATATAAATTATCTTTTCTAGTATACAGTTGACCTCACAATGAACCTGGACACTTAACCCCATTACTCATGGACCCTTAACCCCATAAATATATGGACATCTAATCATATACTGAATATAAATTATCTTTTCTAGTATAACATTTGACCTCACAATGACCTTGGACACTTAACCCCATTACTCATGGACCCTTAACCCCATAATATATGGACATCTAATCATAAAGTACTGAATATAAATTATCTTTTCTAGTATACAGTTGACCTCACAATGAACCTGGACACTTAACCCCATTACTCATGGACCCTTAACCCCATAATATATGGACATCTAATCATATACTGAATATAAATTATCTTTTCTAGTATACAGTTGACCTCACAATGAACCTGGACACTTAACCCCATAACTCATGAACCCATAACCCCATAATATATGGACATCTAATCATATACTGAATATAAATTATCTTTTCTAGTATAACATTTGACCTCACAATGACCTTGGACACTTAACCCCATTATTAATGGACCCATAACCCCATAATATATGGACATCTAATCATATACTGAATATAAATTATCTTTTCTAGTAGAACAGTTGACCTCACAATTACCTTGGACACTTAACCCCATTACTCATGGACCCATAACCCCATAATATATGGACATCTAATCATATACTGAATATAAATTATCTTTTCTAGTATACAGTTGACCTCACAATGACCTTGGACACTTAACCCCATTACTCATGGACCCTTAACCCCATAATATATGGACATCTAATCATAAAGTACTGAATATAAATTATCTTTTCTAGTATACAGTTGACCTCACAATGAACCTGGACACTTAACCCCATTACTCATGGACCCTTAACCCCATAATATATGGACATCTAATCATATACTGAATATAAATTATCTTTTCTAGTATACAGTTGACCTCACAATGAACCTGGACACTTAACCCCATAACTCATGGACCCATAACCCCATAATATATGGACATCTAATCATATACTGAATATAAATTATCTTTTCTAGTATAACATTTGACCTCACAATGACCTTGGACACTTAACCCCATTATTCATGGACCCATAACCCCATAATATATGGACATCTAATCATATACTGAATATAAATTATCTTTTCTAGTAGAACAGTTGACCTCACAATTACCTTGGACACTTAACCCCATTACTCATGGACCCATAACCCCATAATATATGGACATCTAATCATATACTGAATATAAATTATCTTTTCTAGTATAACATTTGACCTCACAATGACCTTGGACACTTAACCCCATTATTCATGGACCCATAACCCCATAATATATGGACATCTAATCATATACTGAATATAAATTATCTTTTCTAGTATACAGTTGACCTCACAATGAACCTGGACACTTAACCCCATAACTCATGGACCCATAACCCCATAATATATGGACATCTAATCATATACTGAATATAAATTATCTTTTCTAGTATAACATTTGACCTCACAATGACCTTGGACACTTAACCCCATTACTCATGGACCCTTAACCCCATAATATATGGAAATCTAATCATATACTGATTATAAATTATCTTTTCTAGTATACAGTTGACCTCACAATGAACCTGGACACTTAACCCCATTACTCATGGACCCTTAACCCCATAATATATGGACATCTAATGATATACTGATTATAAATTATCTTTTCTAGTATAACATTTGACCTCACAATGACCTTCGACACTTAACCCCATTACTCACGGACCCACAACCCCAGGGTTCTCCACGGTTTTGAAAAACAAGAGTCAAAAGACTCTTATTTGAAAATATCAGGGATCCAACCATAAATATTTAGAGTCCTTGTTGTAATGCCAGGGGTCATTAAGATACAATGTTGAGTAATATTAATTATTGTTCCTAACAAACCCCATAATTTAAATTTGTGGCAAACCAATTTTAACACTATAAGGAATAATAATAAAACTTAATAAGAAGAACTGTGTACCCAATCATGTTCATGCTTTTTTATTTCGATTGAAAGTTTAGTCAAATGACTATTAAACTAGAAAGTTTCTTGAGAAGATGGTATTGTAAAGGCTTGGGTAAATAGCTCCTCATTTTGTAAGAATATATTTATGTTTTCATATCTGGTAATATTTTTTATAACAAATTGTAGAAAAATCTTATGAATAACGTGTTTCATTCCCATGTACCATTTGACATCTCTTTGTGACCAACTGAAACATATATATATTCTTATACAGCTAACACTTGCAAGAGAGACAAAATAGGGGGTTTTTTGGGGCGTTTTTTTAACATTGTCTAATTCACAAGATCCTTCATCAATTAAAATTTTCCAATAAATCATAAAGAGAAAACAGACTTTATTGTCTTTTTAGATAAAATACCATATTTTTAAGTCACACAGGAATAGTGTAGATCCATTTTAAAAGTACAGATTGATCTCTTTGTGTTACAAGTGTTAGCTCAGACCTTAAAAAAAGTGTGTTTCTAGTAGCCCGACTGACCCTTTTTTTTACCCCTTACCTTAAATTATCATTTTCACAGGGTCATCAAAAATTAAAATTAGCATAAGGTTCATAATTTTTGTTTTATTCTCTCTGTCATATCAAGTTAGTACTTTCACCCCACTATGAAAATTTAGCCATTTTGAAGGTAAAATATAATCACAATTAAAGTTTATGTTTCCCAAAATGTATAAGTCGCCTCCCGTACATGAAATTGCCACTAATATGCTAATCTCTCCGGCATGTCAGAAAACCCCCAAATATCAAATTTAATTGAAATCAGAGCACTTAAAAAAGGAGGATGGGTGTAGTAAGACAGCAGCCATCTTGATATGGCAGCCAATTTTTAAGGATGCCTACATACCTACCCCTATTTAGAGACATTACCAGAAACACACAATTTATTTTTTAGGCTTCATAAAGAAAACAATTAAAAAAATAAATCAACATAAAAAACTGAAACAATTTGTTTACTTTCAGCAGCTGATTTCCACTTATCCATACTGTTAGGAAAGGCTTCACTAAACTTGCCCTTCAATCTTAACCTACAACCATTCAATCATCATGATCATATAAAGTAGTTTTTAACATTTAAATTTGATAATGATAGAAATTTTTCACCCAATCATTATAAATTAAAACAGATATTTTAAAAAATCTTGTTGACATGAGAGTTCTTGTCTTAATTTTTTTCTAAAAATGAACATAATATAAGTATTTTTCCCAAAATTTCTTACCATGCATTGTCACAGTTACAATACACTAAGGGTAAATCAACGACTTTGACTGGCCACCTCATTGAAGTAGGGATTCCCGGTATTTGAGCCCAAATCACTTTTTTCTCACAGAATTCACCATCCACACTGAAAGTAAAAAATGCCTTTCCTTTAATCTTGAAATATCCAAAATGCATGTACATATGCAAATATGTCTTTAGTTAAAAACAAATAACTAGTATCAAACTGATGATACATGTACATCAGATATAATCCCAAAATACATGTATGGCAGGTAGGAAAATCTATCATTTTGATTTTTTTGCATTGTTTATTATACATTTTAGCCGTTTTTTATAAGGACAGAAATAATACAATTATTGAATTTTTCCTTCAAAAGTGTACAATTGTCATTTAGACATACAAGTTTTATTTGGGACATACCGTCAATATGCAGATATGAAATTACAAATGTAGGATCTCATTATACCGTGGGTTCTGTTGTATCGTGGTATTTACATTCATTTTAACCAAATTTTTAACCGTGACCTCACCGTTTCTATGTAGCTACGTACCACAATATTATGAGCTACCAGTGTATGTATGACGCCATTTTGTCAATAGAAAAAAACATGACAGTTACAATTTTGGTACCTGTTATAAATCTGACATCCATCAACAAATGTATAATCCTTTATTCCAGGTTCAGTTATCAAAAAGACCTGAACTTTATAAAATACAGCAAATGATAGTAATTCACTCAATCCTTTATCAGAATACAGTCTTAATCCAAAAAACTCCTTCAGACAACCATTGGCATTGACTATCAGGATTCTTGATGTCAAACTACATTTTATATCATTCAATAAAACATATGATAAAAACATCTTCACCATATTAACGTAAAACTCAGATGGATTCGATTTTATAAATAAATCCACGTATGATAATAGTTGTTGATCTTCGTCATGTTCGGAAATCATTGTCGCCATTTTTGATCGGTCCATGCATGTTAGACACATTCTTGACGAGCTAAGTCTGTCGACCAAAGAAGGAACAAGCGATTCCATCGTTTAAAAAACACAAAAATTATCTTAAGTATTGCAATAAGAACGGCTGCTAACATAACCAACATCACAATAATAATTATTTCCAAAATCGCGATGTCTGACATGGCTTGATACCACATGGCTACGACTGTATTCTATAAATTTCACATGACCGGAAATGGATACGATGTAAAATAACAGCATACTGCTACAATGTACCATTATATATTAGCCGCTTAACCTTATAAAGTTATAGATTTACCTTTCACCGTCTTTTCCATGACTGCTTCCCTCCATGTTTTGATAGATCAGCAAGTATCCGGCGGTGCAATAGTACTGCGCATGCTCATTATAAAGAAGCATTCCCATTGGTCAATATCGAGTTGACATATATTATTAGTAAGAGTTGTTGCCCTTACATATTTCAATAAAATTTACGGTGTTGTCCAATCATTCGAGTCCATGAAATATTTTTGGGACGTGTTGTGGGGTTTTTCTAAATAATGTTATTTAACCCCAGAAAATCAAAAACAACAAGTTTCTGAAAGTGCCTTGTAAGGTTAACCCCACAAGTGATTTTTAACCCCAGAGTGATGAGATAGACGTAAAGATAACCTTACAAAGCAAGTGCCTAAGAGCGGACGGACAGACGGACGGACCGACGGACGGACGGACGGACGGACGGACACGACAAAAACAATATGTCTCCCCACAAAAGTGGGGGGAGACATAATGATGAGCTACCAACAAGCGAGAAAAAGACAATAACAGGGCGCTCCGACTCAAGTCGGCTAGTACGACAGGCTCAATGCTGTTACCAGGCTGGCCTGTTCTTTTGCCTAGAAATCTAAACCCAAAAAGAGTGAATGTGATAGTTTTTTGCATGTGTTGTTTAATTTTACATAATTTGAATAAAAGGCTTTGCCGAGCGCAGCATGATACGACCGCAACATGTTGAACTCTGTACGTTTTAGGCCCAATATGGATGGTCTATTGCTCTGGACACATGCAGCCCAATTGGTGGACTGACAAAGGTTTTTGACACATGCAGCTTTTGGTGGACTTTCCACTTACAATTTAAAGGGAATTATTTTTTTCCAAAGAAGGTCAAAATTAGACCACAAATTTTCCATTTTGGCCCTAATTACATAATAGGGGGAAAAGGGGGGTAGCAAAAGTTAATTCTCAATTTTGTATCCACTATTTGACAAGAACAAACATGCAAAAAAAAGTTCAAAATCAGATCATACCGTAAGTAAAAAAAGTTTTGATTTTGGTCCCTTTTGGCCCCTTATTACCTAATAAGGGGAGAAAAGGGGGGTTGCAAAATTGATCTCAATTTTGTATCACTATTTGACAAGAACAAACATGCAAAAAAAATTTCAAAATTGGACCACTAATATAAAAGCTTCGATTTTGGCCCCTTATTACATAACGGGGAAAAAGGGGGCCGGCAAAATTTCATCAGGTTCATTCTTTTATTCTAAGAAACATTCTTCACAAATTTCACAGCAATAAGCCAGCTAGAAACAAAGTAATGGTGGAAACAATAAAATATTTGAATTTTTTTCCCCTTTTGGGCCACTAATTTTGAAACAAAAAAAGGGGGGACCCCCAAAATCAATCCCATTCACCCTTTTATGGTAAGGAACATTAATTCTAAAGTAAAGAGCAATCGGATGACTAGAACTAAAGTTATCCTGGCAACAAACATAAAAGTAGCATTTTTGGCCCCTAATTTTGAAACCAAAACAGGTGGGACCCCCAAAATCAATCCCATCCATCCTTTAATAGTAAAGAATATCATTGTGAAATTTCATTGAATTCGGATTACTAGAACTAAAGTTATCGTGTATACACTAAAGTTAACAGACGACGATGACAACCACGACAACGACAACAACCACGACAACAGCATCATACCATTATACATCCGCAAATTTTTTGTGGTTGTATAAAAATGAAATAAATGAAAATGAAATGAAGGCGTTTTTTTTTCACGAGTTCATACACAAACTTTTTGATATTTGGAAAGATTTTGACGTGCCTTCCCCCAGCATTCATGAGTTAATCCCGTCAGACCCTTACAGGGATCCATGGAAAGGGGTACTGGGAATACGTCCCTCTTTAAAACTGCGATCATCTGTGCTTATTGCACAATATCCGCATAAAAAATACCTTGAGAAAATTTTGCGCCTCGTTTTACTCGGCGAAAACAATACTTTCCGCCGCCAAATACGAATTTGCTTCCATTTTGGTATGGGCTAGTTACGCCACTGGACCCTATTACACCTTTTCAAATTTTTTAATGATGTATTAATGCTCTACCCAAACAAGCTTACCATGCTTTATCACAAAGGTCATCATTGTCTAGATCATCCTCTGAAGTGCAATGGGATAAAGTAGAATTTTTAAAAATTGTCATATGGCATTTCACTCGCAAAGACATTACTGACAAGTATAATGAGTTTAGTGCTTCAATATCTAAGAAAACCCTACAGCAAGATGTAAACATAACCACCTTGTTTTTTCATTGCAACAAATTCTAATTATTAATCAGAAAAATATTCAGTACAAGCATACAGCAACTTCCTTTGTATCTATTTTGTCTAGCATTATACTAACATTACGCCCAAATCTCAATTTATCCATCAAGGAAAAATTAGTGCTGCTTGATTCAACACAATTACCAAGTTATTCCGTACTTATTTAAACATATACCCATTAATGACGATTTTTCAATGATTATTGATTTTAATCAGTAAAGCCAATATTAAATCTATTGGTTAATTGAAGAATTGGAGTAATTTCTATGACAATAGGTTATGAGCTTATTTGTGGGTCAATGTAAGTTGAAATAAAGATTGATTTTCGAGATCAAAGGGCAGATGTTCTGTTGAGGCGGTTGAAGATTTAAGAAGTTGTAAGATAATAATTAATGGGTTCCTTGAAGAAAACAAAATTGCTTATATTACTAATGAATAGCTTGTGCTATCATATGATCTCAATGTCCTTATCTCATTGCTGAACCAATTAAGGTCTTTAAGGGTTAAGGCTTATAAGGTATTTGAACTTATATATATTTTTTCTCTAAAAAATGGAAGAATGTGTCATTGAGACACAGATGCCCCTGCACATCTAACAAGAAGTAGGCTGCAAAGTCATCTGACAGATCTAAAGATATATCTTAGGACATGTTTGTGTGTGTGTGTGTGTGTTGGTGTTTAATGCCCTTTATCAATGCACCTGGGCCATGTAGGGCGGTCAGTTTTATTGGTGGAGGAAACCACCGACCTTGGGCAGGTAACTGACAAACCTAATCACATACAGTTGGGGAAGTCCCTTTTTGTTAAATACAAACAGGACTCAAACACCAGCTGAGAGGTGATTGGCTAATGATCAATAGTGTGGTATTTAAACCAGTGCCTTAGACCACTTGGCCACCCAGGCCCTTCTTAGGACATGTAGTTTGTCGTAACCAAAGAAACCTGTCAAAGAAGTAGGTAGGGCCACGAAGGCACCAAATCGGCCCAAAAATCAAACATTGATTTACCTGCTTGAAACTGCTGTTTTATCTTCGTTAGACTTCATATCTCATAAATTGCAATATCTTTTGGTTCAATGGTTTGTCAACAAGGAGAGCAGTGTTTTTTGGTTTTTTTAATCTTACTGATAGGTATACCTTAACTAATTTTTGTCAAATTCATGAAGAGTTGAAGTAGTTTGTGAAAATTATTTTTAAAAAATTACCAGGCAGATTCAATGAGGACTTCGTGCTTCTACTTTCAAATCATTCTTTTGCATGAATTCTGAGAAAAGCTTGACAAAAATTGTTGTATTTTTTGTACTTAGAGTCTTCACAGGGGCATAAAAAAATTTAGTTTTTATATTTTTTTACCACATGATACAACCCTGCTTTTGATTATCAATTTACCCATCCCCTATATCCATTTAGTAACCACTTGGTCACTCCCTAAAAAAAAAATTCTTATGTTAATCCATCAATGACAAAAAAAAAATAATCTTCCATAGTAATGCATCTTTAATTTCCATTTTATAAATTGTCTGGTATAATTTTTGACTTTTGCAATTAAAGCAATATTTTATTATTGGTTTTACATCTTAATTAAAGGTTCACACACATACACATGCTACTCTGATTAAATAAGACTTCCATACTTGATGAGGCATTTAAAAAAACAGGATATTTTTTATTTCTAATTTAAACAATCGTGCAATAAAATTATTCAGCAAAATGCAATTTTCAATTGAAGCGAAGCAAAGAAAACTCGCCCTTCCCTCAGATTTCCATCAGAATTCCGTCAATTTTCCATCACTAAATTCTATCAATTTCCATCAGGTTGATGGAACTTGATGGAGTATTGGCACTGTTTTCCATCAAAAATTTTGTTTGACGGAAACTGATGGAAAAAAGTAGCGGAAAATATTGATGGAAACTTGATGGAAATTGATAGAAAGTTGACGGAATCTTGATGGAAACTTGATGGAATCTTGATGGAAAATTGACGGAATCTTGATGGAAAGTTGACGGAATCTTGATGGAAAGTTGATGGAATCTCAGTGGAAAGTTAGCGTTTTTCTCTGATAGAAAAGAATGGAAACTGATAGAAATATTTCCAACCGACCAATCATGGCTGAAAAAGTAGGCCAATAGCCTTGACCTAGGATGTCACTTGTGTACCTAAAATTTGAAAATTTAAATGAAATTAATCATGTATTGTATTTTTTCTGTGAAATAGAAGTGTAAATGAACATTGTTTTCATTTTTTTATATTTGGAAACAGCTGCAGACAATTTGCTATTAAAGAAAGCAGAATACATGTAAGTTCTGCAAAATATCATTTCTCAATCTACACAAAGAAGTTTTGCATTTATTACAGAGCTTATGTTGACTTTAGTGTATTGTTATGGGCATTGTCATTTACAACTTAATCTATCCTTCTAAGTACAGTGGATTCCACTTTATCGACTAACTCTTATTAGAATAATCCTCTTAATTGACTAAGATTTTAAAACACCAAACCCTTTCCTGTACTTTCAATGCTAAAAATTTCATTTAATTGCATTGAAAATCTGACAAAAAGTGCAAAATTCCTGTTAATTGACTTAAAATTTTCAAAAATCACCTTGATACCAGTCAAAATCTTTACGAGATGTTTTCTTAACGAGGTCTTTGAAGTATGTTAAAAGTTATCAAAACATGTTTTTACAACCTTTATTTATGTCACAATTGTTTTTACAAGCATTAGGATACAATAAAAGTGTCAGCTGACTGATCTAATTACTCAACACATTTGATAATTAAACAGGGTTACATAAATTCTTTGTATTTTCTGTTTAAAATTGACATTTCACTTTATGGGGTAATTCGGTTAATTGCATAAATTTCTCTGATAAATTAGTTATGCTAATAAGAGGAATCCACTGTATTGCATGAGTGTGTCTATACTTTGGAAAGAAAATATTATTACCTGCCATGTATTAAGAAATGGGGAAAAAGGGGGGAACATGGAATAACTACATACTTTTCATAAATGATTTTCTAAATAACGATAAAAATCTAAAACTGCAATTGAATAAACCTACTCCCTTTTTATGTGTTTGCTGTGCTAGACAATTTGATATATTTCTGAATCTAATAACAGGAAATAATTCATCAAAATTTCAAATTTTAACTTCTGAAGTTAAAATTGTGTAAGTAATTCAACAACTGAAATACATGCACTATAGATGAATAAAATTTGTGTACTTACAGTATCTTCATCTTGTAAAATTTATCTCATTGAACAGACACCATGTTATCTTCTGCTAGCAAAATCATGACTAAAAAACTGATGATGTAATAGATGACATCATCAAGTGCACTTAGGTCAAACTTTCCATCAAGATTCCGTCAATAGTTCAGCAGGTGCAAGTTTTTCCGGCACACTATAACATTACTGATTTTTTCCATCAAGTTTTTCTATCAATTTCCGTCATGATCTTTATTTCTATCAATTTTCCGCCAAATTTCTATTGAAAGATAATTTCCGTCAATTTTCTATCAATTTTCCGGCAACTTTCCATCAAAAGATGATTTTCCATCAATTTTCCGTCAGCTTTCCATTGGAAGACAATTTTCCATCAGTTTTCTATTAAAATTTCCGTCAGCGGGTTGTTTTTTTAATGGAAATAGTAGAATTTTTTCCATCAAGCATGTGTTGACGGAATTTTTTCCATTGGTTTTAACTTTTCTATCAACTTCCATCAGTATTCTATCAAAAAGTCTAATTCTTGACGGAAATCCATCAATTTCCATCAAATTCTATCAGAAAATTGACGGAAATGATAGAAACTGATGGAATTCTGAGGGAAGGGTGAGAAGTACTACTAGAATCTGAAATCATTAATTTGTATCACCTAATTTGAAATGGTTATCGGACACAAATTTAAATAAGTACTTTACGATGAATAGCAATTGCTTTCTATGTATGCATCATTGAACTACAAAGTTGCAATAGTTGCATTTCAGATCTCGTTATTAAGCAATTTCTAATCATTAATTGAACATTCCCTTAAGTAATCGCCCCGGGTAATCGCACTGCAAATCTAATCGGTGAACAAAGATTCAATTAATGTTTTACTCATTATACATCCAAGCTTTAAACAAACATTATTTGATACACAACAGAGAACTTTTTTTTAAAATAATATTAATATGGGAAAAATTGTCATAATGTCAAAGTTCAAAGACTCATTTAGTTTGACCTTGAACTTACAAATGTCAGATTCAACTTATATATACTCTGCAAGGAACAGAAATTTGTGAAAAGTTAATTGTCCTAAATAGACTCATTTCCTTAATATTAATATAATTGTTGTAACAAAGAATGACAAAAATAAAGAGCAGCATAATCGCCCTCTGACATTGAAACATGTAAAGTAATACCAGGAGTAAAAGTAGCAAAAGTGTGGCCATTAAAAGTATGTCTCGCCTGCCAGCACCATCACTTAATTCTCAATTCTTGATAATAACACACAAAAAAGCGTCTGTATACCCAATATCAGACCTAAGTTCACAGAGTCACTGGAGGGTGAAAATGGGGTCAGGGTCACACGACATGGTGACAGTTGCATAGACCATAACCTGAACTGTCTGTATACCAAATACCAGATGCCTTGCTATTATACTTTTCAAACACAGTCAAATTCGAGTGTTAATTTAGAGCAACATTTTGAGTGTAATTTTTATTATTTTAGAGTATGTGTTTTATTTTTTTAGTGTGTAGTTTGTACAAGCTTGAGTGTGTATCTAAAATTTTGAATGTCTATTTAAAAAATTTTGAGTGTGTTAAATAACTTATATTTGAATCATTCTTTTGACAAGAACAGCTTGCCATAAAAATTCTTAAACTCCCTAGGTCTAGATTATAAGATGAGGATGCAGCTGCAACATTGGCTCTAATGCAAATGAAAAATCATGAAAAATTAAATTAGTTTCATTAATCTATGACTTATAATTCTTGAGATATAAAGGTGCTCAGGAAACTTAGATATTGCTGTTTTGTGTATGGAACATTTTTCAAAGACACTCAAGCCAATATCAAAAGATGGGAATGCAACTGTACTACAAGGCAAGATTCATCAAACTAATAGCTAGTCACTAAACTAGAAATTCAAGATCAAGGTCAAAAGTCACTACCTTCAGCAACATTCATTCAAAAAAACTAAACATACTTAACTTTAATCGTAAAAAAATTCTTAAAACTAAATGATAAAGAAACAAACATATAAGATTGTGATAATATTATAAACAAACAAAAAATTTCTGAAAAATAATCCTTTCAAGTTTCATTAAAAACATTGTTTAATACATTAAAACTGACAAGATAAAACCAAATTAAAGCGATTTCCATTTAAGATAGAACAGATTTAATTCCAATAAAACTTGTCTCAGAAGGTCTGATAGCGAGAACTACTAAAATTGAGTTATACACTTCTTGTCAGCTTGAAAGGGAAGTTAATTCGTACCGAGTCGCCATCTATTATTGTGTACATTCATGTCCGTAAAGCACTTTGATGGAGATATAATCATAGACATCTCTATAGATCTGTATTTAATTCCAACTGGACGGTATTTGATCGACTAATAACAAGCGATACAATAAATTGATAGAAAAAACAAGACTGATTTAATTATAGTGATTGGAAACTTGTGGAAAAAAGAAATTCATAAATTTATATCAAGAAGTATTTTGTCAATTTTCTTTCGTCATTTGTGGACTTGATTGAGAACATGAGATCGAGACAAATATCAGAGAATAACTCATTTATCAATTTATATTGTGTCTATGAAAATGAAAATTATAGATCCTTATAGTGAGCAGACTAACATACTCCATGCTTCCACCTTTTTTTGAGTTGGGAATCATAGTCAAGATTTTAGTGAAAAAAGTCTAAGTCAGCTTGTTACACAGAAAGTAGATGATTAACAGATCTGAAAAGCTTTCCCACCACATGAAACCTCTATGAAGCTTATACATGTATACCAAATATCAAAAGGATGTGATTATTAATTGCAGAGATATCTGTTATAGAAATTTTTATCACAGACTGAAGGACTTGCTGACGGACAGACCAGTCAAAAACATGATACCCTTCGCAATTTCCCTGTATGGGGTAAAATTAAGAAATGTGATGCTCAAAATGACCTAAATTTTATACTTTATTCAATATAAGAGTAATAAAGCAAATAAGATATTATATGCGAGCAATTAAAGCAAAGCTCACTAATGTACAGAGTACCAATTTGCATGAGACCCAAAATATGATGCTTGAAATAATTTTCTGGGCTGTTCAGATTTTCGTTACTTTTCCAAAAAGTCTGCATGTGCGCAGAAAAATAGTGGAAAATACCATCAGGTCTATACTTTTCTTAATTATCTCACCCAATCGACAAGTGGAATGGGTTTTATTTTGCTATCTTCGCAAGCTTTAATGGGAATGCCATATCTCATAAATTATAAGATTTCCAGTTTTAAATATTTGAAGCATACATTTTTTACCAATTAAAATGCTACAGATTTCCTCTTCAAAGCTGTCACTTGAGGCACTTTGGTAAAAAGTTTATGGTTGAAATATTTTAAAACTGGAAATCTTTAGTGACACTTAACATGTTTTGTATTGAAACTAGAAAAACTGTGATCTGCTTACAAATTATTACATGTTTATTCAATGTACGGTACCCATATTCTAATTCCCGATCAAAATAACATAAAAAGAGTAGGAAATGGCTAATAGTGTTTGAAATTCTTTTCCAACTTGTTGATTTATCCAAGTGGCCAATAGACATATTCATATTGTCTACTCCCTAATCCCCTAAAATTCAATAAGATCACCCCAAAACAGTACTAAATCATCGGTAAAATTTCAGACTTGCATTTATAAACATACAGATAAAGGTTATAACAAAATTCCCAAACTTGGAGGATCGTGAATCTCAATATCCAAGCGAAGAGACAAAACAAGGAAGACATACAGAAAACATATAAAGATTGCAATGGTCCTGACTTGGTACAGGCATTTCAAAAGAAATGGTGGGTTAAACTAGGTTTTATGGTGAGCCAAACCTCGATCCTGTGATCATACGGTCCGATAGTAATTTTTAACATAAAACACAACATGGTTGTGAAGACATAAAAGGGGCCAAGTAAAACTAGTAAATGATAGGGTTCCTCGATCTCAATGCAGGCCCTTAACGTGCTCCAAACAATTAGTCCCATACATGTATCTTAATACTTTGCAATTTATCTATCTATAAATACATTGAAGTTGGCAAAATCCAATCCATCATCTCCCAATTTACATTTCTACATCTCTGCTATAATGATTATAATATACTAAAATGACATATAACTATCCCATACATGTGCAATTAATGTTACAAAACAAAACCTTCACCTACTTTATGCTACTCTTCTTTATTAGCATTAGCCGTTAATCAACTAGAACAGACATTGTGTCTGCTGGGAAAAGGCAGAAAAGATCACTATGGCCTCCCCAGGGACACGATTGACAAATAAATTACCCTGAAAAGATCAGAATTTGATATGTAATGTGTGTCTCCATGACATAATCAAACACAGATTTGGGTATTTCTTTATTTTTTATAAGTAGAAAATTAACAATCTGGGAGCAATGCTTTCTTGCATAACTTGTACTTTTTCTGCTGTGACAAAAGTAAAATTGCCGAAACTAAATAACTACCGGTGAGAAACTTGTTCTTGCCACTTTTTCCTTGAAAACAGTTCTCTTCATCACCCCTAGAAAGGTTAGTACAGGTAAAAATGGTTTTGGTAAATATTTGTGTTTCGATATAATAATTTAAGCCACAAATACAAACAGGATCCAAACTTGTTTACCAGTACTTTTATCTTTACTGGACTAAACATTATCTTTTCAAATGCCTTACCAAAACAAATTTACGTGAATCTTGTTAAGTTTTATTCATCTCTTGTGAACTCCTCCAGATGAAGCTTACCAGGTGTGTCTATATTGCCAACTATTATATAATTCTTCATGAAAATTATCATGCCATTTTTTTTCCTTTTATCAGATCTGGTTATAGTACTAGTTCCAATAAACTGTCCAGATAATTACACAATTAACATTTGAAATTTGGTGGGGAAACTTACTTTCTGGCGAGATCTACACTGTGACCAGTACAAACCCAAAATCTTTGATACCAAATAATACAAATGCTAATATATGAGCTTCTGGGGGCCTAAATTGCTCATCTTGTCTTCAATTAGTCTTACAATATTCACATGTTTCATTTCATCCATTTGAAAGATTGAATTAAATTGACCATTAAAAAAAAACAATAAAGAAATCATACCTGTTAACCTTTCAGAGTCCAATGGCAGGAGATCTCCCACCATTCAAATTAAAAGAGCGGGAGATTTAGCGCGACGACTTTTCGCGGGGTCATTTCACAGATGGTTAACTTTATCTATATATATCTTTAGATTTTCATACATAACTGTATATTGAAAGCCTCAATTTAAATCTGGTCTGTTGTAGTATTACATGTATCTTTAAAGACAGTAAATAGATATGAATTTCCTCTTAATGAGTTGTTCAATTATTTTTAGTGAAAGATTTATTCAATTAGAGAACATAATCACATACATGTGTTCCTTTTCACATGTTATCATTGAATGACTGGACTGTGGTAGTTTGATGTCATAATTATGCCCACCTGGGTGTACAGAAGATCACTTGAGATTCATATTAACAGATTGAAGAAGTGTGGTTATTCAAAAAATATAATTTTTTCTACAGAAAAATTAAATTGACCCTAATGATAAACTAAATTTACATTTCTTAAGTTAGCAAATCAAGAATTGCTAAACATTTGAGCCAGAATCTTTAAAAAGTCAAAAAACAAAATTTTAAAGGGAAGTAACTCTGTTTCTATTGGTCATATATTAAATTGACAAGAAAATCGAACTTTTTTAGGGTTTTCAATCAACAAATCTAGTCCTCTACAAGAATATTTCTCCAAATTTAAATAGCTCTAACCAAAAATGATATTTTGGGGCAACATTTTAATAATTAGACAAAGATTTGAAATATGAAATTTGGATAATTGATTGACTGATGATTGTTGCCGATGGCAAATCCTTTGAAGTTCTGAGAGCTGGTATGGCTTGGGGGCTTGTTATGACAAGTTTATGGCCTATCTAGTTAATTTCCTGATTAAATCCCTAGAATAAGTTAAAGGAAGTGATGTAAATTCTAGAGAGACCCGAATGACAGACCAAGTTATAAACAAACAAAATGGCGGAAAATAAGCAAAATAAAAACGAAACTAAAAATCGGGATAAGACAATTCAAGAAGTGGGAGATTAGCGGGAGGGAGTTAGGAAAACGGGAGAAAGGAGTCTCCCGCGCGGGAGATGGTTTTCTAGCGGGAGAATGGTCCCAAAAGCGGGAGTCTCCCGCAAAAAGCGGGAGGGTTAACAGGTATGAAGAAATGGAGCAGTCGCACACAACAGCAAATCCCCTCGCCCATTACATTTAAAGGTACATCAAAGTGACCTAAATGTGGGACAGATGTCAATAACTATCCAAGAATACCCACTTTCCAAATATCATTCCTCTACTAATTGGAATTGCCAATATACATGTATGCACTAAAATTTTAACCTGAGTCATTCATTTAGAAAATGTATGTCATTTTTTGGTATGAAACACTTGCAGTTGCTGAGATATGGACCTAAACCAAAACTTTAACCAAATTCATTCATGTGGAAAATATAGGTCAAGGTAACCTACTTTTGGTACGGATGTTGAATACTATTCAAGATGTACCCACTGACCCAATACAATCTCTATATCACTTGCAGTTGCTGAGATATGGACCTCAACCACAACTTAAATCCCAGTCATTCATGCAGAAAATGTAGGTCAAGGTAACCTTATTTTGGTACGGATGCTGTTTCCTATTCAAGATGTACCCACTGACCCAATATCATCTCTTTATCACTTGCAGTTGCTGAAATATGGACCTAAACCAAAACTTTAACCATGATGTTTAGTTCAAAAGTCATTCATGCAGAAAATGTAGGTCAAGGTAACCTTATTAAATGGTACTGATGCTGGTTACTATCCAAGATATACATACTGACCCAATATCATCTATCTATCACTTGAAGTTGCTGAGATATAGACCTTAACCAAAACTTTAACCCGAGTCATTCATGCAGAAAATGTAGGTCAAGGTAACTTTATTTTTGTACTGATGCTGGTTACTATCCAAGATGTACCTACTGACCCAATATCATCTCTATCACTTGCAGTTGCTGAGATATGGACCTTAACCAAAACGTCAACCTGAGTCATTCATGCAGAAAATGTAGGTCAAGGTAACCTTATTTTGGTACTGATGCTGGTTACTCCCACTGACCCAATATCATCTCTATCACCTGCAGTTGCTGAGATATGGACCTTAACCAAAACTTTAACCAGGGTCATTCATGCAGAAACTATAAGTCAAGGTCACTTTAATTTGGTACTGATGTTGACTACAATCAAAAATGTGCCCACTGACCAATATCATCCATCTATGATGTTTAGTTCAAAAGTTATTGACAAAACAAAAACCATTATGTCACACTTACAAACGTGGGAACCTACAAACGAACGAACCAAATGCTGTATCCCCTTCACAACTCCGTTGGACTTGGGATTGTTAAATGTGGAGTTCTATTATAGTGAAAGGGGTGTCTGTTCTTTCATCTGTTTGTCTGGTACACCTCTTGGTACATCTTATGGTACAAGTCCTCAACTCCTTGTTGACCACTCAATAATTAAAATTCCATGGAATGCTTGTGACATAACAAGGGGTTGCACTTAGTCGTGCTAAGATTACCCCCACTCGACCTTCAACCTATCATGCTTAAGCTGTATACCGAATTTGAAATCAATCCCTTTAGTATAAGACAAGAAATCTGTTACGAAAAATTGTCTATCTTTATCCTTAAAAAAAAACTAAGTCGGCTCAGAAAACAGGAAGTGGATGTGCAACTAACATGGAAAGCGGAGGCACGATACAACTCATCATGTTAAAGCTGTATACTAAATTTGAAATCAATCACTTCGGTAGAAGCTGAGAAATCTGTTACGAAAGTTTGTTACGGACTGACAGACAGACGTACGGACAAGGTGATTGCAATATAGCCCCCTCTCTTAAGAGTGGGGGTATAATAAAGATATGCATCTCCTTTTGTAAAATTTCAAAAGATTGATTTTAACAAAAACATGGATTAGCCATTTGACGCCAAGAGGTACCCATCTTTTTTCTACTACGCCTCTTAAACCACTTAATTATTTTCCATGAAATTTTTCACAGAAAGTGTGTGACATATTGAAGATGTCCCTCCCTTTTGTTTTAAAATTTGATTAATCAGATTAATTTTCAGGGGTCGCCACCAATTTGGACAAACAGAAATCAAAGTTTTCCGGGAGTTTTTAGGGGAATTTGCTTAAACAAAATATTGTGAAGAAAAAAATAAAACTTTCAACAAATTAAGGGTGACCCTGTATTAATCAAAGTGACTCATTAACAGGAAGTAGAAGAGCAACAAACCTAAAACCCATCCAATCATATAGCACCTGGCTCCCTACCAGAGTATACATGTTTGACTTAAGCGGGTATTCTTCTGAGGTTTCAGTCTCGTTGAAATCTCGTTTGTGAATAATTTTTAAAATTTGCCTTATTATTGAAAACTTTTGGTGGATATATATCAAATGATGATCCATCTACATTTTGTCAAAAAATTATGAAGATATGATTCGTAGTTTTTGAGATATGCAAACTTTTCATTTTTGACCAAATTTGACCATCGATCTCAATCTGAATTTAGCCAATTTCAGGGTAGGGGTAGTTACAAAAATTCATTTTTCCAACAAAATATTCTTGCAATTCAGATAATTCCTTTTCTAAATTCAAAAAGATATATTTGTCCAATAATTTCAAACAAAAATGGAGAGTTTTGAGGTTTTGGTATGATAGAAAATTTGAAAAATCTTGATTTTTACCGGTTTTATGGTGTCTTGAAAATGAGCTAAAAAGGCACATTTTCGGGACTAAACTTTCTTATATCATCACGGACATATACTTTTTATAAGTTAAATTTGTTCAGAATCATGGCATCTATCAATATGGAAACTTTGAGAGAAAACTTGATTTTGAAACTTGATATTTTAAAGAAAATTACCTCAAAATAGGCCAAAAATGATGAAATTTTGGAAAAATTGTCAAAAATAGGCCTTTTTTAAATGGCTATAGCGAACTAAAATGCATACGGACATATTGTTTTCTTAGTAAATTTGATTTTCTCAGGGTCTTAGCATTTCAAAATAGCAGGTTTGGGAAAAAACTTGATTAAGGAAAATTTTGACCCCTCAGAAGAATACATCCTTAACTGTATTACATGCAATTTTTTTCAAGGCATATATGTGTGGGTGTGTGTTTGTGTTTAACACCCTTTATGAATACACCTGGGCCATGTAGGGGGGTCAGTTTTAATGGTGGAGGAAACCCGAGTACCCAGAGAAAACCACTGACTTTTCACAGGTAACCGACAAACCTAATTACATACAAATGGGGAAGTCCTTTTTTTGTAAATTACAAGCTGGACTAGAACACCACCTGAGAGGTATTCAGCTAGGGATCAATACAATGAACCAGCGCCTTAGACCACTTAGCCACCCAAGCCCCTAAAGGCATTATCAACTAGCCAAAGCAGCCACGCTGCATATCCCCGCGCTACTGACTGGTGTTTAGTATAAGGGCAAATAATTGAAAGAAATAAACTATGACTATAATGAGCAATACTAGTACTATCAAATGTATATGCATTAATTTGAGACTTTTCCCTGGTACATGTAGTGGGAGTGATAGTAATGTAAAGAATTATACATAAAAGGAATGTGCCCTTAGGCTATCTATGCAGCCCAGTCCTAAGGGCATTATCAAAATTCCAAAAACTTCGGTAGAATCTGCATCAATAGTGAAACTGCTGAGCCAAGTTTCAGTTCCGTATTCCAAATAACCTGGGAGGAGTTGTGTGACAAAGGAATAATGTGCCCTTAAGCTACCTATGCAGCCAAGCCCCTAGGGGCCATATCAAAATTCTGAAAACTTTGGCAGAATCTACATCCATAGTGCAACTACTGTGCCAAGTTTCAGTTTGGTATTCCAAATAACTATGGAGGAGTTGCGTGACGAAGGAATAATGTGCCCTTAGGTTACCTATGCAGCCCAGCCCCTAGGGGCCATATCAAAATTCCAAAACCTTCGGCATAATCTACATCCATAGTGCAACTACTGAACCAAGTTTCAGTTCTGTATTCCAAATAACCTGGGAGGAGTTGCGTGACAAAGGAATGTGCCCTTAGGCTACCTATGCAGCCCAGCCCCTAGTGGCCATATCAAAATTCCTAAAACCTTCGGCACAGTCCCCACCCACAATGTAATCAAAGACCCATCTTTCTACTCCTAGTGGTTACAGAGATTATCCTGGACATTTACGCCATACGTACGGACGTACGTACATGGAACAGCAAAACATTATCCCCGCGCTTTCACTAGCGCGGGGATAAAAATTGTATAATTATATAACAGTGAATGTTAATTAAATACATGTACCAACTTATTTATATGTGCCTGTCCCAGGCCAGGAATCTTTGACAAAGCTTTTGTTTGCACATGTCTTTTTGATGTTTTCTGTTCCTTGTTTAAGAAGGGGGGTCTATCTGTGACTATTTCAGGACTGGATTTGAATTATATGCATTTTATTTAGACCATGTGCCAATTGCAGAACAGCAAGCAGCGCCAACTGGCCTTGATGAAGGCTGATGGCGGTTGTCCATTGTGGATTTTTTAAATAACCGCTTGTTATGTGAGCTGTGTTGCGTACATTTATTCCACATCTCATAATTTTCTATTTCTTTCACACAAGTTTTAACAATAAATAAAAATTCATCTCACGATCTTGTACTTTAAATTTATTGTCTTTCATATTTAACCTCTAACATTCAAACAGATTTTTAAAACCAATTTAATATTTTATTTTTGATACTGGAATTCATGAATTAGTAATAACAAATATACTAAAAGGGGAATAAAATAAATGTCAAATGACTGTCAGCAAATATTAAAATGTACGAATTATTAATACAGAATTGTTGGAAAAATTATGTACATTTCACTCATTGTGTTTTATATCAGCAATAAACTGAAAGGTAGCGAGGTTAAAAAAAATTGGTATATGCAACAAGTCATGATCAACTGTGAAGGGAGGAAACAATACAGAACAAGAGGCTCCCAGGAGCCTGAAACGCTCACCTCTTCCTTAAGCTTTAAGGGTCTCTTCTATCAGATATTACCACTATACAAGAGTTAACACTAAAGTATGTCTCGCCTGATGGCACCACCAGAAACAATAATTCTTTTTTATTTCCACTATATTTTGAATTTACATGGATTTTCAGTTTCTCAGAGCAAAAGCTGTTTATAGAACTTAAACATTGCTAATATATGCAATAAAAAATAATCAAAGTCACTCAACCAGAAAATCAAGGTCAAGGTCAAAAGATGGGGATGAAACTGTGCTAAGCTACTACTGGGGCTTATGCATACCAAGTTTCATCAACCTAAGATTTATATTTCTTGAGATATGGAGGAGCTCACAAAACCTTATCTTTGCTATTATGCATGTTATATGTATTGAAAATTGTCAAAGTCACTCAACTGGAAAGTCAAGGTCAAGGTCAAGGTCAAAAGATGGGGATTCAACTATGCTAAGCTTTTACTGGGACATATGCATACCAAGTTTAATGAACCTAGGACTTATAGTTCTTGAGATATGGAGGTGCTCCCAAAACCTTACCATTGCTATGATATGTATTAAAAATTGTCAAGTCACTCAACCAGAAAATCAAGGTCAACGTCAAAAGATAGGGATGCAACTGTGTTAAGCTACTTCTAGGGTAAATGCATACCAAGTTTCATCAACCTTTTGATACTTTTCAATTTATTGGGCAAAAACATAAACAAGAGGCTCCCAGGAGCCTGAATCGCTCACCTGGTCTTGATGTCAACCCTATGAAGACTTTTGTAAAGCTAAATGAGCTGAATGTTTATTAAACATTGTTTAAGCATGAAAAAGCTTTTCTCTATCTGCATTAGTTTTCATTCTAAAAATTCAAAAAACACTATTATTCACCTTTTAAGGGGCTGTAACCCCTATAAGGGATTATCAGACAACTTCAACCCTATGAAGACTTTTGAAATAGTTTTCATTCTGTAGGCCAAAAACACTATTTTTTGCCTTTAAGGGGCTTTAACCCTTATAAAGGGTCATCTGACAACTTCCACCCCATGGAGACTTTTGTAGAGCTAAATGAGCTGAACATTTTAGCAAGCAACAGCTTTTCTCTATCTGCAATAGTTTTCATTCTATAGGCCAAAAACACTATTTTTTCCTTTAAAGGGCTGTATCCCCTATAAGGGGTCATCTGACAACTTTGACCCTATGGAGACTTTTGTAGAGCTAAATGAGCTGAACATTTAAGCAAGCAACAGCTTTTCTCTATCTACAATAGTTTTCATTCTATAGGCCAAAAACATGCAAAAAACGCTATTTTTCACCTTTAAGGGGCTGTAACCCCTATAAGGGATCATCTGACAACATTGACCTAATGTAGACTTTTGTAGAGCTTAATGAGCTGAAAATTTAAGCAAGCAACAGCTTTTCTCTATTTGCAATAGTTTTCATTCTATAGGCCAAAAACACTATTTTTCGCCTTTCAGGGGCTTTAACCCCTATAAAGGGTCATCTGACAACTTCAACCCCATGGAGACTTTTGTAGAGCTAAATGAGCTGAACATTTTAGCAAGCAACAGCTTTTCTCTATCTGCAATAGTTTTCATTCTATAGGCCAAAAACACTATTTTTCGCCTTTAAGGGGCTGTAACCCCTATAAGGGGTCAACTGACAACTTTGACCCTATGGAGACTTTTGTAGAGCTAAATGAGCTGAACATTTAAACAAGCAACAGCTTCTCTCTATCTACAATAGTTTTCATTCTACAGGGCAAAAACATGCAAAAATGCTATTTTTCACCTTTAAGGGGCTGTAACCCCTATTAGGGAACATCTGACAACTTTGACCTTATAGAGACTTTTGTAAAGCTAAATGAGCTGAACATTTAAGCAAGCAACAGCTTTTCTCTATCTGCAACAGTTTTCATTCTGTAGGCCAAAAACACTATTTTTCGCCTTTAAGGGGCTGTAACCTATATAAGGGGTCATCTGACAACATCGACCCTATGGAGACTTTTGTAGAGCTAAATGAGCTAAACATTTAAGCAAGCAACAGCTTTTCTCTATCTACAATAGTTTTCATTCTATAGGCCAAAAACATGCAAAAACGCTATTTTTCACCTTTAAGGGGCTGTAACCCCTATAGGGGATCATCTGACAACTTCGACCAAATGGAGACTTTTGTAGAATTTTTTATGCTGAAGCAGTAGGGTGGCATCAGATTGCACTTATCTCTTATACTTTTTGATTTACAAGACAAAAGCAGTAGTCTGACCCCCCTGGTCTATTTTTAGTAACCGTGGCCATGTTTTTTGACGGATCAAAAATTGAAACACAAGTTTGGCGCAGGACACCCTAAGAATCATTCATACCAAGTTTCATTAAATTCTGTTCAGTAGTTTCAGAGGAGAAGATTTTTGAAAAATTGTTAACAGACGACGACGACAGACGACCACAGACGACGACGACGGACGCCAAGTGATGGTAATAGCTCACATGGACCTTCGGTCCAGGTGAGCTAAAAATTGAGGATCAAAATTTCCTATTAAAGCTGTTCCAGCAAAACACACATGGGACGGGGGGAAGGCACTTCTATGAAAGGGGAGTAACTTTATAATTTAATAAACTAATATTATCTTCATCGAGTTTACACAAGCTTTTAAAAGCCCACCCATAGTGGCAATTAAATTTTGCCTCCCCCCTGTCCCATGTATGTTTTGCTGGAACAGCCCTTAATATGCACAACTACATATGGTGTCCTTCCTATATACCAAGTTTCAAAGAATTCAGTTCAGTAGTTTCAGAGGAGTTGCACTGACAAACTTTGTGACAGACAGACGGATGGGAGGACAGGACAAAAACAAAATGTCTCCCCACAAAAGTGATTCAGGCTCCTGGGAGCCACTTGTTCAGATGATTTTATCAATAAAATGAAAATTTGATGGCTGCATGATGTTTCAGTTAATCATTTTCATGTTGGATGAATTAATAGACCTGACCTGTAATGTATAATCCATATCCGTCAATATGCTGATGACCAAATGCAGTGTCAGACCATGATTTATATTTTTCTTACATAATGTTATAATTAAAGTTTAAACATATTTATTTTATCCTGGATTGTGAAACAAGCTTAACTAACCACTTTGCAGTTTGTAAGTGTGGATATTGAAGGGAAGCAGAGGTACGGACGGGGCATTTGAGTGTCAAAGACAGGACAAATTGTTATTACCTCAGACACAGCTGTGTACAAGCTAGAGGCCCCAATGTGCCTACTCTTATCAAACTCTACATAGGGGTCTTTTATGTGCAGTGTGTATTGCTCTCCCCATACACTGGACAACCTTTTTTCAACCCTTCCAAAGTTCTGGAGACATTTTCATAAATATTCTATTAATTGGGGTCAATAACAACCTCTCTTTTCAACACCAACATATTCATTCAGATTTGTTCAATATTTGACAACACTTTATAAGGGTAAAATATGTTTAATTTTTACACAGAAAACAGCTTTACAATCAAGTCTTAAATACACATGTATTACAGCAAATTTTATCTATTATGATTATTATTCGTTGTAATATTTCACCAAACTAAAAATAAATTATTAACCATTTATGATAATATTTATATATATAATCTTTCACAATTAAAAACAAGAGGCTCCCAGGAGCCTGGATCGCTCACCTGGTCTTGATGTTGACCCTATACTTTTGTAGAGCTAAATGAGCTAAACATTAATGCAAGCAACAGCTTTTCTCTACCTGCAATATTTTCATTCTATAGACCAAAAACACCATTTTTCACCTATAAGGGGCCATAACCCCTATAAGGAGTCATCTGACAACTTCGACCCTATGGAGAATTTTGTAGAGCTAAATGAGCTGAACATTAATGCAAGCAACAGCTAATCTCTATCTGCAATAGTTTTCATTCTGTAGGCCAAAAACCTGAAAAATCGCTTTTTTCAGAGGCCAAGGGGTCACCTGCCAACTTCGACCCTATGGAGAATTTTGTAGAGCTAAATGAGCTGAACATTTAAGCAAGCAACAGCTAATCTCTATCTGCAATAGTTTTCATTCTGTAGGCCAAAAACATGAAAAATCGCTATTTTTCAGGGGCCATAACCCCTATAAGGGGTCATCTGACAACTTCGACCCTATGGAGAATTTTGTAGAACTACATGAGCTGAACATTTAAGCAAGCAACAGCTAATCTCTATCTGCAATAGTTTTCATTCTGTAGGCCAAAAACATGAAAAATCGCTATTTTTCAGGGGCCGTAACCCCTATAAGGGGTCATCTGACAACTTCGACCCTATGGAGAATTTTGTAGAGCTAAATGAGCTGAACATTTAAGTAAGCAACAGCTAATCTCTATGTGCAATAGTTTTCATTCTGTAGGACAAAAACATGAAATAAAAAGCTTCGCCGAGCGCAGCATGATACGACCGCAACATGTTGAACCCTGTACGTTTTAGGCCTAATATGGATAGTCTATTGTTCTGGACACATGCAGCCTATGGTGGACTGACAAAGGTTTTTGACACATGCTTCTCTGATGGACTTTCAACCCAGGGGCTAAAAATATAAATTTTGAATGTTGTATTCTACTCTTTAAAAGAATAATGTTTGGGGAAAAAATTAAAAATCGAACCAGAATTTTTTTTAAAATTATGATTACAGCCCCAAAAATTTATTCTTAAATTTAGAATCGCTACCTGACAAGAATAAATTTGCAAAAAAAATTTTCAAAATCGGACCACAAATAAAAAAGCCCCATTTGGCCCCTAATTACGTAATAGGGGGAAAAGGGGGGGTCGCAAAAATTAATTCCTAATTTTGTATTCGCTATTTGACAAGAACAAACATGCAAAAAAAATTTTCAAAATCGGACCAGAAATAAAAAAGTTTCAATTTCGGCCCCATTTGGCCCCTATTTACGTAATAAGGGGAAAAAGGGGGGGTCGCAAAAATTAATTCTTAATTTTGTATCCGCTATTTGACAAGAACAAACATGCAAAAAAAAATTTCAAAATCGGACCACAAATAAAAAAGTTTCGATTTTGGCCCCATTTGGCCCCTAATTACGTAATAGGGGGAAAAAGGGGGGGTCGCAATAATTAATTCTTAATTTTGTATCCGCTATTTGACAAGAACAAACATGTAAAAAAAAATTTCGAAATCGGACCACAAATAAAAAAATTTTTATTTTGGCCCCTTTTGGCCCCTCATTACACAACGGAGAAAAAGGGGGGCACAAAAATTCATCAGGTTCATTATTTTATTGTAAGACACATTCTTGACAAATTTCACAGCAATAGGCCAACTAGGACCAAAGTTATGGTGGAAACAAGTAAAATATTTGAATTTTTTCCCCCTTTTGGGCCCCTAATTTCGAAACAAAAAAAGGGGGAACCCCCAAAATCAATCCCATTCATCCTTGTATGGTAAGGAACATCACTGTCAAATTTCATAGCAATTGGATAACTAGAACTAAAGTTATTGTGGAAACAAACAAAAAAGTAGTATTTTTGGCCCTTTTTTGGCCCCTAATTTCTAAACGAAAAATGGGGGGACCCCCAAAATCAATCCCATGCATCCTTTTATGGTAAGGAACATCATTGTAAAGTTTCATAGCAATCGGATAACTGGAACTAAAGTTATTGTGGAAACACTAAAAAGTTAACAGACACCGACAACGACGACAACGACGACGACGACGACGACGACGACAACGACAGCATCATACCATAATACGTCCGCAAATTTTTTGCGGTCGTATAAAAACGCTATTTTTCAAGGGCCGTAACCCCTATCAGGGGTCATCTGACAACTTCAACCCTATGGAAAATTTTGTAGAGCTAAATGAGCTGAACATTTAAGCAAGCAACAGCTAATCTCTATCTGCAATAGTTTTCATTCTGTAGGCCAAAAACATGAAAAATAGCTATTTTTCAGGGGCCGTAACCCCTATAAGGGGTCATCTGACAACTTCGACCCTATGGAAAATTTTGTAGAGCTAAATGAGCTGAACATTTGAGCAAGCAACAGCTAATCTCTATCTGCAATAGTTTTCATTCTGTAGGCCAAAAACATGAAAAATCGCTATTTTTCAAGGGCCGTAACCCTTATAAGGGGTCATCTGACAATTTCGACCCTATGGAGAATTTTGTAGAGCTAAATAAGCTGAACATTTAAGTAAGCAACAGCTAATCTCTATGTGCAATAGTTTTCATTCTGTAGGACAAAAACATGAAAAAACGCTATTTTTCATGGGCCGTAACCCCTATCAGGGGTTATCTGACAACTTCGACCCTATGGAGACTTTTGTAGAGCTAAATGAGCTGAACATTTAAGCAAGCAACAGCTAATCTCTATCTGCAATAGTTTTCATTCTGTAGGCCAAAAACATGAAAAATGGCTATTTTTCACCTTTAAGGGGCCGTAACCCCTATAAGGGGTCATCTGACAACTTCGACCCTATGGAAAATTTTGTAGAGCTAAATGAGCTGAACATTTAAGCAAGCAACAGCTAATCTCTATCTGCAATAGTTTTCATTCTGTAGGACAAAAACATGAAAAATCGCTATTTTTCAGGGGCCGTAACCCCTATAAGAGGTCATCTGACAACTTCGACCCTATGGAGAATTTTGTAGAGCTAAATGAGCTGAACATTTAAGTAAGCAACAGCTAATCTCTATGTGCAATAGTTTTCATTCTGTAGGACAAAAACATGAAAAAACGCTATTTTTCACCTTCAAGGGGCCGTAACCCCTATAAGGGGTCATCTGACAACTTCGACCCTATGGAGACTTTTGTAGAGCTAAATGAGCTGAACATTTAAGCAAGCAACAGCTAATCTCTATCTGCAATACCTTACACTCTGTAGGCCAAAAACATGAAAAATGGCTATTTTTCACCTTCAAGGGGCCGTAACCCCTATAAGGGGTCATCTGACAACTTTGACCATATGGAGACTTTTGTAGAGCTTTTGATGCTGAATCAGTAGCGTGGCCTCAGATTTCCTCTATCTCTTATACTTTTTGATTTATAAGCCAAAAACAGTAGTCTGACCCCCCTACTCTATTTTTAGTAACGGCGGCCATGTTTTTTAACGGATCAAAAATCAAAACACAAGTTTGGTGCAGGACACCCTAAGGATCATTCATACCAAGTTTCATTAAATTCTGTTCAGTAGTTTCAGAGGAGAAGATTTTTGAAAAATTGTTAACAGACGACGACAGACGACGACAGACGACGACAGACGACGACGACGACGACGACGACGGACGCCAAGTGATGGTAATAGCTCACATGGACCTTCGGTCCAGGTGAGCTAAAAATGCTATTTTTGACCTTGAAAGTGCTAAGCTCCTATAAGGGGTCATCTGACATCTTTGACCCAATGGAGACATTTATAGAGTGTCATGAGCTGAAGGTTTAGGCAAATAAAGGTAACAACAAAATATCAAACAGGGATGATAAAACTAATTTACATACCCATAAACATTAAAGTATTGCAATATGTCAGAGCACTCTAAAGTGTTAAACAAGGTCTAATGATTAAACTTAAGATGTGTTCTTATGGTACTAGAGCAAGCAACAGTTTTTCTCTATCTGTAATAGTTTTCATTCTATAGGGCAAAAACATGAAAAAAATGCTGTTTTTGCCTTTAAAGGGCCATAAACCCCAGGAACCTTTCTGGATCTGCCACTGAATTTAAAAGCATCCTTAACCATCGTGACTTTGTATAGTAGTAAATCAACATAACCATCCATATTTCTTTATCTATTTTACACTAGACACCACTTAGGCAGGCCAAAAACCACATATGGAACTGTTATGTCAACTGACAAGATATGATCGAGCTAATTTTTGGAGATCAATGGCTTTTTAAAGCCTTATGAAGAGAATAAGTACATAAGTACTATCTACCAACACCTAAATCTAACACCACTAAGAATCTTACTAAAATAGATGCATTGCAGAAAACTAAAATGGCAGTCTTTCATGGCAGACGAATGTCCCCTGCTTCGTAAAATATTCCGTAAACAAGAAGTAGATGAGTCATGAGCATAAAATCACTTTACACCATAAAGAAATATAGGAGGAAGCTACATACCAAATATCTAGAAGTTGTGACATGTAGTTTCCCGGAAAAATGCCACCAAAAATTTTGTGATGCTGCAATACGCTGCAGGATGATGCAGGACAATGCAAGACGATGGATGCTGCCAAAGTAACCCTATATGTCGCAAAATCTGCAACACATTGCAGGCGACATAATAAAATAACACCTTGGAACACTATGAGTGCACCGACAAAAAGATTTCCCAAGGTCATGACTATATATTGAACTCTATATTTTAAAGAAAACTTCCTAAGTCCCTGCATGATTTCTCAGAGCTATGATATTTCTTCACATACATCTCCATATCATGCACCTGATTCATGTACAGTTTCATCATAATCCATCTAGCAGTTATTGACAAGTTGCACTTACAAGATTTGTTGGACAGACATACAAAAGGTAAAGGTGATTTCTATATACCCTCAAATTTATAAACAGTGGGTATAACATATCTTTGAAAGTCTAGAAATGGGCTTCTCTATAAAACATATTTAAATCTATTATCTCTGCAAAAGCTTCAAAAACGAAATGAGTCAATAGAACAAGAGAAATGGTTTTCTATACTGCAGATAATCCCTTAATCTATGGGATTTACTATTGATATTTTAACTATAGTGTGAATGTCCAGACATGTTTAAGGACAGACAGACAATGATAACTAAGAAGCTGAACGTCCTATACAATTTAAATGAACCATATAGGGCGATCATCATTATAATCATGGATGAGACCTATTTAAAGCACTTGGAGGACCTTGGGTAGGTAATTGACAAGCTTAAAAGAAACAGGCATGCTTGTCATTTTTTTTTAAGTTAAAATCATGATTTGAACTATGACTTAATAAAGAGGTACATGTACTTGACACGTGTACAAGAATGTAGTATTCAAACCAGCACTGGATGATTTGAGCACCTTGTAAGTCCCATCCATTTACATCTTTATTTAATGAAAATAAGTAAAATTTTACCATCAAGTAAGTTAAGCTTTCTTTAAGTCATGTATAAATGATACAATGTATCCTTTTTTATGGATGATTTGAATTTCAAAATTTATTAAGATCCTTATTTGAGTTACCAGTAGTTAAAAAAGTTACAAGTACTCTACCAATAATTTATGACTTCATAGTATGCCTTAACCATTTTAACCGTCACCAACTTATAATTATAATCGCATGCTATATTCAATTAATGTCAACTATCAAGTCATTTCTTTACAAGATAGCGTAAGTATCAATTCTTTGTGGTCTTCATCTCTTTAAATCACATTACAAAATTGTAAATCAATAGAAAAAAACATCTGAACTTTTAAATATAACCTATTCAGATTTTTCCCCAAAATCATATATACTCATTTTTACAACACTCATTTAAAGCATACCTTATGGAATAATGCAGATCACCAACTACAGCTATACTTCCTTCTTTGAAATTCTATTTTTCCTACGAAAAAAAAAAAACGAAATACCATCACATAACTAAATCATTGATACTTCCACTGAGAGATTATGGAATGTCTTCAGAATGACAAGAAACTAATGTGACAATTTTATAAAATCACAACAAACAAAAAACACAAGACTCCCTTGATTGCTTGACAATGATTTGAAGAAAAATCAGTAGCGAGAATTGTCAGATGATATCAAGTCATTATTCAAACCATAGGGGAACTCGCTATAAGAAAGAAACAATACTTGTGGCCTTTATCAACGTTATTAATTGTTATAAAACGATGGAGGAAGGCAAAAGAAATAAAAGAGACTGTCTGCCATTGTATCATTTAAATTAAGAGTTTAAATCAATATTTTAGTTAAATATGTTTGTCGCTTTGTTGGGAATTGTTTCTGCAAATTGGTTTAACTTTGTCGACCTCTTACTGGGTTAAGTTTGTATAATGAACGAGTTTTTTTAAAATTAATTACAGTAACGAGACCTTGTTACCATCTAGGACACAAAATGTCTAAGGTGGGAGAGATGCGGGAGAAAATGATGATCGTTTCATCAGTTGACGAGTCTTGAAGATCATCATTACTCCAATCTTCCTGGATTTTTTAATGTTTTTCTCTCCTCGTTACACCATGGTGAATTATTACTGCAGACAAATGTCATCGGTATAAGCACAGAGTAATTGTATAGATATTTGTTCTAATGGACAATAAATCTAATTTACCGACCACTCATTTAAATTTTCAATGGACTATGCTGTACTTTGTCCATATTATTCTAATAGCTTTTCCATATACACCTGAGGCCTCAATTACTTACTATTGATGTTATATATATAAGGTCCTAAAAATTGACAAAACAGAAGCATTAAACAATCCCACGTATTGGTTTACTGTCTATGCAGACAAAATATATAGGAAACTATCTGAATATCACATCAGCTTTATTTGTATAGGAACAGAACAATTTTTCTTTGACTAACATCCAAGCTATTACTATATTAGTCTATAAAATAATTAGCCATAATTGATTGTATAACTCAGCTCATTCTGGCTATTTAGTTCAGCATCTAGCTGACCTATAAAATGAATGTAGTCACTTGGCATTTTAGTTCAGCATCTGACCTATAAAATGATTGTTTAGTCAGCAGTTTTTTTTTTGAAAATCATATATCATCATGTTTGAAGCCTCAGGACTTTTGTTCTAAATGTGGTAAATCTAACAAAGACTTATATATTTTGTTTTATTCTGTGATTAAGTGATGAAAATGCTGAGCTGGGAATACAAAAAGCAATTTTTAAGTTTTGCCTCATACAATTTTTATTACAGGCCAGAAAAAACTATTCTTAAAATATATATTAAATTGAAAAAAGACTTCATCCAAAGTTAAGAAACATTAAATATTTTTAGACATCTTATTATCTTTTATGATATGCCTTATAGACAGACACAAGGCATGTCTACAAGACAGTGTTCAGGCATGACAGAAGCAGCTCTGAAGTCTAAGTCTGTCTTAGACCTTGACCTTTGACCTGTAACCCTTACGACAATAAGTGTCTTCCTTTCCTTTCCATGTGTCAAAGTTTCATGAAATTATTGGAAAGATTATGCCTGAGACAAACAAATTTTGAACAGACGGAAGGCTGACTGAAGTCCAATTTCTACAATTTCATGAAAGGTACAGGACAGTTGTAAAATGTCAGTGCTCACTTTCTTTATGATTTTAAAATTCTTTTAAGAGGGCATGAATGGGTGGGAAAGAGATAGAAAATATAGGATTTTTCATATCAGGTCCCATATCATTCGGAGACTTCCATATTGGGTTAAGGCATCAGTCGAGACCATAATATAGGTAATGGAATCATTTGTCATCAGAAAATATTAAGTGATTATCAGAAAATATTGATTTTTTTTAGCATGTCCAAGGATTTAATGGAAATAACATTGAAACAAGAGGCTCCCAGGAGCCTGAATCGCTCACCTGGTCTTGATGTCGACCCTATGAAGGACTTTGTAGAGCTAAATAAGCCGAACATTTAAGCAAGCAACATCTTTACTCTTTCAGCAATAAATTTCATTCTGTAGGCAAAAAACATGAAAATGTGTTAATTTAGGGGCAGTAATCCCTATAAGGGATCATCTAACAATGTTGTTGTGAAAATGAGCTGAACATATAAGCAAGCAACAGCTTTTCTCTATCTGTTATAGGCCAAAAACACTTTTTTTTTGCCTTTAAGGGGCTGTAACCCCTATATTGGGTCATCTGACAACTTAGACCCTACGAAAACTCTAATAGAGCTAAATGAGCTGAACATTTCAGCAAGCAACAGCTTTTTTCTATCTGCAATAGTTTTCATTCTATAGGCCAAAAACACTATTTTTCGGCTTTAAAGGCTGTACTTACCCCTATAAGGGGTCATCTGACAACTTCAACCTTATGAGACTTTTGTAGAGCTAAATGAGCTGAACAATTAAGCAAGCAACAGCTTTTCTCTATCTGCAATTATTTTCATTCTATAAACCAAAAACACTACTTTTTGCCTTTTAAGGGGCTGGAACCCCTATAAGGGGTCATCTGACAACTTCGACCCTAGATGACTTTAGTAGAGCTAAATGAGCTGAACATTTAAGCAAGCAACAGCTCTTCTCTATCTGCAATAGTTTTCATTCTATAGGCCAAAAACACTATTTTTCACCTTTAAGGGGCTGTAATCCCTAAAAGGGTTCATCTGACAACTTTGACCTTATGAAGACTTTTGTAGAGCCAAATGAGCTGAACAATTAAGCAAGCAACAGCTTTTCTCTATCAGCAATTATTTTCATTCTATAAGCCAAAAACACTATTTTCTGCCTTTAAGGGGCTGGAACCCCTATGAGGGGTCATCTGACAACTTCGACCCTATGATGACTTTTGTAGAGCTAAATAAGCTGAACATTTAAGCAAGAAACAGCTTTTCTCTATCTGCAATAGTTTTCATTCTATAGACCATAAACACTATTTTTTGGCTTTAAGGGGCTGTAACCCCTATAAGAGGTCATCTGACAACTTCAACATTATGAAGACTTTTGTAGAGCCAAATGAGCTGAACAATTAAGCAAGCAACAACTTTTCTCTATCAGCAATTATTTTCATTCTATAAGCCAAAAACACTATTTTTTGCCTTTAAGGGGCTGGAACCCCTATGAGGGGTCATCTGACAACTTTGACCTTATGAAGACTTTTGTAGAGCTAAATGAGCTGAACATTTATGCAAGCAACAGCTTTACTCTATCTGCAATTATTTTCATTCTATAGGCCAAAAACAACTATTTTTGGCCTTTAAAGAGCTGGAACCCCTATAAGAGGTCATCTGACACTTTTGACCTTATGAAGACTTTTGTAGAGCTAAATGAGCTGAACATTTATGCAAGAAACAGCTTTTCTCTAGCTGCAATGGTTTTCATTCTATAAGCCAAAAACATTTAAAAATGCTATTTTTCACCTTTAAGAGGCTGTAACTCCTATAAGGGATCATCTGACACTTTTGGCCAAATGGAGACTTTTGAAGAACTTTTGATGCTGAAGCAGTAGGGTGGCATCAAATTTCATCTATCTCTTATACTTTTTAATTTACAAGCCAAAAACAGTAGTCTGACCCCCCTGGTCTATTTTTAGTAACAGTGGCCATGTTTTTTGACGGATCAAAAATCGAAACACAAGTTTGGTGCAGGACACACTAAGGATCATTCATACCAAGTTTCAATAAATTCTGTTCTGTAGTTTCAGAGGAGAAGATTTTTAAAAAATTGTTAACGAACGACAGACGACAGACGAGGACGGACGCCAAGTGATGGCAATAGCTCACATGGACCTTCGGTCCAGGTGAGCTAAAAAGGCAAAACAACAACTACAACAACAGAATTCTTGGGTCCATTGCTAAGTGGCAAAAATTCAAAGTTTGCTCGTTAAACAGGAAGTAGGTAAGCGACAGACCTGGAATTACATCCCACCATATGGGATCCCTACCTGATGCTGCACACCAAATGTTGAAAGCCTAAGATCAATAGCAGCTGAAAAATCTGTTAAGAAAAAAGTGTTACAGATGCACGCACACACACACAGACATACGGTACATACAGACAGATGCCCAGCATTTCTATTTCCCAGCTCCGCATAGAGGGGAGGACAAAAAATTAAATTTTGCAATATACTAAATTTGGAATGACACGTTTTCAACATCCATATCTATTCCTGTTTGTCAATGCAATCAGAAGACATAACGACAACTTATTTCAAAAAGCTATGGAGACTATGAACTAATCTTCACTACTGTTGAAACCCTTGGTAGAAATTTAATCTTAAAGATTAGGTTAATTAATTTTCAAGGAAGAATTTATCACGATTGTGTCTCCGCCTACTTAAGTCATTAAGTAAATGCTTATTTGATCTTTTAAAAAGATTTCTGATAATCTGGCATATACTTTTTAAGATTAAATTGCTGCATGTCAGCCATAGACTGCACAAAATTTAATTACCATAAGGTAATTAAATTTAAATTCAAAGAGTGAATTTTTTTAATTAAAATTTCAAAATGATTTTAAGGGTTCTTTGAAAGATATATATTAAAATTTCAAATTGCTTTCTTAATGTACATCATGCATATACCAAAAACATGATTTTTTTTCCTAGTTTCAAGACATTTGAAAATTAAACTTGAGATCTGATATAAGCAGTATTATCTGTCATTTATTAATTCAGACATACTTCATGCCTGGTATTCAGACGCATGAAACTGGAGCTGTACACAAAGGACCTACTAAAATTTTATCTGTTTGTCAGCTGGTAACATTAAATGCTTTAATTGGTCAATTATTGTAAATCAGCACATAACAAACCAAAGGTGAGGGGCACATACCATACCTGTGGTCTGTCGGTTAAAAAATTCAAAAGTGACAAATGAAAGTTTCATATAATGTCAACTGACAAAGAACTCTTTACTCGATCCATTTGTTTGTGTCCAAACTCATGTGCCAAATATGTATATCTTACATGATATGCAAGCATGGCAAAGCTCTGAATTACCAATTTACATATTTTGCAAAATGTCACATGACTCAAAATATAATAAAGAAAAAAACATTTTGTCATTTACTCAGATTTCTCAGTTTTTGAAAAGTCTGTGCATGCATTAAGAAAGGCAGAAAATAATTGCATATCATTCCCTAAATATCTCGTCCCATCCATATTTAATTGTTTGATTTTTTTCATATTACATGTAACTATAAACTGCTGACAGATAGAGCCATAGACAAAAATTGTTCTCAAAAAAAGGTTAAACTAGAGGCTCCCAGGAGCCTGAATCGCTCACCTGATCTCTTATGCTAATAAATTCTTCAGTGTCAAATAGTAAGGTAAGGGTTTTGAAAGAAAAATTGTTTTCATCTGAGAAAAGACTAAAATACTAAAGTTTCATGAAGGATTTGTCAACAAAATGGTTTTTTTTTTAATGTTTTATGAATTTCATAAATATTAATGTTCATATCCTCAAATGACACTTAATCACAGTGTGGGAAATTAAAGATGTTTCTGAATTTTCACAAAATAATTGTGGACAGACGTACAGACAGATGCTAATCATTACTGTGTCACTGCTACATCTTTGACAAATATTGGTTCACATGCCAAAAGAAACCTGTATTATCTAAATCTGTGAAGTTATGTAAACCAATTAATTAACTAAATGACAATTTAAATCAATATATTCCATTAATTTCTAAATTATGCATAGTTTGTAACATGATTTATTTTCAAATGAATGAATGGAGCATCTAGAACATAATTTTTTAAACCTTCGAGGATATTTTCTGAACTTGATAATTCTAGTAAATAGATTAGTATTCTCTTTATACAATACTAGCACTGTATCATTTCCAATTTATTTCTTCAGGTATTAGGTCTAGCAATGGTGGGTGTGCATATAAATGAAGCCATAACGACATAAACCAGTATCTAGGTCAATTGAAGGTTATATAGGTCAAGTCACATTATTGTGATTTTGAAAATAAGGGAGACATGTGCTTGCAAGCTATTACGATTTAAGGAAGTTCCTCATGCAAAATTAACCTTTAATGAAACATCTTTAACATGCTTTACTCAAAAATTTTATTAAGAAAGATGATAAATATGCAGTACAATTTAAATGGTACAGTTTGCATCTGTTCAGGAAATTAGAAAGAAATAAAGTAGCATAATATATAATAACAAGAGGCTCCCAGGAGCCTGAATCGCTCACCTGGTTTGATGTCAACCCAATGAAAACGTTTGTAAAGCTGAATAAGCTATATGTTTAAGCAAGAAAAAGCTTTTCTCTATCTGCAATAGTTTTGATTCTATAAGCAAAAACACTATTTTTCACCTTTCAAGGGCCATAACCCCTTTAAGGGGTCATCTGACAATTTCAACCCTATGAATACTTTTGTAGAACTAAATGAGCTGAACATTTAAGCAAGCAACAGCTTTTCTCTATCTGCAATAGTTTTCATTCTATAGGCCAAAAACACTATTTTTCGCCTTTAAGGGGCTTTAACCCCTATAAGGAGTCATCTGACAACTTTGACCCTATGGAGACTTTTGTAGAGCTAAATGAGCTGAACATTTAAGCAAGCAACAGCTTTCCTCTATCTGCAATAGTTTTCATTCTATAGGCCAAAAACACTATTTTTCGCCTTTAAGGGGCTGAACCCCTATAAGGGGTCATCTGACAACTTCGACCCTATGGAGACTTATGTAGAGCTAAATGAACTGAACATTTAAGCAAGCAACAGCTTTTCTCTATCTGCAATAGTTTTCATTCTATAGGCCAAAAACGTTATTTTTTTGGCATTAAGGGGCTGTAACCCTAAAAGGGGTCATCTGACATCTTCGGCCCTATGGAGACTTTTGTAGGGCTAAATGAGCTGAACATTTAAGCAAGCAACAGCTTTTCTCTATCTGCAATAGTTTTCATTCTATAGGCCAAAAACACTATTTTTTGCCTTTAAGGGGCTGTAACCCCTATAAGGGGTCATCTGACAACTTTGACCCTATGGAGACTTTTGTAGAGCTAAATGAGCTGAACATCTAAGCAAGCAACAGCTTTCCTCTATCTGCAATAATTCTCATTCTATAGGCCAAAAACACTATTTTTCACCTGTAAGGGGCTGTATCCCCTATAAGGGGTCATCTGACAATTTCGACCCTATGGAGACTTTTGTAGGGCTAAATGAGCTGAACATTTAAGCAAGCAACAACTTTTCTATGTCTGTCATAGTATTCATTAAATAAGCCAAAAACATGAAAAAATGTTATTTTTCACCTTTAAGGGGCCGTAACTCCTACAAGGGGTCATCTGACAACTAAGACGCAATGAAGAGTTTTGTAGAGATTTTGATGCTGAAGCAGTAGCGTGGCATCAGATTTCATTTATCTCTTATACTTTTTGATTTACAAGCCAAAAACAGTAGTCTGACCCCCCTGGTCTATTTTTAGTAACGGCAGCCATGTTGTTTAGACAGCGGTCACCATTTGTGCAAACTTGGTAGAGGACATCCCATAGATGAAGTGTGCAAAGTTTCAAAGCAATCCCTTCAGTCGTTTCTGAGGAGAAGATTTTCAAAGTAAAGTTAACGACGACGGACGACGACGACGACGGACGACGACGGACGCCAAGTGATGGCAATAGCTCACATGGACCTTCGGTCCAGGTGAGCTAACAAGGGGTTACACTAGGTTGTACTAAACATACCCCAACAGGAAGTGGATGACAGGCCAATCTAGAATGAGGGGGTGCTGTGTACAAAATTTTGAGTCTTTCTTTTTCAGAAGAAGCTAAGAAATCGACAACAAAAATTGTGAAGTTGTGTACGGACTGACAGACAGACAAATGGGGGTATAATTTAAGATTTTATGATGCAACAGAAGACTCCCCCAAAAAAATAATATATACTGTAAAATCATAAATTTTCAGGAGGATAAAATTTCGTGGTTTACAGCACAAAACTGAATTGGTGGGGACAAATTTTTGTGGATTTTCATTTTTGATATACACTCTTCAACTAAATATTTTGAATTCTTGGGGATTTAATTTCATGGATTTTTCTTACCCACGAAATAACAAAAATTAATCCCCCACGAATATTTCTGCTTCTACAGTATACCGCTATATAATTATAGAATTAGTTAATGTTATAAATAAAGAAAAAATATTTTTGCCTTATGTAATGCAGATTTGTAAAACCTATCCCTTGAGTCCATAAATTGATAAAACTACCAGATTTATGCAAGAGTAACTGTCATCATAGTTCATAATCATTACTATTTATAGGCAACTGCAGTTATAATTCAAAATTTTTGCAAACAACATTATGGGCTTATGTAATATAGTATATACCCCACCTTAATCATTTAAAATCTGTTTACAGTAACAAATCCTTTAAAATAGTAAGCAAATGGAAAAGGAAATTGACACTGATATCTTTAATTTCTAATAAATGACGTATTTAACAATTTTACCGTATGCTATCTTACCTGATTCTTCCTGTAACGCCTTTTCAAAGATCATGAAGACGTTATACCTGTATATTAGCGTGGAACTTATTATCTACAAAATATAGAATGAAGTGGGATTGTATCAAACTCCATAATTGTTTTTAAAATCCCCAGCATTATATAAAGATGATGCACTCAATAATCCCAAATCTCTGAAAATGTGACAGAAAATCTAATTACTACGATTGGAGAATGAAAAAATATTGTTTTAATACATATTCATAAAAGCCTTTGAAATATTATCACCAAATCGAATAAATCAAATTTGTCTGAATGCAGTTTCTCAAAGTTGTAATGAATAATTTAATAGTGTTGAATTAACCGCAATCATTATTATTTCGTCTAAATCCTATAGATATATATTTTGATTTATCAATCTGAAATTTTACCAAAGTTTTTAATAATTCAGTAATAATCAATAAATTCAATATCATTGGTTTGAATTTCATAGGAATCTAAATCAAATTGGTCTACAGTTCTAGCACACTCATTTCACATTGAAATTCATTTTAAGAGTACATTAATTTTCTACATGTACTATATTTCTAAAATTATCTTTAAACAAGAATATGTCCAAAAGACATACCATGCCCCTTCTCCTAACATTTTTCTACCACAATCACTGAACAATGAAGTTGATGCCAGGAGTATAATTGTATGTTGATATTTGTATGCTTATATCCTGATGTATTATTCCATTTTATTAACCTGGTTGGTCAAAGATCAATTATTTCGGACTTCTTCTCTTAAATCTCATAATGATATCATACATGTGTAATTCCTTCATGGAAAAGTTACTTCAGCCTGTAGGTAAAACTATGTATAACCACCCCTTTTCTTGTGATCAGTCAACCATGAACTTGAGGAGACAGGTACTATGTTATGGTGACTTTTGTTTGTTCGTACCCTGACATATATGTGTATAAAGTTTCATGATGATACATACCTTACTTTCTTCATGAGAAAATAATTTAATCCTAAAAGTAAACCCAAATTAGGACAAACAGACATACTTGAACACTCTATGCCCTCTACTTTTGTAGACAGGACATAAAAAACTTTTTTCTTAAATGTACAATCAAGACTATGTTAAATAATCAAAATATTAAATCATTATAATACTAAATCGTTTGTTGTTTGTAGTGTTATGTTGGATTTTAGAATCGATATGTTTGATTTTTTTACATCAGTCATTAAATGCTTCTTAGCTAGCTGTCAGTAACTGAAAGTGTTCTCAAGAGAGTTCCTTTATGTTTCGTTGTTCTCGTATAGAACTCTTGTCTCAGGTTTTCTCTTGGTGAATTGAACTTTTATCAATTTGATTTTTAAAGTGTGTTATTTTTTGTGCTTTGTACAAGATTAACAATAGGGGGAAAGTTATGCCAAAAAACTAGTTTAACCCTGCCACATTTTATATGTGCCTGTCCTAAGCCAGGAATCTTTGTCAAAGCTTTTGTTTGTCCCTGTCAACTATCTGTTCTTTGTTCTATGTCCAGAAATGGGTCTTTTGTTGATAATCTAGGGATTTGTTTGAATCTTATGTATTGTATTTTTAATTTTGGGCCAATGCAAGACAGGGAGCAGTGACCTCTGGTCATGTTGAAGACTGCTGGCTGTTTTCCATTGTGATTTTTTAAAATTTCAGTTTCTTAAATGTTGGTTGTGTCGTGTACACTTATTCCACATCCCTTTATTGTTTATACAGTTTTTGACATAAATCCCAACTGACCCTCAATGCATTTGCTTTGGTGTATTTCATGTTTAATATAGTTTTTAACATGTATATTTCTTATCTCCATTTTTTCTACTGGAAGTTACTTAGCTTGCAACAGATTATAAAATTCTGAGTTCTGTGGCTAAAAAAGTCTTAAGTGTAAAATTTGTCAAATGTATATTTCAGCCAAATCAAAATTCTTGAAATTTACACTTAGAAAATTTTTTTGTGAAGCTGGTTTGCAGAATTTACATTTTGAAGCAATAACATAAACAGTTGTTGTTTTTTTTTCAAATTACAAACTAAAGAACATAAAACATTTACATACCTCTTCTTTAAGGTTCTTCCACCAATTATGAAAACATCTTTCAAACCAGTTCAAATAACTTCATAAAACTGGTTTTTAAAAATTACAGTGTTGCTTAACAGGTTCTATAATCTGCAAAAATAATCCAACAATAAAAAGCTATTTTATAAGCAATAAAAACTTATGATAATTAAGAATTAACTGTAATACATTTTTGGTTTATTGAACCATAAACTTAATTTTTCATGGTGCACATTGAATAATCCGTGAAGCGGATTATGTTAAATGTGCACCATGAAAAATTAAGTTTATGGTTCTATAAACCAAAAATTTATTACAGTTAATTCTTATTAATAAATTTTATAGTACATTCCGCGTAAAAAAATATTAAAATACCATTTTAAATCAAAAATATTTTAAAATCAGTTAATCAATCTAGCGCATTAATATTTACATCTATCAATCAAAAAGCATACGGAGTCCGTGCTACTGCAAAGTCAAAATTCTATAGGCTGTATTCCGGTTTAATCTGGATTTGACATTAGATGTTGGGTTTTATTTGCACAATACAAAATCCAGTAAAATTGTTCTTTTTTTTTTCAAAGTTGACGAAAAAAAAAAATTCCACGCAAATGCAACTAATAATTCTCTATTTTTTAATTATGATAATTCTTTGCAGGTGAGATGAAATTTTGCCGAATGATAAAGTTTTGTATTCGATGTTGTTTTGAGATTCTGAAAACCGGTTTAACTGGTTTGACAATAGATTCATTAGGGCAGAGTTTGCCATCAATTATATTTTAGTGGGCGTATAGTAATAGCTGTATAAGCCAATTGAATTCTTTGCATGTTTTTTTGGTTCATTGGAAAATGGTCTAAATTTCTGAACAACGCAAAAGACACTAAAAAAATTCTTAAATTTATTTATAAAATGATAACTAAAATTTTGGCTGAAATTTTTATTACTTAGAACAGGTTTACTTCCACAGAAATGTACATTATATGTTTTTCAAAAAAAAAGTACAATAACAAAAAATTTTATTCAAATAAAAAGTATGTAAGCAACAGACTTGATATTAAATACCAAAATAAAGGACCCCATGCTCAGATGTTGCATACCAAATATCAAGAAGGCCAAGGCAAGATGGCGAGCAGCGACCTCTGGTCATGTTGAAGACTGCTGGCTGTTTGCCATTGTGATTTTTAAATTGCCTTTTCTTTATGTTGGTTGTGTCATGTGTGTTGCATACACATATTCAACATCCATTTAAAGTCTATGTTATCTAATATTTTACTGATTTCATGATTTCTTACCTTTCTTACATTCACTGTTTTGATACAAGGATTATCACTTCATTTAACACGTTGACCGTAGCACATTTTGAATGAAGTGCGCTAGCGCTTCATGTTAAAAATGTGCGCCCGGTCAATGGTTTTACAACCCTATGAAACATCAAAATACAAACATTCAGTTCTTATAATTACATTTTAATGTTTTTTAATTTGTTTCTGATTTTTCTTTTTGTTTTGTGGAGTATGTTTGTATATTTTTTTATTTGCGCATTAATATCCAAATGCGAATTCAAGTTGGATAAGAACAAATTTTAGTTGTGCATATAGTAAGGTCATGACCCGGCTACGGCCAAGTGATTCAAGTGACATTTCATTGAGGTATGAAAGAGGATTCAAGGTGTCAATTAGCCAATAAAATTACTGCATTTTAATTATACGCACGGTAAATGTAATTATTAAAACAAGAAAAAAGTAAGTAGGTGTGTTGTCTTTCAGATATAATGTATATGTTGTGTACAAGTTGCAACTTTGTACATGTTGCAACATGTACAGATAAATTGTACAAGTTAAGAAAAATATTGAATGCCCCCTACATTATTAGACATGACTTATTTTTGTAATCATATATGAGAGCTGAATTTTAAAGTAAAAGTGTATCATTAAGTTCACAATCAAGTCTATAAGATGCAACAAGTTTTAAGAACTTTCATCGCATAGTGATGGTAATAAAAGTTCCCAGACTTTGATGTCTTGATTTCAGCAATTACACTTTAAATGCTCTTGTTTGGCACTAAGATAATACTATTTATCAAACATTTAGGTGAATATTTCTTAAAATTGACATGCAGAACTAGAACAAAGAGTGTAAAATCTCATGTGTCTTCTTTGGGATTATATGTGCTTGATGAAAGACAACCATGTCATATTTTGTCTCAACTTGTACAATTTATCTGCACATGTTACAACATGTACAATATTGCAACTTGTACACAACATATATAAGACTAAACAAGGACATCTTCCACATTTATATAGCTCCCTGCCTCCCATCACATTTAAATTAGATACCAAGACTGAAGGAGTGTTGCAGACAGGAACACCGCACAATTTAACAAAGTGTCGACAAAATATGTTAAGCTGTTTCAGGGAATGGTGGATCAACCAAATGTTCCTTTGATCTAGTTTGCACAAAGTCTATTAAGTCCCATAACTCATTAAATTTGTTGAATTAAAATGGAGTTGAAATAAGATCAGCTACAAATGGTGACAAACAATCCTACAAAATTTCACAAAAAACCATTAAACTGTCTCACAAAAGTATGATAGATGCACAGATGAACAGACATACAAACAAAGATCATTTCTAGGTCCCTTCGTCTTGTTGCAGAGGGGGACAAATATATGTCTGCTTCCTGCTTCTCAACCATCACTCATTTTGTTCATCCTATTCTGAACATCTAATTGAAATTGTGGTACAAAAACTGTTCAATGATTCAGGTTGGTTCCAAATGTGCATTGGTGAAAAATAATTTAAAGGATTAAAAATTTGCATACCTACCTACTGTACTTTTTTTTTCAAAAACTGGAAGCAAGAAACAAACATACATGACCATGGGCCAATTGCAGAACCGTGAACAGTGCCTACTGGCCTCGTTGAAGGCTGCTGGCTTTTGTCCATTGTGGTTTTTCTGAATTGCCGCTTGGTTGTGGGCTGTGTCGCATACACTTATTCCACATCTCATTATTTTCTATACATGAATAATTTTGTAAATTGATTGATTGCTGTTTGTTTTATGCCCTATCTATGAACATTATTGCATTCATAATCAAGACATAAACAAATTCTGATACATGTAACTATATGATAGTGAGAGACTAATGTAAATTTACCAAACAACATTGACAAAAACTAACTTTTGATGATTTCCTTTACATCTATGACAATTAGGTTGTAACCAGTAAAATCATGCCATGGGACTGCAGGTCTGAAATGTTGCTGTACAAGTTCATCCAGTTTTTGTGTCTGCAAAATAAACTAAACATAAAATACTAATTTTATCAGTAATAAAATTCCACAAGGTTTAAAATTATTCAATGATGTTAAATTTTATTAATAATAAATATTTCAGACATTAAGTGTTTTTATAATGTTTTCATCTATTAACCTAACCTAAACATGTTGAATGTGAACAATTTTTTTTTAGTTGTTAAACATGTTAAAAATGCTGAGTTTTCATTTTCTCAGTCTCAAGACCCTGGCAGCTTGGTTAACAATTTAGGAGGCAGTACTATATATATATATATGCATCTATGATATAACTGTTATAAGACCAATATAAAATAATTCTTAGATTCTCATCCAAATTTCTTGAAAATATAGGGTGGGCATGAATTTTATTTTATACTTTTTATCCATTATGATATGCTGCCATTTTAAAAGAAATTTACAAATAATTAACATAATTTGCCAAAAAATCTAAATTATTTGGTTTTTTTAGGGGGGCTGAAAAATCCAGGCGGGAGAGGATGAAAATCTAAAACATTTTTCTATATGGGCATAATAAACAGCAAGACCAAATTTATCTTCATTTAATGGTGGCTCCCGCAGGGTTAAAAACCACCTGCGAACTGGGGGCTTTTTAAGGGCGACTTCCGACCTACACTTCATAAAATCATCCTATGCCAAAAAACGACCTGCGACCTCCACCAAAATATGCCTTTTAAAAGCGACCTTGCGACCTCAGGCCCCTTTTAAAGGGACCTTGCAACCTGAGGGGGGTACCCTGCGGGAGCCCCTTAATGCATCTTGGCCTCCAAACCCATCCAAGTGATCTTGAAGCTGAGATGCAATAAGCCATTGTATGGTGATATTCAATTTGGTTGTTATTGAATGCTTGAAAAGGAACATAAATTGGTGAAACAAATTTTAAGGGCAAAGATATGAGATGAAATAAATTAAATTGAAGTGAAAGCGGGGGGGGGGGGGGGGGGGTGTTATAAAACTTCAATCAATTATTTACTTTGTATGTCTTTATTTTTCCACATAGCACTTTGACTTTGACTCTAAAAAAAAGGGTTGATTGGAAGTGAGCAAGTTAAAATAATAAAGTTTTTCTTATTTGTTAAGTGCTGGGTCTGATTCTGAATTAAAATTTTAACAGAAATTTTATTGTAAATGCTGACATACAATTTAACAATAATTGCCTTCACAAAATATCGATTACCCTTCATGCAAGTATCTTGTATTGAATAAGATAAATTTACCCCGTGACGCTTGGAATGATTTACAATTTCAGTGCATGGATGCAACTTTTCAAAGAAGGGGTTACCGAGATATAGGGGATGGAAACGACGTAGTTCCTTCACACAATATGTTACATTCAGTTAGAGTTACTTCCCTTTGACCACATATGTAAACTTATGCTTTGCACACATGTGGCAAATTGATTATACTGATAAAGTGAACAAATGACAAATAATTCAATTGTTTTGTTAAAATTTTCATTTTTCTTCAGACACTTTATTTATTTCAAAGAAGCAGAGGTACCAATGGGGTATCCGAATATCAAAAGTCCGAAAGGGCAGAGACAAAACCAGTAAACACCAACAAGAACGGGACAAAAACAGACAACATGTAAAACATGGAAACACAAAATAACTGAATATCAATCAACAACGCAAACTCCAGTTACTTTTCAAAAAAAATTAAGAATTAACAATAACCAAAGCATTAGAAAATCATTATAATAGCACACAATTTATATAAGAGCCTCCCGCAGGGTACGCCCCTCAGGTCGCAAGGTCGCTTTTAAAAGGGGCGTGAGGTCGCAAGGTCGCTTTTAAAAGGCATATTTTGGCGGAGGTCGCAGGTCGTTTTTTGTCATAGGTCGATTTTATGAAGTATAGGTCGGAAGTGGCCCTTAAAAAGCCCTCAGGTCGCAGGTCGTTTTTAACCCTGCGGGAGCCACATATAATGCATTAAAACAATTTCCAGAGTCTTTAAGCCATAATGGTTTATATTTTAATATTGAATTTTGTAGAATGACTTTTAAAATCTCATCTTTTATGATTTTTTTCTTGATTTTAATTCCTGCACGTTCAAAGTTATGTTGTTTTGTTTTCTTGTTAATCTTTTTTTATAAAAAACACAACAAAGTTCCAGACAAATAATTTGTTGCACCTGATGTTCATTTTGTGTAATCAAGGCATATCAGTAGACTACCAAAAAGATTGAAAATGCCAAACACTATATGAATATGAAGAACGTAGAAAATGATAACCAAAATATGCCAAACTCAGGAAGCAAAGTGACTAAGACCAACAAATAAGTAATTTATTCAAGCCTACAGATGATCAGTAATAAACGTACAAACTGTTTGTAAGGATTTGATTTTAATCACTGGAATCCAGGAACCTTTTTCTATCCCACTAGACTATATAAATAGGAAATAATTTTATATGTTGTGTAGATATTTTCTGAACAAATTTTAACAGAAATATGTCCCATCTTGCAACATTTAGGACAGATGGACAGACAGTCAGGCTGACAAACTGACCTGAACACTATATGCCCCCCTACTTTCTTAGATGGGCCATAAAAATTAAATAAATGTTATGTGTATATCTTTTCTCATTTTGAAACCAATTTTCTCCTTAAATCCAGGAGGGGGGATTTTAATGATTTTCTGTTCACTATTTTGTTACTGATTGATCCTTTGTGTTGCACTTTCACTTTCAAGTTGAAGGCATAGAACCTATCATTTTCACAATTTTAGAAATAAAGAAATTCACATTGCATGAAGAACATAGTGTAAAACATCTGAAGAAACATGAAACTTGGTATGTGGATGTACAACCCATCCGATTTAACTATGGACTTTCCATTGTAGCTTAAAGTGAAGTGTGCAACAACAACAATGAAAATTTACATCGTCATGAACAAAGCCAAACGTTAACAAAAACCAAAATCGTTACATTTGATTACATAAAAATATATTGATTGAATGAATGGGTCGGACAAACATTAAATCTGATTGGATATTGATGAATGGTCGGCTGACATTGGTTTTTCTTACTGTGACATTTTGCGGTTTACCGATTGGCTTGTTCATGACGACGTAAATTTTCATTGTTGTGTTTGCACTCTTCATTCGAAAGTCCATAGTTAAATCGGACGGGTTGTAAGTAAATGTAGCAGGGGCAGTAGGTAAGCATTTCACTTGAGTGTTGCAACAAATTGTGCAAAAAAAAATATGTGAAAAGGTGTTCTTGGTCAACTGTTCCATTTCTTTATTTCATGTTTTTAAAATGTACTTATCCATTAGAAAATTTAAATTGAAACAGTTGCTTTTCTTCGATGCCAATTAAGAGGAATATTTTGTATTCATTCAATGTTAAGAGCATGTCAAAGTTTATGTTTAATGTCAAGAAGAGAAATTGGTGAAGAATAACTAACATAAATCCAACGTTTATCTTGTAGCTAATAATTCTGTTAGGTTAGCAACCAAAAGGGATACCTCCATAACTGCTTCATATTGTAAAAAAAAATTGTTGAACAAAGCCCTTTTTTCTTCCCTGAATGATATACCAGACAAAAACAATGTCATGTTATAATGTACTTCTTTTTCAAAATCCATCAAGTGGTTGTTGTTCCTTCCAGATATCATATTGAAATCTCAATTGAAAAAAAAATCTCAAGCCAATGATTCTGACAGCAAAGTTCTTTATGTACCTCTTCATATGATGTTTTTTCTTCATGTAAAGTTCCATCAAAATTCATCGAGCAGTTTAGGATAAGTTGCAATTATGAGATATAGAAACGGGTAAGGAGACAGGGTGATTTCTATATCCCATGAACTTTTGCTGGGGCAATTATCAGGAGCAACAGTTGCTGATTAACTTTTAAAGCTGATGGCACTT